>CM040466.1:16115552-16149081 GCA_022758105.1 Pangasianodon gigas
TATATATATATATATATAGAGAGAGAGAGAGAGAGAGAGAGAGAGAGTGTGTGTTCACCGAGCAAGTAGCTGTGCGACGCTTAATGATCGCCGCGGGGGGCCATAGCGTGTGAGCCTCTCGCCTAAACACTGCTGAGGAAGATAATTATCAGCTGTCGTAAGAGTGAGAGAGAACAGCGTCGGCGCTTTGAATCACCTTCTCATGAATGCTCTGCTTGTTTCTCTTACCTCACTCGTCTTACTCACCTCCAGGCGCGCTTTTTTATTTCAGGAATCTGAAAGTCTGAAGCACAGCGTGAGAAAAAAAGAGGAGTGGATTCCCGGAACTGGAGTCCTGAAGATGCCCTGTATAACCCATCCTGGTGAAGTAAAGGCGAGTGGAGCTGTAATCCTGAGTTACATGGGGGATTCAGCGACTGAGCCGCCATCAGGAGCAGACTGGGAACACACATCAGCCCAAGAATTGGCTTTCAGTTGACCTGCGTTTGTCCAAAATGTGATTAAAAAAAAACAACAACAACAGCAACCAGTATTACAGCAAGTGGCAACACTTCTGCACAGTAGGAGTGTAACACAATGCCACTCTCTGTATCTCAAATCAAGTCAAGTGGCTTTATTGTCATTCTGTCATATCTGTATCAGTGGGTACGTTTACATACACATAAATATTCCAATAGTAATCAGAATTTTGGCAATATTCCAATTACTATTGAGGCATGTAAAGGCGATCGAAATCCGATTGCCCGATTCAGATTAAGACAATATCCTGATTCCCCAAATTCCGATTCCCACCCCTGGAATATGCCTGTTATAATCGGAAATTTGTTGCATGTAAACACCTTATTCAGAAAATCCACTGAAAGGAGATATAGCGCTTGCTCAGTCCGCAAGGAATTGTGGGTGCTAACAAATGCTTAGTTGTAGCTTAGGTATTTAGCAATGGCAACTCAGGCATACTTACAACCGTATATACAGGAATATTCTGATGGTTGTACGCATATAAACATCATATTCGGAATATGGCTGCAACCCGAATATCGACCTTAAACGGAATTTGATGTGCATGTAAACGTAGCCTATGTCTGTCTAGTGCTTCAGATATCTGCATCTAAACTGGAAGAGGGCATTGCCTAAACTGGAAGGGTTTTTTTTTTAGGGAGGAATTTGCATAAAGTCTGTAAAATGCTGCCATACCTATTGAATCATTTCTGTTCCTGCTTATTGAGGGAGTATTTACCAGCTTTTAGAGTTTCAAAGTTTTGGGTTACAGCTGATCTTGATAGGAAGGTAAATCCCCAATATAAGAGATGGAGAATCCTAGGGAGTGCCTGCTCAGCACTGTTCAGCATTTTGCAATGATTGGCTTTTGGAAATTAACTAAAGATTAGAAAGCCATTCATTCAGGTCAGGGTCAGAGTGATTCCAGAGCAAATCCTGTGGGTGCTCTGGGTGCGAGACGGGAAAATTTAGCCCAGAAAGGATGCCAGTCCATCACAGGGCACCATCCACACAAACATCAACACACTCACTCAGACCTACAGGCAATTTAGCATAGCTAATCCACAGTGGGCGGAAACTGAAAAAAAACCCAGAGGAAACCCACACAAACACGGATAACAACACAACAAACTCCACACAGACAGTAAGTCATGGTCAGGATGAGTCAGCAATGTGACCCACTGTGCCACCAAGATTAGAAATCTAGCTATGTGGACATGTTTTCATCTATCTTATGCCTGGGTCACACTACAAGATTATTCAATCGTCTCCCATGTTGAGAATGTGACACAGTCCAGATGTTAATAACAGCTTTCACTGGCTTTTGTCCTGGATTAAGCTTCAGACATCAAACCCCCACATTAAAGGTATGCCCAGAATAAAACACCACACACTTTCAGATTCTCACCAAGCAGTGTTTCAACCAATGTACCTGACTCACAGAACCTTGGATATCTCAAAATTTCTCATGAGCATACTGTAAGTGACTTCATACAATACAAATTGTATTGACTTCATCAATACAAACATGGCAGATGACAGTTCAGCATGGTTGTCACTGGTTATTGGTCTTTCACGCAGGACGTCAGGATTGGATTTTTAACACAAGAGAGGCAGTGTCCAAACCCCCACCACCACCCCTGCCCCCAACACACACACTAAAGGGTGTTGAGTCATAAATATTGAACATGATTTTACATAACTCTCAATATCTTCCCCACTGAGAAGATAAGCATTTAAAAATAGCCTAAAAACTAGACAAATTTTGCAATTTTTGGGACGGGAGTAAGCCTCGAAATCAATCTAAATTGTAGAAATCCATTCAATTTAGACAAAATTATATGAAAGGGCCCTAAAAATCCTATTCCAAATGATGGGATGCCAGTCCTGCTGCAATATATTTGATTCTAATCTTAATATTTAGTTAAAAAACAAAGATTGATATGGCTTTGGTATGCATTAGGTTGATATGGCTTTAAAAGTTGTTAACTAAGATGTTAAGTTTAATGAGTAACCCCCACTCCATACTGTAACTGCTAAATTGCTGGTGATGCTACTTCAGTCTGAGAAGTTTTTTTTTTTTTTCTTGAATTTCCAAGCTAAATTTACTAAATAATTCAAGGCATAATTTACTTCTTCAAATTACTTCTTCAATTTCCAGTATCCAGCCTCATTCCGCCAAGATAATTTATTCCATATACAGATGTAATTGTGGACTTATGGACCATTTGAATTGAGACTGGTTCTTTGTTGGATTTTTAGTGCATGTGTTTTCGAACAGATTCCAAACAGGAAATTAGTAAAATGGCATTTAATGAAGTCAGGATTTCTGGGGAAATTCACTTTGCTGAGCAGATGTCTTTGGAATGAATGCCATTATAGGTACACACAGTACTTCACTGGGTTTATCAAGAACGTAGTGTAAAGATGTGAAAGATGCAAAATATTCAGCTGTGGTAAAGAAGACTAGTTAGTAAGTTGTTTACAGACAAGCTTTAACCAGGAATGTGGTCTGTTTTTAAGAAACCAATCACATATTTATAGGCTATTGAAGTGTTTTATGTTATTGTGTTTGTAGTGTTTCCTTCTGTTATTCAAGTAAGTCTGGAAATTATTCCATTCCTAGATCCACTACTTCTTTTTGAAACCACCTTTCCTGGCACTTTTCCAGTACAATCCAGGGGTACCTGAATTGCACGCGATTCTGTCAATTGCAGGTACTTGATTGCTTGCTTGTGTGTCCAGGTTGAAAAGTTGTTGGAGATTTCCGTGCATAGAGTTGCGTGACTAGAACCCTGGATGAAAACACAAAGACATTGTTTTCAGCCATCTAAACCCCTTTATGGTAACTCAACAGCATTCCTGGCTTGCATTCCTCAGGCACTATGCTGCTCTGAAGGTTTTTTTTCCTCTTGTCTTGCATGTTTGTTGTCCCTTAAGTGATTAGTTAAGGTCAGAATTCTAAGATCATTATACTCATTAATACAGACTGAACCAGATGACATTTAACAAAATAATCTTTTGAATCTTATTTTGAATAGCTTTTAATGTCACATAAGTATTTTCCTACTTATTTTGACTACTCTGTATTCTTTAAGAACTATTAAAGTATATTTATTCCCACTTATGCAACTTGACTCTGTTTGCACAGATAATACACCTACTGTATGCAATCAGAATGATCATAAAACCACACTAATGTGTTTTAGAAAAAAGTAAACAGTCCTTAAATGTGCGCACCTTCTTCCCTTTCACTAACAGTGTGCCAGGAACAATATTCTGAATTGTTTTATTGTTATTGCTTTTCTATCCCTCAAAATAACCTAACCTCAGTCATGAGTGGACTGACCAGAACACTAATAATACAACGAATAATAATTGTCAACAAAGTAGAAATGGCATAACATTTATCAAATTCATAATTACATCAGCAGTAATGTAAATAAAGGAAAACTAAATCAGTTTGACTTGGAGAAAAAGAAAATTGGTCATAAAACAAGCCCCACAAATTGTTCAGAAGCTCAAGCAGAAGAAGGTCTTTAAGGGTGATCATGACCCAAATCTATTTGAGAATTATAAACATGGCTGGATCAGAGGTGGGGTCCTTAAGATGAAAATAACACCACTTACAGGAGAGCGGAAAAAGGTTTTTAGGGTGATCTTGGTTCTATAAGACTCATTACAGGTTCAGACAGGGAGATGTCCCCATGTTGAAAGTTATCTATAACACAGGGTTCCATTCAGCAACGCTGGACACAAGTGTTTCCACATGTGGTCTCAAGATCCAGGCTCAATGATGGGTTTAGCAAGAGTGGAGGATTAGATTGCAGCAATTACTAACCAAGCACTTGGGTGTTTATGGGATCCAACATATATGAGTGCCAAAAAATGCAGAAATGTGGTTTTGACTTCCTATGTGAGAACACCAGAGTAGATATATGTTGTACATGTAGACACCTGCTCAGTTTTCCTCCCTTCCTTTCGCTGGCCATGTCTTTTTGCTATTTGCTATTCATCTGGCAATTGTTTCATAAACAGCAGCCAGGAAACTTGGAATTGAATTGCCATGTTGGCTCGCCAAGTGAAAGGGCAGCACTGGGCCAGCATGTCTGTTTCCTTGAAGATTCTGGAACTTGCTGTGGGAAATACCACACTTAAACCCACCACGGTTCAAAGCTGGAAGGGCAGGAAGGCCAGGCTGGAAACAAACTGAATTCAGTTAAAACGGAAAACGTTGGTTGCTTGTGTATTCTTGTTGCTGTTTCATGTTAAACATTAGTGGGTTTCGTCCTCATTAACTTGATGTTTTGACCTCATTGACTTCTCAAAGCAGTCAAAGCTGTGTAATTAATGACCCCTGCCTAGTACATATGACTTTGTCAACCGCATTTGAAACACTTAGGCTACACAGTTTAACCTTGATAGCTTCCTCCACGCCGAACCACTAAGAGGTTAGTCCATTTACACCTTATTTCTAATTGTCTGGATAAACTCGAAACTTGATTTCCAGGTAAAGTAACTGATCAAATAGCAATATGTGATAGTAAATGTATGTTTCAGTTCAGTAAATTCCTTCTAGCAAATCAAATAATTCCTATAGCTTATATGGCTAAGGCTAACCCACAATATACTGCATATGTAGTGCAATGACTGAAGGAAGGCAGAGTGGTGATTTAGGATCAGCTGTTATCTTCAGTCTTCACTAGAATAAAGATTAAGAGAGCTGATCCTACATCAGTGTCTTGCACAGCAAGGTTTAATACAGGGTGTTGGCACAGTGGCTATGCGTGACAAGGAGGAATACACCTGTCTGCGAGTGCAGGTAGAGGAGGGAGTGTGAGCACGCAGGGGCCTGCCACCAGAACAATGCGGCTCATTGTGCCTGCTCTCTTACTGCCAGCGCTCCAGAGAGGTGGAGAGCCAGGGACGCGTGCGAGTGTATCAGCACCTTCCACACATACACACACACGTAAAGACTTGTACATACAAACTGAAGCACTCACATTTCGCTTACACACACCCACCCTCATATCACAAGCCCACAAATTGGCCATAAACACCTCAGGTCACAGACAGAATCTGTTCTTAATACACAAGGATACAATCAGTGTGCCTCATCACACACCAAGCAAAGGGCTATGACCTTTGATTTTGTCATTATTTTACTATTTATTTATTTTATTATCTTACTTTTATCATCATACTTTTGTCATTATTATTTTATTTTAAAATTGGATTCTCTTCACAGAGGCCCATTTTTCACAAGAATATCTTACAGTGGTCTAGGACTAGGCTTAATGTAAACTAATGACCAGCATATGAAGAAATATATTTTGGAATGAAGTGAAGCAGTTTACTGCTGAATTACTGCAGATGATCTGTAGGGTTATATTTTATTAAGATATATATTACATTGAACTGGGACTGTAACTAGTTTTAAAATTGATTAATCTTTTTGAATTAATCGACTAATTTAACATATATTTACCAATTATACATTTAAATAATGCTAATAAATTTAAATAATGACAAAGAAAATTAGACACCTAAATTTAATCATTTATTCATTAAAACTTCATTTTATTGTATTTTATTTTATTTTAAGCAACAGCACTGACTGTAGCTGCTCAGAGCTATTTGGAAAAAAACAAAGGATAAAATGCATACCTGGCAGGTAAACACTAAAAATACAAGGAACAAGCAAGCACTGACGTAATATATTTATTGTATAACATTTGTTTTGCTCATAACTTGAAGTTAATGCTAGTTAGTGCCCAACAACAATTAATAGCTGAGGTGAGATCTAAGTTCCACAGGTTTTTGTCTCCTTATCATATACATGTTCAGGCACTACCAATAATTAATAGGCCTTCCTATTAATGTAAGAGGGAAATCTTTGACATTCATTAAAGTATAAGGTTTATTTTCGTTATTTATAAGGTGTACAGGGTATTTCTGTGTGTAGGCATTTTAAAAATGAACTGGTTTCACAATGTGACCTACTGCTTGAGATAAGCAAATTCTGCTATTCAAATTCCATTGACAATGTGAGCGTGTGTGCTCACCTGCTAACGCAATACAGCGTTCATAAAGGTTGTATTGTTAAGTTGCGTGCGAAGCTCATGCTTTTGGCTTTGGGTCCCCGCCTACTCCTGTAAACCACAGCCGTTTTTTTTCTCCCTGCTTTCTTTCCCGGCCTCACCTTCCCCTCTTTTTTTGTTACAGGTAAACATTTGATGTCCGCACGCAATCCTCAGAGAGTCTCCACCCCCCACCTTCTCCGGCTTACTCACTCTGGCTTATATCTCCCCACACACACACACACACACACACACTCACGCTATCGCATGCTCCCCATTCTTCTCACATACTTCTTGCTCTGACTCAGCACCTGCTGAGTGCTTTGCCTTAGTTCTTGCTGAGCCGTTACATGTATTGCACTTTTTACTGATCTAGGATCATTACTTATTTAATCTAGGTTTCATTATCTATTTAAAATAAAAACATGATAGAGTAAAAAAATAAACCATTTTCAATTGTATACATAAAAACAAAAACTGGGAAAACAGGTGTCAGTGTGAAAGGACTTCCTTCTTCTATATCTCACAATATCTCTATATCTATATTCTATATCTAACAATCTCACTTTTCTTTCTGCTCTTTCACAATGTGATTCCTTAAAGCATTTACATTATCAAGCAGATTCAGTGTGTGTAATAGCAAAGGAACAAACTCACTCCACTTCTGTACTGATTTGTGTCTATGCACTTACACATTCTTTTTCTATAATAACAGGTCTGTGTCACTTAGCCTCAGGTAAAAGGATCTACTACCTCCTTTTGATCCCAACCAGACACATTCTCTCTCATTATTAGTCCTCTCCCTCCCCTTCTGTGGATTTAGTCAACAAAATTTACAGATTGCTTGTTCATTATCTAAAGTCATACCCAAGTCTATTTTCAAAAATTCTTCAATATACCCTGATTCTCTAAGACTATTTCATCTCTTGTTCTCTTCCTCACGTTAAATGAATCCTCTGCCGACATTCATTCTACAAACTAACCTTTCACGTGAATATGTTATTTAGACCACACCACAAAGCAAATAAAGCAACAAAGCTTTGGCTTCACCGAAGCTAAAAAAAAAGGGTTCAAGGATCCGAGGGTGAATGGTAAAAAGGTTAATATTATAGTACCAAATGTGGCAGTTTTACTTTGCAAGAAATAGAGAAACAGCACTTAAAACTCTCGTTCTATTCCAGAGAGACACCCCGATATGCACATGGCAGCCACAATCAAGTTCGCTTGTGATCACATACGGCTTCTGTCATTTGTAACGAGGGAATGAGGAAGAGAGCCAGTGAATTTCATACCACACAAACCGCAAGGCACACTTCTGATGACAGCATAAGACCACAAGTCCAAGACATCAAAAAAAAAAAAAAAAACCAGAATAATGCTCAGAATTTTTAAGAAAAGTAATCTTAATTTTCCAAATGGCAAAAATGCTGCACCTTATGAAACTGCTTCTAACAATCCTCTTATGACTGAAGCATGGAATGAGGCGAATGTTCATATGAAACCTGCGGTCAGTACTGTGGGCCGCCCACATCGTAGCTTTCATTCCTACACTGACTGTGAAGAGGTGATGAAACTGAAACAGTATCCAACTCATACAACCACACACTCCGACATACTGACACCAAGCCATATGTCAGAGAAAGTCAGCTCCAGCATAGTGAAATATTTGAGGGTGTCCTTGAAAACATTTATTGGACACATTTTACTTTCCATAGTAAAAGTAAGGAACAAAACATGACAGGGCATGCTGTTATGAGAAAATAATCAGTGACAGGGTGGTGCGATGCAGCCTGACGTTAAGTGGAGTTACTGTTACCACCATGTCATATTTTATTCTTCTCATCCCACAGTAATTTGATAAAAATTACATTACTTGATTTATTAAAGAACAATGTGCTGAATTCCCCCTCTCAGCATGCAGTACGGATCCCAGCATGGCATGTGTTTGTTATTTCCCATGTACATTTCTTTATGTTTTGCCACATGCCTTTGTTTTGGTTTTGGGCCTGTCTCCGCCCCTGTCATGCCATTGGTTTGTTTCCCAAATGTATGCACCTATTCTGTGTTTAGCCCTTAACTAGTTTGTGTGTTTTTGCATTTTGTCAAATGTTTTGTACATTATCACGCTGTAGTTTCTTGAGTTGTGGTTCATGTTCTTCATTGTTTTTTTACCTGTACCTGTTTATTTGACCTACGGATTTGGATATGCCTGTGATAATCCTGTCTGCCTGTGCCGTGACCCCTGCTATGGTTCCTTGACTCCATGTAATAAAGAGCAATAATAATAATTTTATAAACTTGCTTTCTGCTTCCTATTACTGTATGTTATGAATGACATTTTTATTTATTTATTCATACTTACGTTTAATGTTGTGGAACATCTGTGAAACAGGTTAGTTCCTGTTACAGGTATAAACAGTCATTCCCTCACTAGCCTCTCTTTTTAAATCTGTTTCTGTAGAACATCCACTCTAGAATCCCTGTGTAAACATAGTGTGTGTTACTATAGAAATGATTACATATCGCAGTCAGAACTACTGTCCAATTATACAAAATTAAGCAACACTTTCTGACTAATCAGAATCAAGTATTCAACTGCGCTGTGATATAATCAGTGATAATCAGTGGATCCATTTAAGTATTATTGGTTTTGGTGGCACAACAGACAGTGTTGTCTCCTCACAACTCCAGGGTTTGACCCTGAGTTACTATTGTGTGACTTTCACATGTTATCCTCATGTACATATGAGCTTCTTCTGTGTACACTGGCTTTCTCCAACCTTCCCAAAACAGGCTGGTAGATGGTTTAGACACTCTAAATTAACTCAGTGTGAATGAGCGTGTGTTTGTGTGTGATGACCCGTCATCAACTGGTGTCCTATGTAGGGTGTATTCCTGTCTTGCGCCAAAGATAAGCTCTGCATCCCCTGCAACACTGACCAGGAGGTTACTGAAGACAAATGAATTAATTAATATTGCTTACAGTGGTTCTCCATAAGCAAGATCTTTGCAGAAATAGTGTCTAGGCCAAGTTATTCATGTTGATTCACTGCTTTCACGTACATGGTACACATACTCTAGGTGGCAAATCACATTGAATACTAATAACTGGATTCACAGTTCCTCTAGACTACACCGGTATGAATCTATGCTCAGTGAATATTATACTTGTTTCATTTACAAGTTACCTATTGTTTGGGCACACTCTCACTGATCTGGAAAAGCCATTCAACCAGCATAATCTGATTGTGTCAAGTCAATGTGTCACAAACTGTTCCTTGTGCTCAGACCAAAGGCTGAAACAATGGAGTCATTTGATTGAGAGTATAAAGTAACTGACCAAAGGGAATAAAGGAACAGTTTATTCCAGCCATTTTACTTCAAGGGGCATGTTTCTGCTGAGACAAACAGACTTGCTTTTAATGTGAATAACAGAGTCTGCCTCTTATTGAAACTGCAGACCACCAAGAACAATGCTTATTGTCCAGGCAGCCAATGACCATGCTAAGCAATGCACACCAGTTAGGACAGCAAGTCTGAATAGAGCCCATTGTCCTATGTTATAATACAAGGTGCTTTTCATGCTACCACTCTGGTACTGTAAGATAGGACTCTGTTTCTCTGCACAAGCTTGCAACTGAGAATACACCAAAGATGGCCCAATTTTCTCTCAGCTGCCCATAGAGACCAAAGCCAGAGGCAGAAATCTTGAAAAGACTTGTCCCAATAGGCCAGTCCAACTTGGATTAAGCCTAGTCATGTACTAAAAGTTGAGCTCACACAAATTCCTGAGAAAAACTATGGATAATTTTTTAATTTTTTAAATGAATAAGTGTTATTGAAATAGGTTTGTTAATTTGAACCTTGCACAAAATTACTACACTGCATACTTATTTTGGTGTGCTCTCCTAGAATTTGCAGTGGGAAAATCTCAATACATGTTGACTTTGTTTACTGTCTGTCTTGAATACTTGCTCACTGATTGATTCCAAATGTCTTAATTTGTGTCCAAGGTCCAGCCAAGGAAGCCCAACCAGAACCAATAGTCTTGGTTATTCTTCCCATACAAATGCTAATCTAAGAGATCCCATTACCACTCGACGTAATGTTTGTAGGTCCAATAGAGCTACTGTATTTCCTCCGTGTACGAAATGATAGAATGGATAGACATTGTCACTGTTTGTAAATAATTTAGCTCTGTTGGGTTGAAGCACAGTGGAGGTCAGATGTGGCACATTCTGCATGCTAAGAGAAAGAGCAGTAAACTGGACCTGTCAACACATTCACCCTCCTGCCTGGGCTTTTGAAATGAACACCACCACATACCCAGGGCTGTGAAAACACAGATGGCATCCAAACTTAGAATCAAAGAAGTGTAAGACATCTGAGAGGCAGGTTGTTGGACATACACAGCTTGTGTATTATAATATGTATGCCTGTGCTTAATTGATCCACATATTATAATAAACATTCTGTAAGAAAATTCATACCTGGTTCTTTTTATTAGGTCTTTTTTTTTTCATTTTTGTCTGTTTGCTTGAATTCAGACATAGTGACCTCTGACGGGTTTTCATAGGGCACTTGACATATAGGTGAGAAGCTTTGATCAAAATATTAATTAAAAGTATAAAAATATTAAGTTGAAATAATGTATCTGTTCTGACCATATTGATTGGCCTTATAAATCAAAATTGAACCTAAGTCAAAATATAGTCCGCCACCTTCACAGACATTCCACATTTTTCCTGTTCTAGCTCAGCTTGCATACCTGAACCAGGTCTTTGGAACACCTGGTGGCATGGTACAACCACTGTATGTGAACTCTCTGAAAGGGTTTGGGAGCACTCAGACCCCCTGATTTTTAATAGCTCAAAATGAAAAGAACAGAAACCATTTGATTTGTTGCATCTCAATTTTCAATGTAAATGTTGCAAAGTGAAATGTCCAGGCACCAGGCATTTGCAACATAGCAGCGCTGCTAATTGCTAAACAGTGGTGCAATATATCTGGATAACATTAAATATGTGGCTAAGCAACGTATCAAAAATGGATTTTACCACAAAGCTTTGTTAAATGAAATGCTGACAGATTGAGAGCAGTTTGTTAGAATCACATAGCTGAAGAGAGGGAAAAGCTAATGACTAAAACACTAATGGCATTATCAAAGTTTATTACAGGCTCCCAAGTGGTGCAACAGTCTAAGAGTTCATCCAATTGTAAAACTCAGGATTTGACCTTATTTTATTTTCAGCAGGGTGTTTAACAGCCTTTCGGCTCATTCTACTATCGGAATTGGTGGCTAGAGTTCACCACTCTGAGTATTTGACTAATTTCTTCTCTCCAATCTAGACAAATGAAGATTTAGCACTGAATCACCTACTTTACCTACAACAAACAATGAAAAAGAAACAAATAAAAAATAAAAAAAAACCCAGAAAATTTTGACTAGTGACAAAAGTTTCCCCAATATGTTCTCTAAAGATTAATTCCTCCTTAAATGGAACTCCAGATCATTTTACAAATGTGCATTGCCATTAAGGGCTTACTAAAGCCTTGCTGGTCCTTCTGTGATGTGCATTGGCCAAATGACACTTCTGTGATGGTTGAAACTATCGTTCAGCTACAACAGTCTCTATCATGCATCGGTTCCTTCATTAGGAAGTAGTTGCATTTAATAATCACCTTTGCAAAGTGACTGTGCAAAGATGAAGGAAATATTTCACCTCTATCCTCATCTCATTTTCTTTTTTTTTAATTAATTTTTTATTTATTTATTTATTTTTGAATTTTATTGTTTTCCTCTCTACCATATGATTCAAAGAGACACAAGCCAGTGGTGGACATCTTTTAGCTCACACACATGGAGGTGTGTTTAAAAGTTTGAGAAGACACAGTGTCTGGTGTCTTGTACCTCAGAGAAGGCAAATGTTAGCTTTGGCCTCCACCCAGATATGGTAGTTGTCATGTGATAGGGAAGAAACAGACACTGAAAAGGGGATATACAGAAAATGGAGTTAAAAAAAATACATACACCAATGTTTTGTGGCCAACTGTATGCCATTAGAAAAAAAAGGTCCCATGTTCTTAGGTTGGTAAATTGGTTCTTCTTGGAACCCTGTCTCATAAAGAACCTCTCTGCTCTAGAGTTCTAAATGTAACTTTTCCCCTCTTTTACTACGAATGTACACCTCAAACGTGGTGCTCTTGATTTGCTCCATATGGTGAACTGTGATGGCTCCAGATTACAGAGAGGTGCTTATTATGCGGTGAGCCAAATAAAACCGCAGCTGATGAATGAAGCATGATTAGAGCTTACTAAACAGAAAGGACTGAACGCATTTTAAGGTTCTCAGAACCTTGCTCATATATGTACAGTACTGTGCAAAAGTCTTAGGCACATATAATTAAATGCCGTAAAGCAACAATACCTTCAAAAATATTTTTTTTTACATATAAAAATACTATAAAGAGTAGTCAATAGTCATAAACTGAATAAAGTCAATATCCGGTGTGACAACGCTTTGCTTTTTTAAAAACAGAAAATTAGTTGTCTCAGGTACAATTTGTGTAGGTTTAATAGGAAATTAGCTGGTAAGTTTTACTGAGCATCTTGGAGAATCTGCCACAGTTATTCTGGAGACTTGCTTGCCTTCATTATGTTTTTTTATGTGAAAAGTGGTGTGTTACATAACATGTTGCTTTTTTCACTTACATCCAATGCATAGTCATAAAATAATCATCTATAACAAAATTTGCACTAAAAAAATAGGGTCTAAAACTTTTGCAAAGTACTGTATATAGAGTATATTTCTCACAAGGCCTCTTATATCAGTGCTTCTTGACGTCCCTGAAGTGAAAGTGATTTTGCTGGATTTACACAAGTGTGGTCATAATAAGAACCACAACCTGCCCAAAGACATAACTTTTTTAATTCTACATGATTTGGCTTCTGCAAATGCTTCTGAAACAGCTATTTCTGTGTTGCAGGATGAAAAACTTCTATTCTTTACGGTAGCTATCTCTCATATACAGAAGAAAAATTCTTGATATTTTCTGGACTGGCTATGCTAAATTACCGCTAGGTGTGAATGAGTGTGGGAATATGTGCATGTGTGCATGTGTGCATGGTGCCCTGTGGGTGTGTTCCCGCCTTGCACACAGTGTCCCTGGTAGAGGCTCTGCATCCACCACAACCCTGACCAGAATAAAGCAATTACCAAAGATGAGTAGAATTAAATTCATGGACAGGATCAGAGTTAATCAGGCACAGGGGAAAATGTTCCTTTCTAAAACTGACCCAGTTACCTACAAACTGAGACGAGTCAAACTCCAAATGATCTTATCTCTGTGTTTGAGTCCTAAAGGCCTGTTTGTACTTGACACATGACTTTGTATGCGCATGCAGAAGCAGTAACAATGTGTGCAGCATTGTTCACACACTCACCTGCATACATTATGTACATTTGGAGGATTAAAATTTACATTTCACTAGATGGCACATCAGAGGCAAAATATCTCTAGTTGTCTGGTTTCCAAGTCGAACTGTAAAATGTTTAGTGATTTCATGCACAGCACTGTTAAACAGACTAATGAGCTCTGTTACAATTTTCTGCCATGGTCATGATTGTTGTCATGAGCTGTGTCTCAAATCAAAAACTATGGTCTTCAGTCAAAAGCATTTATTATTCTAGAAAATCCAGAAGACTGGTATGACAAACAGACCTTTCGGTAGGTTTGAAGACTACGTGAGAGGTTTTTAAAATTCAAACACTAAACGTAATAGGAAAACCAGTTAGTGTTAGTATTCAGTAACTGTCTCGAACAAAATATAGGTATGTGATTTGAGACACATGCTAGTTTGTTTAGTCAGTTTTGGATAGCTTGTCACATGGTGCTATACTGCCTCCACTATTAATGTTGATATTGCACCACGCAGATGTGTATAATTAATTCCCGAGGATGTGCACAAGCAATGCTCCAAACAACTGCAGGACATGTGTGGCAGCTATTTTTCTTAAGCATAATCCAGCCTTAAGAGCCCCAACATGGACCCATCTGCAGTAATCTTAGCTATTGCTAATATACACTATATGGCCAAAATTATGAGGACACTCCTCCTAATTATTGAGCTCACGCATTGCTAACTGGGGCATAAAATCAACTTTAAACATGGCACTGTCATAGGATGCTGCCTTTGCCACAAGTTAGATCATGAAATTTTTTGCCCTGCTAGATCTGCCCCAGTCAACTGTAAGTGCTATTATTGTGAAATGGAAGGATCTAAAAGCAACAACGGCTCAGCCACAAAGCGTTAGACCACGCAACTCACAGATCAGGGCCACCAAATGCTGAAAGCATGTAAAAATCACCTATCCAGTTCCAAACTGCCTCTGGAAGCAAAATCAGCACAAGAACTATGAGTCAGGAGCTTCATAAAATGGGTTTCTATGGCCAAGCAGCTGCACACAAGCCTAAGATCACTATGTGCAATGCCAAGTGTCGGATGGAGTGGTGTAAAGCGCATCACCACTGGATTGGAGCAGTGGAAATGTGCTCTCTGAAGTGATTAATCATGCTTCACTATCTGGCAGTCTAATGGACGTATCTGGGTTGGCGGATGCCAGGAGAATGCTACCTACCAGAATGTACAGTGTAGTGGACAGTAAAGTTTGGTGGAGGAGGGCTAATGGTCTGGGGCTGTTTTTTAGGGTTTGGGTCCCTTAGTTCCAGTGAAGGGTAAAGTTAATATTACAGCATACAAAGGAATTTTAAACAATTGTATGCTTCCAACATTGTGGCAACAGTTTGGGGAATGCCATTTCCTGTTCCAGCATGACTGTGCACAAAGGGTGATGTTTTTTATCTGAACCAATAATGTTTGATCAATTATGCTTTTAATCTGAAAAGCGGTCTTTTATTTAATTATTATAACGACTTCTTTAACGACATACAAAAGTGTGTTCCTTTCTACTGACAAACTAATGCAGAAAAAAATAAAATAAACATCTAGGGCAAAATTATGTGCCCTATGTGTATTATAAGACTTTTTTTTTTTTGCCAGTACAAAAAAGGACACACCAAGAAATGAATAGTCATGGATAGAAATCGTCATGATAGTCCTCTTCTGCCAGTGGGTCTCGATCTCTCAGAAGTCAAAGTGATTTGGTTGGATTTTACATTAGTGTGGTCATAATAAGAACCACAACCTGCCCCAAGACATAACTTTTTTGATGATTTGGTTTCTGCAAATTCCTATGAACCAGCTATTTCTGTGTTGCAGGATGAAGGACTTCAATACTTGAACCTCACAGTGTCTTTCCCCAATTTTCACACCCTTTTAATGATTATTTTTACTTCCGTATCTCTAATATACAGAACAAACATTCTTGATACCTTCACACTAGCAATGAAAACAATGCTACTATGTTATTACACTCTTAATCCTAGGCTTAATCAAAATATGCCTTTCCATCCTGGTTACTGATACAATTTTAGATTGCTCATCTATTTTGTTTAGGACATGAGTGACAAAACCTTCATTCCACATCTCTCACTTAAAAAAAAAAAACACAAAACAAAACAAAAGCAAAACAAAAAAAGCATAATATATTACCATACCACCTAATTCTGCATTTGAACACACTAAAATTAGAGTTAGGGTTAGTTATGTGTAGGGTGAAACCTGTAGTTATAGTCAAATACAGTAGAAATATGCACATACTGAAAATATGTCAAAATATCTATTGCTCTGAACACTATGCAAATAAAAAGTAATTACCTTTTTAATCTATTCAACAAGAAGTGTTAAAGAATATTCTGATGACCTGGAATTTTTTCTTATCCAACAAAACTGTGAAAAAAAAAAAAAAAAAAATGTAATGCATCTGTGGAACCAGGTTCGTACTGCTAATATGGTAACTTTGCTTTGAAGGCGATCAAATCCCCATGCTTTTGCAAACTCAGAGAGGCCTCCAGAGTCATAACAGCATTATGTTTATTTAACAGGAAATGTAGTTCATGCTTCGTTCACCGCAATGTTGTTATTTCATTTAAAGAGGGAAAAAAACACTCAGTGTGGAGCATGGTGGTCTAATATGGGCTGTGTGTGTGTGTGTGTGTGTGTGTGTCCCAAAGGCTGTGGTGGCCCCTTCAAAGGACCATCAGATCTTTTCACCCAAACAAAGCCAGCAGAGTGGTAGAACAGAGACAAAAAAAGACAATGAAAGACAGAAGGGAAGAGAAGTTATGATCAGCTCAGATAAAGGCACCAAAAATTTGACCATCCACCTTCACAACACAACAACACAAAGTTCATCTAATCCACGCTACATAGCTCTTTGACAGCAGTGATTTAGCACCTTTCCATTCTGAGGCACTTGTTCCCAGTTAACTGGCATTTATGGCCATCAGTAAAGCGGTGTGTGAAAGTTTATGGGGGTGGGAGAACCAGCTGTGTGCTGCTGCTGCAGGAGCGATGTGGCCAGAGGATGACACCAAAGTCCAGAGTCTACTGCCAACATAACAGCAGTGACGCTGAGGACGCACAAAGTAATGTTGTGCTTGTTAAAATGCACCAACCAGTGAGAACCACTAAGAAGCAACCAATGGCATGTGAAAGAAAGAAAGAAAGAAAGAAAGAGAAAGTATATGAACTTAATTAAAATGAATCAATCAAGTGTGCATATAAAGAAAAGAAAAAGAAATAGAAAGAAGAAAGGAAATAGAAAAAACAATGAACTTGAACATTTCTGAATTATTAAATGCTTTAGAAAGAAAGAAAGAGAAAGTATATGAACTTAATTAAAATGAATCAATCAAGTGTGCATATAAAGAAAAGAAAAAGAAATAGAAAGAAGAAAGGAAATAGAAAAAACAATGAACTTGAACATTTCTGAATTATTAAATGCTTTAGAAAGAAAGAAAGAAAGAAATGAATGAATGAATAAATGAATGAATAAGAAAAAAAACAAAGAATATTATTTTTTTTAAAGAACAATCCAAGTACATGTGAAGGTACATATGAAGGAAAGAAAAAATAGAAAGAAAGAAGAAAGGAAGGAGTGAAAACAATTGAACATTGAACACAAACATGAACATTTGAAATGATTACATTTGAAATTTAACAAAGAAGAAAGGAAATAGATAAAACAATGTATATGAACATTCCTGAATTGTTACATGCTTAAGAAAGAAAGAAAGAAAGAAAGAAAGAAAGGATACAAAATTTTCTGAATTAAAAAATAACCAACCCAAAGTGCATGAACATGAACTTGAACATTTCTGCATTATTAAATAATGGGATATTAAATATATAAAATATTAAATAATTGAACAAAGAAAGAAAGCAAGAAAGAAAGAAATTCCTTATTAATTGTCTCATATCTCCTTGATTTGGCATTTTATTTCCACATCATATACTGAGCTTTTGTGCCAAGCTATAACTGGGGAATGTATAGTGTAAATGGGAATTCCAGTTATTTAGCTTCAGGTCATACAGTCACGAACATGTGATTAGCTTGTCAGAAATGGTTTTCTGCAATTTTTGACATAATATTGACTGATGTGAGGACTCCAAAAATATCGTTAGAACAACAGAGGTAATGACCTTGTTTACATGACAACCTATATAACAAACATCAGGGAGTGTCCATTTATTGAATTAAACCTGGCACATCCACGTGAATAGAGAGAGCTTTTGGACCATTCATACATACACCTCCATCAGTGATGACTTACAGAATTATACACCTCCATCAATGATGGCTTATAAAATTATACACCTCCATCAGTGAATGATAGGGCAACTGTGTGTTTGCATGTGACAAGCTGGTGAGGTCCATCACTACCCCAATCCACTATACAGCATGCAGATATATGTGATGTCAGGGCTTTGTGGCTAGGTGTGTCACGCAGACAGAGAAAGTGATGCTGTGCTCCCAAACAAGAAGAGCTGCTCTCTTTTTTTAATCTTTTGGCTTTCCTCAAGTGCTTGCTGGCATGCCGCCAAGATCCTGCCCCTGGAGAAGTAAGATTAATGACAGCTAGTCACGGAAAGAGTGCACCACCACAATCCAGCTAGATGAGAAAGATAGAGAGAGAGAGAGAGAGAGAGAGAGAGAGAGAGAGAGAGAGTTGGCTTATCAACCCCAACCCAAGTCCTATTTACTAATTATATTATATACAATTACTGTGTTCTTAAACTGCAAATTCAATTCCTGACTATTGTTGCTGACTTCCTGGTTTCAGTTGTGTAACCCACATACATAAACCTTTACATTACAAGCTACAACAGCTTACAATCAACCAGTTATTTGGTAAAGTACTTTAAGTGAATCACTCAGTTTGGATAAAGTCTAGTAAGAAATATATCTTCAGGTGTAGTTGTTTAAATATGCTGTGATTTGGAAGGCGCACAGAAGACGAACCTGCGATCTCTTTCACATGTCATTTTGGGACATACTTTAAAAAAAATAAAATAAAACCAATAAATAAAAGTGTTTCAGAATATTCATACAATTCGTTGTAACTCATATGAGCCTTAACCAAAGCATGCCATGAACACAAGCAGAAGGGTTACCCCATTTGTGTGATTGGGTTTCTATTCCAAACCTATAATCAAGTAAGGTGGCATGAGTTACACAAGCTTTGTTTAACTACTGATCGAGCTTTTCTACATTGTGCATTCTGGCCGTGATAACTTAATAACAATAATTGTGCTTTGCAGAGAACAGTTTAAATATTAAACAAAGCATTTCTAAAAATGATACGACGATCTAAAAAAATCATTAAAATGTCAGACCTAGCAAGTAGTTCTGGCCAATAGGCAACATGACAAATTAAAGGAAAACCAGCATACATTGTCTTAGGTAGAAGGTGGCCTATAGAAACTAAAACAGCTGCAGTGTACCTTGGCATAGATTTTGCAAATCTCTGGAATGGTACTGAGCAACATTATTCCCTTGGTTGGTGTTTTGATGTTAGTGGTGGAGATGCTGTCTAACATGTCAGCCTACCTCTCGTACCTCTTGTGATTGTCAAAGCCAGAGAATATGAGTTACATCATATTCATATTCATCAAACCATTCAGTGAGCACTCATGCCCTGGTGGTGGAGTTATCCTCCCACTTAGAGTTATCCTCCCACTTGTTGAGAATATGGTGAAGGATGATGCACCTTAACATAATACTTTTTTTCCTCAGATCACTGTAGCTCAGTGCCCATAACATCCCTCTCTGCGTACTTGGATGGTCTGTTATTGCTGACAGTCTGATCACATCCTGCACTGACATTCTCAGTTACCTGAAGAGTTGCTCTTCTGTTTTTCCTTACATATCACCCTAATGCAAAAGAGCATTTCATGAGCACAATTTATCACCCTAATTACTGACGTTTCTCGCATAGAATGAAATGCAAGTATCATTGAAACACTAGCCAATAGCTAGTAAACGTCCTGCCACCTGTGCCTCACTAACGAATGCTCTTACAAAATCACTTAGATATTTTCCTCTTGCCATTGAGATGGATAATTAGGGGTCAAACTGGTCCTACTTAGCATATTTATATGAGGATGGTAGAATGTTAACCGCCTAATTGTATGATGTAGTACACTTATGAGGAAGCACTTGTTTTGCATTAATTCAGATTTTTTTTCCTTTAATTTGTTATGTATATATACAGCACACAGTCACTGCCCTGACTGTAAACTAGTAAGGTACCATTATCAAAGTGTGCATTAATAAATGCACATTAAACAATTAACATTGCATTCAATAAATTTAAACCAACTTCAATTAATGGCTTATCGGTTTTATCAAAAATGACTGCAACAACCTTCAAAAGCAAACCACATATTATGTACTCACTATTTGAGTGTTTTAAATTTTTAAAAGTATTTGAGTATTTTAAATATTTTAAAAAAAAATCACTAAAAAATGCATGTAATGTTACATGCACAGTTATGACCAAAAGTTTAAATACACTTAAGCCAAAAGTTTTCATACACTTAAACTCAAATTTTCACAACTTCACACATTTCATGCTACCATACAATTACTGTGGTAAGTCATTGCATCAATTTCTGGAATCTTCCAGACTGTTTAAAGAGACAGAGAAGCTTGGTGTCTGTAAACATCTGACCCACTGGAATTCTGACATAGTGATAAAGCTGAAATAAATCTGTCTCTAACTGATTGTTTTAAAATCACCACTCATATGAACAAAGTTGATGCCTTACTTGACTTGCTAAAAGAAATGTCTGGTAACATGAATTGTGTAGAGATGGAAAAAACTGAGATTGAATATCTTTACCCGACGTGTATGCATACTTTTGGCCTCAACTTTATTGATGACGGTCCCTTATAAGATAACACACAGAGCTACATCAGAGGCAGAAGCCTCACAAAACTATTCAAAGCATGATATGAATGCAGCGTAACAGCTTGTAAACATTATAAGTCATTTTTTTCCAGTGGCTCTCTTTGAATGGTATTAGCTTTGGAACAGCACAGTGTAGGGCAAATATCAAATATGACAAATACAAGAAAGTCATAATTTCATACTATTTTGAGAACTTTTTGAGATTTTTCTTATGTCAGTATACCAAGTCTCATTATCATAAACTAGGTCATTATTTATAGAAGCTTTCATTATTAAGACAGTAAATTGTTTTATTTTTTGTTCAACACTGTATAAAATTATATCTTTGTGAAAATAAAGTAAAGATATCTTAAATAAAGTAAAGTTATCTAATATTTCTCATTATGAGATTATTAACAAATATAAGACCATTCAACCTATTTCTAGACATATTTACTGATTTCAAGCTTACATTGTCTCATTGCACTGGCAGATAATTTTGTTTCTTTATAGAAATAAATGCTTGAAATAAGCAAAATTCTCTGCCAGTAGAACAAGATATTTTCAAGCTTGATATGAGTAAAAATGTCTAGAAATGGGCTTAATAATGTTAAATTGTTTAAGAACAATCTAATAAATAAAGGTATTAGTTAAATTTGCCTATACTCAGTATAATTTTACTTGCTAAGATATCATTTTTGCAGGGAAATCATGATAATTTGTACATTTGAAATACATAATCCTTCATAGACCTTGGAAATCAGCCTTTTTTCAGACATTCAAGTTTATTCATATTTTTACACATAGATTTTTAGTAGATCCAGACAGGCGTCTTCAGTTTTCCATTATGCTCTGTTTTGCTGCTGTATCTAGCTGAACTAATAAGTGTAATTGTGTATCAATACTGTAGAAGTGAAAGAGAACAATGTGATTGTGATTTACATGTCCAGGCAGCTGTATGTGAAGGAAGAACAATAAGGAACCTAAAACAAATCATTGTAGAATGCCATGTGTCTTACTTTGTCAAGTATGTTATAAAGCAATCAAGAACTTGTCTGTCTAAACCAACTGATTTCATGCCTGTGTATAAAAATATGAAAGTCGTTAGTTTTCTCTACTCTAAATGTGTCAGAATGTGTGTGCATGGTGCCCTGTGATGAACTGGTCTTCTATCCAGGGTGTATTCCCCCCCTCATGCCCAATGTTCCCAGGATAGGCACTAGATCAACTGCAACCAAACCAGAATAAAGACAAGATGAATGAATGAATGAATGAATGGATGGATTAATTCCAAAAGCAAATTAGATAGTGCTGAGTCAAGTACACATGTATCGAACATCTAGAAGACAGTCCTAGGATAATGGTTCCTCCTCACTGTTTTAAATTATAAGCTGTAGGACATTTTGGAATTCTGGCAACCTGCTGCTGAATTTTATTGTCTTTATTTTCCTGCTGAAAAAGTTGGAGAAGATCTGGAGGAACATAGTGATCTTAAATGACTAGTTTGAAAACAAAATTAAAAACAAGAACAGTTACATATTTTATCCTTTGATCATTTTATCAAGCAGGGCTCGGTTTCATGGTACACTGCATAGTTCACTTAGGTCTGAAAGGTTATCTATGATTGCTTGAGCTGTGAATCGTGTGAGCACATGCTTCCTATGAACGCTGGACCTAGTGCCTGAGTATGTTCTCAAAACTCAAAACAGATAAGATAGTGATCAGATACAGCTTTAGGAAAGAATGGTCTTTCTCACTATCAGTGAGAGGCAAACAAAATGTGTGTTTCTGTGAGCTTGCGTGTACAGAATGGAGGAGTTCACTCTCTCCTACAAGCATGTCCATTTACCCTATGGGCTTATACGAGCAGCAGTTTAAAAATACAAAATTAAATTACAAAGAAAGACAGAACAAAACACAGATGCCTAAACTGAGGCAATATGGAAGATGAAGAGCCTGCTGAAAGACAGATTGCTGAGTGAGAGACTAACCTTGAGGAAAATTACATTTTCAGCATTTCACACACCACATAATATAAATACAAGTTGCCCTCAGCATTATCACAATGAAGTGGTCTGCCTTAATTTCCATTTGAATTAATTTTTATCTATTTTATCTATACACAAATTAACCTACTAACCTTCATTGTTATTGGAGCAGACTGTGCTATTAGCATTAGCACAGACCCAGCATGTTGGGATCTGGTAAGTAAAGGGTCACTTTTCTGCAAAAATAAAGAAAATGGGTCTCATTTATCAATCTTTCAGTAAAGTCAATGTGCAAATATTTGTGTTTGCCAAACCAAAGTAAAAATTTCAGCTGGATTTACGAAGGTTTTGGAAATGCTGATTTTCTTTGCACTCGGTAATGTTCCCTACCTGTAACGTGCAAAGTGCATTCCAGACACAGCTCATATGCATGCAGTGACACCCACAAAACTCCATAAAAGGTCAAATACACAGACAGCTAGGAGCATGAATGATGAGGATAAAGGCAAAAGGCAGAAATAAAAGATATTTTGATTCACTATGGCAATAAAAATATGTAATAATATATAATATTAATAATAATAAGAGAGTGCTAAATCTTCCTTCAGCTGAGGCATATGTTTTCAGCTAACAACTATGCGCATAGACCAGTCCGTCCTCTGTTTATATTATCATAATGATTAGTTTTATTTGTCTTAGTTTAGTTTGGGTTTGTGTTGGCTCAGTGTCTTAATTTTTCATATTCTTTAATTAATGCTAATAATATAAAAAGCTGGTTTTCACAAAGGTGTCTTGGTGGTATTCTTAGTCCATGAACTAGTGAACTAGCATGAAGATGTGTTTTTGACAAAGCAATTTTAAATGCTGTAAATGTAATGAAAACAAATGTTTTAACAAATTTACGAGTTTCCTGAAATGTCTTGTGTAAACGCATGTACAAATGATTGACAAATAAAATCATATCCAGCTTAATGAATGAGGCCCAATGACTTTTTTAGTATTGGAGAGGAGATACAAAGACAGTGTTGATGAATGAGTCCCACTTATGTACCCTTTTGTCTGTTTTGTCTCTTGTGCCTCATCTTTTGCAATCTTTAGCACCACAGAAAACATGAAAACAACAGTGCCCACAGAAACAAGATGCAAATCTAGAGAGCCCGTACAAAACTGCATAGCGTTGACACCAAAAATAGGAAAGAAGTGAAACCATCTAGCCAACTAGCGGGCATGTGCCTAAAGTGCTGCCAGTGTGCTTGAGTGTTTCTACTTCCTTCCAGACCGGACAGCTAGGGTAGTTTCCTTTAAAATTTGGAGTTTTCCCATTTGTTCATTTCCTTTCCGAGTACTAATAGCAAACTTGTCGCCTTCTCATTCTGGTCTTAAGGAGCTGAGGAAATTATTTCAAGACACTGAGTGTAGCATGCTAAACCTTGTTATCCGTGTAACCTTGTTGCACTGTCAGAGTGAGTTGAGGGTTTTTGTTTTTTGTTGCCATGATTGACTGTGTCACTGAACAACACATGTATTGTTCGACTTCGGTGTGTAGCAGTGTGGGCACTGTGGATACACAGTAATTAATCTTAAAAGTATATGATCTTATAAGTTGTGAATAGTTAAAACTTTGTCAACTTTCTTAAAGACGTCAAGGCTAAAACATTTGATTACAACAGTCTTTCACCATTTTGTTTATATGATATAAGCATTTGTTTATTGGTTAAGGATGGAAACCTAGGTTACCTATATTTAATAACATCGTCAGACTTAAGCTTAATCTGACCTATTAGTTTTCTAAAATGAATAAAAAAACTAACTTTAAGAGTTAGCAGGAAGGTAGGAAAACTCACACACACACACACACACACACACACACAAACACACACACACACAGACTTCCATAACTGTCTCTATATACGCTCATATTAATTTCACTTAAAAAGGATTGCAATATTTTTTGGGCCATCCTTTCTTCTGCTGAAACTGTGTTAACACTTGATTTCATTTTATTTCACTCACTTTCAGTAAGCGCTTTATCCCAGAGAAAACCCACATGGATTCCGGGAGAACATGCACAGAACTCTGCACAGACAGTAACCCGAGCTCAGGATCAAACCGAGGACCCTGCAGCTGTGAGGCTACCTACCGTGCCACTGTGCTGCGAAGTTTTCCCCATGTGCAGAATTCTTTTGCCATTTTTGAGGATGCCAAAAACATTTTGTATTCGCAGCAACCTCAGACACAAGCACCTTTAACTCACCTTCACTGAAATATATTTTCTTCATTCTTTCCTCAAATTTCTGCTGGATGAATTCTTTCCTTGATTTGGCTCAGAATTGCAACAGCTGCATAAATTAGGGTGTATTTAAACTTGGACATGCTGTATACATATGACATGAAAAATAAGTGGGCAGGAGTTTGTTTCATGCAGCTGAGGCTGACTTATCATTTGATCTCACTGATTTATCAATCACTGGTCATTTTGAGGTTGTGCAACTGTTTTATGAAAGTTCCCACACAACTCGAAAGCCACTGCCCTTATGACAGTCATGAAATTACTTGAGTCACTTGTGGACTTGTAGATTGAATTAAAACAGCAACAAGCATCGATAAATTGATGCTTGAAAATTTTGGTCAGATGACAAACACAAACCTATCAGTTTTTTAAGGAATAGATATACAGTATTTCATATTTTGAGTGGAACTGTTCAAGTTTAAATGGAGACACAATGCATGTGAGCATAGAAATTGGCCTATTTTGATATCTTTGCCAGATAATTGTGGTGCCCATATAGTCTAGGCATAGATGGAGAATTTGACAAAGAACTGGTGAAATTTGTTGTATTTTCAGAGGATGCATACTACAGAAGTTGCTCAGACTTTAAATGAGAAGGAGCTACAGGATGTCTTTTCAAATGTGGGCACTGGATTTACCTCATCAGTGACAAATTCTGGGGCACAATGATAATTCTCAAAGCTGGGCTGAATGAAGAACTACATGAGGATTTTCATGGGTCAACATCAACATCATGGGTCAACTATTTAACATCTAAAAACTTCAATGATCTCACTGAGGAGTTTGCTTACATACTTTTTTAAGCCTGCTTGAGTGGGTTCATGCCAGGTTTACTATGCATTGCCTGTGATATGGTGGTGAATATAAACAGAGTAACTGCAATATACTGGGCTGCTGGATTCAGCACTTCTACTTGATTGTTTACTGATATAACTGTCAATTGCTACTGTGCTGTTCAAGTTAGCTTTGTGCTGATTGATAGCTGAAATTCTTTCTGTATCTATTCCACCCCACCCTAACCATGAACTTTTCACATGATGGGGCAGTGGGGTGCCTCACAAGTTCAACGCCCTAGGCTTAATGCGGCTCTGGTCATGCAGGACTGCACGTGAGCTCTGTTGGTGTATTGTTTTAAAGTTTTACTAAAGAAGGATGGTGTGATGTCAGTGAGTGAGAGCAGGCCACACTGAATTCATCCCTCTAGGCTCTCTCTCGCTACTTGCCAGCAAAGGAAATGACATCACTAATCTTGGAATGATGAACATATTTTCCTATATAATACCGATCAGTGTTTACTTAGCTGGAGCAGCCTGATTGCCCAGCAGCACACAAGAGCAGATCTGCAAGAGTTTTGTTTCTCTCTCTCTCTCTCTCATTCACATAGCTGGCATGCTACAACCAAAGCTTGCTAGTGAACACTGCCAAGCTGCTGTGACCACAAGGACTGAAAAAGGCAATAAATAAAAGACACAACATTGCAAAACAGTGCTAAAAAGATACAAAGAATCTCAAATTAAACCAGACTGGGCAGATTTATGATGTCAAGACATCACTTGTGAGGAGATAGATAGGACACAGGCAAAATATGCACAGTGAGAAACCAAGACAGACACAGGGAGAAGAAGTAAAACTGCAGACAGTAACTGCAGCTTAGGGTGAACCCTAGAGCTGTGACATACCATAATTATGTGCTGTCTCACCATGTGACTGAGAAAAAATTCAGAAAAATTAGAAAAATTCAGTGTTTTTGAATTGGACATTCAACACCAAAGAGACAGGTGGCCACTGACTGCACAAATCAAAGATTCAAGATTCAAAGGTTTATTTGTCACATGCGCATTCATAGCAAGTACAAAGTTGCAGTGAAATGAGATGCAGCAGCTCTGAAGGCTGTCCATAGCAAAACAAATAGACTATGCAAACAATATAATAATGGGTATTTGATAAGGGGGTGTGCAAGACGACATATGCAAGGGCATGTGGTGATCAGGAGTTCAGCGTTCTGATGGCCATATGATTGTGACGGTGCTTTCCAGAGTGAACCCATCGGAACAGTCCATTGTTGAGGTATGTGGGATACTTTGAGATCTTCATTGCTCCGATTCTGTGCCGCCTGGTGTAGATGTCCTGCAGGCTGGGCAGTGCAGCCCTGGCGATCTGCTCAGTAGACCTCATCACCCTCAGCAGGGCTGTGCGGTCCATAGCACTACAGCTGTCATACTAGGGAGTGATGTTCCAAGTGAGTATGTTCTCTTTTGTGGCAGTATATAAGGACCACGACAGGTCCTTGTTGATGTGTACACCGAGGTACCTGAAGCTGCTCACTCTCTCCACCAGGGTCCTGTTGATTTTGAGACCTGTGTATGTTCTCTGTTGCTTCCTTCTGAAGTCCATAACCAGTTGCTTAGTCTTGCTGATGTTTAGGAACAGGATGTTGGCCTGGCACGGCTTCATAGGCCATCACATAGGCCATCTCATCATTGTTGGTGATCATGGCTAGAGTGCTGGGAAGAGTGGACCAGTTGAGGTCTTTGATGAGTCTCTCAAAGCACCTCATCACCACAGAGGTCAGGGTCACAGGACAGTAATAGGTCGCTTAAAGCATGTAGGAACAACAGACTGCGTCAGAAACAGACAGAAAATAGTGGTGAGCACCAGCGTCTGGATATTTGTTCTGATGGCTGTATCATGAAGTGCATATTTTATATATTTTATATGTATTATATATATACACACACACAGTCAGGTCCATAAATATTTGGAAAATAACCCTTTTTTTTTTTTTTTTTGTAATTTTGCCTCTGTACACCACCACATTGGATTTGAAATGAAGCAATCAAAATGTGATTGGAGTGTACACTTTCAGCTTTAGTTCAAGGGGTTTAAAAAAACATTGCATTAATCATTTAGGAATTATAGCCATTTTTTAAACAGTACCTCCATTTTCACAGGCTCAAAAGTAATTGAGCACTAATTGGCTGATAAGCAGTCTAATGGCCAGGTGTGACCCGTTTCCTTGTTATTTCCTGTCAAATTAAGGAGACTCTCACTATCCGGTCCAAAGAGGTGTCGATGCAAGTGAAGGAGGCCATCATTAGGCTGAAAAAACAAAACAGACCTATCAGAGAGATAGCAGAAACTTTAGGAGTGGCCAAATCAACAGTTTGGTACATTCTTAAAAAGAAGGAATGCACTGGAGAGCTCAGCAACACCAAAAGACCTGGAAGACCATGGAAGAAAACTAAAGTGGATGATCACAGAATTCTTTCCTGGGTGAAGAAAAACCCCTTCACAACATCTAGCCAAGTCAAGAACACTCTTTAGGAGGTAGACGTATCATTGTCAAAGTCTACAATCAAGAGATGCCTTCACGAATGTAAATACAGAGGGTTTACCTCAAGATGCAAACCACTGGTAACACTCAAGAACAGAAAGGCCAGATTAGACTGCTAGAAAACATCTAAAAAGCCTGCTCATTTCCTGAACAAGATACTTTGGACAGATGAAAGCAAGATTAACTTGTACCAACATTATAAAAAGAGAAGTGTATGGAGAAGGAAAGGGAGGGCTCATGATCCAAAGCATACCACATCATCTGTCAAACATGGTGGAGGCAGTGTTATGGCATGGGCATGTATGGCTGCCAATGGAACTGGGTCACTGGTGTTTATTGATGATGTGACTGCTAATAGAAGTAGCAGGATGAATTCTGAAGTGTATTGAGCTATAGTTTCTGCTCAGATTCAGTCAAATGCTACAAAAATGATAGGACGGCGCTTCAGAATAAAGAAGTATAATGACCCAAAACATACCGCGAAAGCAACCCAAGAGCTTATTAAGGCAAAGAAATGGAATTTTCTTAAATGACCGAGTCAGTCACCTGACCTCAACTCAAGTGAGCATGCTTTTCATTTACTGAAGACAAAACTGAAGGCAGAAAGACCCACAAACAAGCAGCAACTGAAGGTGGCTACAGTAAAGGCCTGGAAAAGTATCTCAAGGGAGGAAACTCCACATTTGGTGATGTCCATGGGTTCCAGACTTCAGGTAGTCATTGACTGCAAAGGATTTGCATCCAAGTAGTAAAAATAATCTTTATATTTATAATTATGTTAGTTTGTAATTACTTTTGAGCCTGTGAAAATGGAGGTACTATGTAAAAAATTAATGCAATGATTAATGCAATATTTTTGTTAAACCCCTTGAATTAAAACTGAAAGTCTACACTTCAACAACCACATCTTGATTGCTTCATTTCAAATCCATTGTGGTGGTAAACAGAGGCAAAATTACAAAAATTGTGTCAACTGACCTGACTCTATACATGTCACTCTGGTTGATTGTTGCAGTTTTTCTGTCTTCTCTACTTCCAGTGTCACATGATGCACAACTGGGGCTTGTAATTGAAATGGTGTTTTGTTTGCTTTTTTGCTGGGTTTAAGGATGTCAGTATAATTACCTTTAAACTGCACTGACTCATTTGTCAGATTCATACTCAAGTGGAATATGTCAAAACAACTACAACAAAAACCAAAATATTCAAAGTAGTGTTGGGCAAGCTACGTCAAAAGTGCAGTTACTACAGGTTAACTAATTTGACACTGTCATTCAGAGAAATACAAGATGTACAAGATGTGTGGCAGGAGTTCCTCAATGAAGTTGAATCCATGATTGAGGTCATCTGTTCAGCTATCAAACATGTCCAACAAACATTTCCCTTATAGTCCAGTTTGCAAAGTGCAGACTGAACTTTACAAATTGTTGGGAATTAAAGAAATCTACCACTCCCTAAACTTGTGGGTTCTTGGAGTGTTTAATAAGGTTCTTAAAAATGATCTGTAAGTTTGTATATGATGACAGGCAGAACTGGGATAAATAGTTGGAAGCCCTATTATTTGCGGTCTGGGAGATGCCCCAGGCCTCCGCAGGGTTTTCCCCTTTTGAGTTATTATATGGGCGGAAGGCCAGGGGGGTGTTTGATGCTATGTAAAAAGGTTTGGAGGATGGTCCAACACCCAATAAAAATTTTCAATGCATCCTGGATCTGTGAACAAAACTCCACACACATATCGTGGGAATGATCCAGGCCCAAGAAAGGCAAAAACAGGTTTATAATAGGCACTCCCAAGTGATACAATTTGCTGGGAGATAAAGTCTTCATGTTACTTTCCACCATTAGTTCAAAATTACATACCCAGTGGCAAGGAACCGTCAAGGTCACATGGTCGGGACCATGGGTTGGGAACATCAACTATGAGGTATTGTGAGCGATCAGGGTAAACACATTGCAGATTTACGTCCTCAGTCTCCTTAAACAGTGGAAAGAGCAGTCCCTGTTGCTCTGGTGACATCAGTGGCACAGACAGATGAGTTGGGACTGGAGTGCTCAAAAACTGCATGTTCACAGGATGCTCTCAAGAATGGCTTCTTTTGTGAAACCCTTCCAAACAGGTGTCTGATATGACATTTAATAGATTGTGAAAACTGACAAGCCCAAGAAAAAAATCTCAGCAAAAAAGAGACAATAGTTTTTTTATAAGATTGATGCTTGGCAAAGGAAAAGTAAATTGTTTCCCCGATTCTTGAGTGTGAAACCAGTCAACGAAAAATTTTAATCATTGTGTGTGATGTTCATACATTCACTTTCAGTAACATCTTTATCCTCTTCAGTGTTGTATGGAGCATAATCTGGGATCTCTGGGCGTGAGGTAGGAGTACACCCTGGATAGGATGCCAGTCCATCGTAGGGTGCCATGCACACACATTTGCATGTGATGTTTATTTTACAAAATTATTTTACCCATTGTTTTGAAGGCTGCTAAGTCATTCTGGAGTTGACTGTAGATAAAGGGATGAATGGATTCTATTTTTTGTTTTAAAAAATCATTTAGAGCTGCCAGCCTTTTCCATAGAGATTTTATATTGCTTTTCAAAATTGAGATACTTGAGCTTTTAATCAGCCACCCACACACTCAGCTACATACACACAAACAGAATGCTATGAAATCAGTGCACAGACCTTGTCCAAATGTATTATGCCATTGTTCCTCATCATTTAACAGCAGCCCACTACTCAGGCACTGCAGGGAAATATCCAAACAAACACACACACAATGATGTGGGAACTACTGACATGGGACTCCTCCATTTCCCACTGAGAGTGTGGGTGGGAGAGAGAGAATAAGTTCGTGAGCGAAAAGATGGGAAAGGAGAAAAAGACTGACTGTTGAGGGAGGGTGAAAAGGACGGCAGAAACTGGACATAGAGTGAGGGGGAACTGGGGGTGAAAGGGAGAGTAAAGAAACAACAAGCCTTCTGTATTTGTTTCTGTGGTGTATCTATGTGTGAGAGAGACTGTATGGTTCTCACCCTCCTCCCCTCTCTGAGAGGACTGGGTTTGCGTGGATGGCCCAAAGACACTGCTTCCACTCACAATGGAATGAGTGTACTGCTGCTGCATTGGTCACAGGTGGACGCGCACGCATACACGCACACACACCACACCAAAGGTTTGTACAAGGATGTATAGCATTTCTCATCTGCCAAATGTCAGATAGTGTTCCTATCTGTTAATGGGCATTTATGTGTGCACTTATAATTACATTTACACTAATAATACACTAATGTGTACATTTATAATTCTATCATTACCTGATTTTAACAATTACTTGATTATCTAAGTGGTTGAACAGCATCCCATGATACCTTAAATCAGATTAAAGATGTTAGAGTTTAAAAAAATCTGATGGAGGCCTGGATATTAATGCAGTCATCAAGTTTTTCAGTGCATGTGTACCATAATTTTATAACTGTTATTTTACCGTATCTGCACAATGTGTGCAAATATAACTATATAAAAAAATCCTATCAAAAAAGAAATGCAGTTAATGAATTACTGAGGTACATGCAAGCATGCTGATCAAATTATTCCCAAAATCTGTTTTCTTTTTTTGGAGTTATTTGATTATTTTTATGAATTCATACACAATCACTCCTCTCTCTCTTACTTCTTCATACTATCATTCTTTTCTAATGTCTCTAATCCTTTGTTCTCAGCTGCTCTCTGCTCCCATTCCCAATGTCTCCTTCGACCCTCACGGTCCTCTCTCTCTCCTGGATCCCCCTCCCCATCCTCCTCTGCCACACAGGCACTTTTTGCCCCTGCCATCATCTCCAGCCAGGGGAACTGAAGGCGCTCTTTGTGCACATTTTCCCCAAGAGACATTAACCCCCTATCTCTTAGCGCGAAACTCCACATAAAGGAAGCACTTACTAACCGCTAAAGCTTTAACAAACAGCACCTTTCACATGAAAGACAGCCAAACTGGCAGTGGGGGTGGTGGGTATATGAGGGATGCGGAAACCACAGATTATAGTGTAGCTGCTTCCATCTACCATGTGGTTGATTATATTAGATGGATGAGAAGACTTGAGAGACTTGGTCATACACACACAAACACACATCCAGTCATCTCAGATCCAAAGATGCAGAGGCTGAGACTGCCATATTTAGGCTGGAGAATGACTTCACATGCACACGTACGCTCCCACAGCTCATGTCCAGTGCCAGGTTATGTCCTCTGTTCCCCATAAATCCACCCATAACCTTGTGCCCCATGCTGAAAGCATGCTGGGATAGGCGGGTGGGGAAGTGACTCAGCATGTCTTGGATTTTTTAAAATTTTCTGCACTTTGGCCAAACTACTTCTAAAACCTTTCCATGCCTCCTGAAACTGATTATTTGCTTCTGGAATGTAATGATTACTGACACAAAACAGAACTCTGTAGTCCTGATTTTAAAACCTGGCCACAGTTTATTTGGATAGTTCACTGCACATTGAAATTCCCCTTTACCTTTGCCTGACCACAACCTTAATGCGGACACAGTCCCTTACCTTGACTTCAACCCAACCTGACCTATTGCTGGCTCTAATAATGACCCAGATGTGTTGCTGGTACTTTATTATTTGTACTTATTTATTTTGCACTTTGATAGGTTGAACTGAAGTATGACACAGATTGAACTAGACCTGAAGGAACATTCTGCAAGGTTCCTCTTCAAATTACTTATTAGGTAAAACATTAGGCAAGACACCTAATTAAAAATGTGCTCTATGTTAAAAACTTTTTAGTAACAATAAGCTATGAGTAAGGGGTTTTTCAGTGTCCAGATGTGCAAGCAGATAGTGAGTGAGAGAGAGAGAGAGAGAGAGAAAGACAGAGAGAAAGAGAGAGAGAGTGTTTAGAGACAATTACAATGCTCAAAGGTCAAGGTTCAGGTCAGCTCAGTCATTCCAGCCTGGCATTACAGTAATATT
>CM040466.1:16149181-16176361 GCA_022758105.1 Pangasianodon gigas
AAAAAAAAAAAAAAAAAAAAAAAAAAAAAAAAAAACATCAGTGCCTAGAATGTCTGGAAAATACAGTCTTAATATTAATTTTAATTTAATTCGACTAGGAATGAAACTTCAACTCTAAAAGCCCAGGGACACACTAGTCATATCTGAATATTAATAGGAAATGAATTAATAAATTATCAATATTTTCATCCACAAAAATTCAAATCAGTTAGATATTCCTAATTATTATCAGAAATAATTATTCTTGTTAATGTTTCTATTCAAGAGTTTTAATGTTTGATCCAAAATTTTCCACACCTGGAGCTCCAGAATTCAAATCATGACAACAAACTGCTCCTGCAAAACAGCAAATTGTTTGGTTATATCTCATCTAGATACTGTAGATTTGAACCCTCGAAGAACTGCTGCAGTAATCATGTCCAGTGCTGATCCCAGGACATTTGTTGTTACAATATGCTCATACTAAACATCCTTTCAGCAAACTTACAACTTTGATTTTCTCTTCTACAATCGTTTACTGTGATGATTTATAATTCCATTATCAAGTGTTACCCAGAAGGGGATGGGTTCCCTTATTAGTCTGGGTCCTCTCAAGGTTTCTTCCTCATGTCATCTTAGGGAGTTTTTCCTTGCCACTGTCTCCTCTGGCTCATTAGAGATCTAAACATAAATCTACATACAGATTTCTGTAAAGCTGCTTGTGTCTATTATTAAAAACACTATGTGACAATGACTATTATTAAAGGGGTTATACAAATAAAATTCATTTGAACAGAATTTAATTAAATTGAGCTATTTCAATTTAACCCCTTCTCCAATGGGAACTCCATTTTCCACAAATCACTTGGCAGAAGTGGACAACTACTGAGCCAGCAAAGAGTGTGAACCAGAGTATGGTCAGGCTGAACTCCACCCGAGGCTGCTCCAAGCCAAACACACAAATCACCACAGACAAGGACAACCTCCAATACAGCCTTTGAGTCCAAGCCTCAGGAATCACATTCTCATGCTGTGTGTTGTGGCAAATGAATGAGTCTTTGTCTACCCAGGAATCAGATACATATCTGCTTTGGCATGGCTGGTTTTGTCCCTAATCAGAAGCAGATGAGCCTCATGAAGGGCCTTTAGCAAGAACTTTTTATAAGGCAGGAGCAGTGTTTAGACTAACATCTATTCTATTAAAAGAAAATTCTGGTATGCAACTAGAGTTTAATATTATTTATCAGTAATAGGTGGCGTTCGAGCAGTATTGCTTGTCTCAGCCTCAGCAATTTGCCACGATTTTCTCTCATTTTAAGCTTGATATTCATCAATGTTCTGTTGCTGCAATACATAACAAATGATTCATAGATCAGGTAATCTGGATACTTTATGGTTAATGGACCTTTTGGGGGGAAAAGAAGGAAAATAATATTAAGAGAAAGACATAATACCAAAAGAAAAATGTTTTTTGTTTGTTAACAAAGAGGACTGTTAGTGACAACTTTTTACCAAACAGACTGGCAATACCCTTAATGTATGATATTTAGCTGCCTAAGGAAATGCTGACTAGCTTTCAGCATACAAAATTATTGTTTCTACAGCTGTGCTGTTACTTACTATTAGGCTACATTTTATGTTCTTTAGAGCTCTCATTTGTTATTTTCATCTGCTCCACTGGAATTATAGCCTACATTTCATTACAATGAGATATTAAGCTTTCTGTTCCATTAATATCTACCTTTCTCCTGCAGCTAGCAATAAATAAATAAATAAATAAATAAATAAATAAATACACACATACATACATACATACATACATACATACATTCAAACAGCATGCTGCAATTGCGGTTCCAAGCAATTTAAATATAAATATAGTTCCACCAAAATATGTTATCGTGGGTGGGCAAGCTATTCTCAGTATTCAAACTAAGAATAAAAAACTGAAAACTCACTCTAGACTCTGTTGCATTACTGGAATATTCCTTTAATGTATGGCCTTTTGTTTACTGTTCAGATAAGACAGCAAACAGCATGTGTTAAACTAATCTTATTTTTAAAGATATGCCTAAAAGCAAATCAAAAAGTTTCCTTTTGATTAACCTTGTGTGTATGTGTGTGTGTAACTTGCCTGAATCCTTGCTCTATGGGATCTGGCATAGTTCAGTATAAAGAGTTCCGTTTGAGAGATGTGACTATGTTCAAGTGAGGTGAGGTGAGCCAATGTTAGAAAAGGTACATAAATCAAATCATCTAGGTGTTACATGGTTATATATTCCATTCATTCTTAGAGCAGAGAGAATCTTATAATACTAAGGTTATGCTATATAATATAGACCTAGGTTAGGATATATACTGTAATAAAGTCCTACTAATAAACCTAGTTCATCCAGGAAGGAATCTAGCTGGCTTCTAGGTTACCTCAACAGTTGTCAACATGGTTCCATATGTTTACAGCAGCTTGTCTGTCACAAATGGAGCTTGGCCCTTCAGCTCACTTCTCCCCCTTCTCTTTTCCCCCCTCTTTTATCAACGAAAACTTTGTGATGTTTCTTGAACCATGCTGTTCCCAACCTTCTCATGGCCACATTCAAAATTGTACAAAAGGATGTCTGTTTAGGCCTGGCTGGTGCTCTCTCTATCCCTTTGTGAACTTAGCCTTAGAGCCTCTGCACTGGAATGCTCATACAGCTCGTTCTCAGGAGAAGGAGGTGAAAAAACAGATACATAGGTGGACACACACAGACAGCCAGGAATGCATATGATGAACACCCCCTGCCCTATCAGGAAGAACCTGCACTGGCCTTAGCTTCCAAGAATAAAACAAAGCATTCATATGCACTTAGGTGTTTCTTTACAACACAACAGATCTCTTGCTGTCTTTTTCATATGTGAAGAAAACCTATAGATAGTAAAGGGTATATAAAGAGACCCTGCAGCTTGTGTGCTTGTATACAGTTAAAAACACCTCATTTTTGTATTACAGAAATGGCATGTAATGGTTATTGTGATGAGCTAAAGGAGAAGTGCTAAAAAGAAAAGGAGAGAGAGGGAAACTGTGGGCTCCTGATGACCTCTTAGCCACTGCAGATGAGTACAGGGCCATGAATTGAGGCCTTTGTGCAGCCCAGACTAAGGGCTTCAGTGAGAGAGCGCAAGACCTACAGATGTCTGCTCAGAGTCGCTCCAAGCCTTCGCAGCCAGAGAGCAGCTGTTCTCACAAAAAAAGGAGAAAGTGGGAGAGGGAGAGGGAAAGAGAGAGAGATGGGCCATGTGCGGGGAGCCTGGGAGGGGGCCAGCGGGCAGAAAACAAGAAAGAGCCTCTTTCATTGGGCCTGTTATGTCCTTCTGGATCCCCATACAATGTCCCCTTTGAGAGTCCAGAAGAATAACATTTAGATTTAACATTTTCTCATTGAGAGACAGTGGGTCCGCTTGCTTGCCCACACTGGCCTTTCTATACTTGAAACAGGGCTGATCTTCTTTCCACTCATGCTCATGTGCTAGAGATGTTCCCAATGCTGGACCACCGTGGTTACCAGATAAACTGACTGACAATGTTCAAAAATATTTTCAGGTAGACTTATCAATGGCCTGTAAACATAGTAAAATGGTTGCAAGGCATTTGTAATGAGTTCCTGAGATGTGAACTGAAAAATCCTTTTTAGAAAAAAGAAGCAGTTGTTTTGGTGAAGTGTTGCAGGGCCTGTTACTGGCCACAGTAATGAATGACACCACAGTGCTTCATTCTAACCTCACAAACAGGTGCCTTATGGGCAATGCTTGCAGCACCTGTAGGAACTGTGCCTCTCTGTATTTCTCTGGTTCCATGTCCAAATCCAGCACAATGCAACCCTTATTATACACACAGCTTGTACAGTACTTTAAAAAGAAGCTTTGCCTTCTAGTGTAGCTAGTTTCCACTTCACTTCTTTCCTATATTTCCCAGATTTGAAGAGAAACCAATGGCTAGATCCTGGGACGATCACACTTTCTGATGATAAAAATCTCCCATCTTCTTTGGTGGGGCCAAATAGTTGTTGTAGCAGGTAGCCACATTGTTGGACATAACCATTTTATAACATTTTTTTTTTCATGACCCATCTAGTACCAGAAAAATTTCCTTCTTTCTCCCAAAGAAGCTCAAAATGTCCATCTGGATATCAATAAAGTTCATCTGTCCATCCATCAATCCCTGCAATGAACTGCATCCCATCTAGGGGTCAGTTCTCCTGCTTTGTGCCTGCTTTTATCTGGTTGTCCACCACGACCATGACAGCATAAAGTTGTTACTTAAGAAAAATCCTTATTGCATATCCTGATTTCAGTTTTATTCCTGTTCAGAACATCTGAGCATTACTTAAGCACCTTAATATAGATCGCATGTAGTGGTTGGCTTGCGTAGATAAGTGCAGTTTTCACCACGAACAAACAGGTGACATGGTATGTCAGATAAAGGTACAAGTCCCGACCTGCCTGAATTGCAGCCAAAACAAATAAACAGGCCAAAGTGTTAAAAATAGACAAACAAAGCTTGAGTGAAACTGTAAGGTTAGATACAGTATGGTGCACTGTATATCTAATTCAATCTGAAGAAAGAAAGAAAGAAAGAAAGGAAATATACACAGGATATTGATATGTTTTTTTTTTTTGGTTGTTTTTTTTTTTACAATTTTCTCTCTGTATTTATTTTAGTTTCACAAAAAGTGGAGATATGTTTTGCTTTGAATGTCAGCTTCAAAATCCACAGTCATAGTTAAAAACAGGCAAGAGGTCAAAGATAATGAAATCAGGCTAATACAAGGATTCAACAGCATAAAGGAGAAAATGGGCAAACGTCAATGACAAATATAGGCAGAATATGAATAATACATTAACTGCACACCTGCTCATTCATGCAATGTACATACTCAGACAACGTACAACAATGCATTTTTTGTGTTCTTGTGCACTTTTGTGGGCAAATTTAGACTAAAGGTGGGTCAAAAATATCACTTAAGCAAAGCCACACCCCTGGTACCCTACTTCAAAAATATCAGATCAGGTTTATAATAAGTGGATTAGCTACTCTCATATTTCCCCATAGAAATAATAGCTTGACTTTGACTATGGAAGTAGTGCAATTGGTAAAAACTGCCAGAAAATTATGCTTCCACCTGCACAAAAATAAAGCCCTATAGATACAAGGTTGTCAACATGACAGTATATTCCTACATTGTTTTGTATTGGTCTACATTGTTTCTTCCTATCTGTTTATTTAGATGTTGTATTAAAGTGGCATGAATGACATTCTTTAAAGCTGGAAGAAGGTTGAAATTCTTCTGGAACATTGTTGCTAAGATTGCAGTGAAGGAGTACTTGCTAGTCACTGGTATAGGGACATGAGCCGTCAAGCAATACTCTGCCCTTAACTGCTGAATATGAATGGAGGCTATTGTTTGGTAGTGTGACCAAACCTCCTTGTCTTATCTACTTACATCAGGACAAGGAAGGAGAAACAGAGGCTAAACCACAAACAGACTCTTTGACTGAGGGAACTTTGAAACACACAAATCAGTTTTTTTTGTTTGTTTGTTTGCAATAAATTTGGCTTATTTGTCATACACATAGGAAATAAGGGTTCAGGAGAGACACAGCCAGAGAGAATGCGATAAGTCTTTTTAGTCTTGCTGAACAATCCAAAAGACTGGTTTAGTGTAATGAGGAAATCAGAAATAGTTACACAAGTACTATCATGCTATACCAGTAAAGATGAGATAATCACAAATTATGTGGCACTTTCTAATAAAAATGCTGCAAGGTTTTTAAAATAGTCTATCATGCCCAGGTCCACCATGCATATTGCCCAGGCCACACACAAACACAAACTAACACAACCGTAATCAAACTAAAATTCATTTTAATGTGATATTCAATATTGCTTACACATATAGTCAGCCATTTTCTTTTCTTTTTTGTGCAACTGATTTATGCAACATTTATGCACGAGTGAAAGTAAATAATATCCATAGACTCTCTACGTGTAAGAAAATTAGCCACAGAAGTTTCAATGGGTATGGAAGTTCTTATTGAGAAAATGAAGCAGATCAAACCATTTTACAAGATATGGTATATATTACCTTATTTAATTATCTAATGAGTTGCAAATGATGCATAAGACTAGACCATCATAGTTTTATCAAATAGACCTATTTCAGACAGTCTTATTCATCATGTCATTGTACTACTAAACCCTTCTAGGCCCCTCACCTGGCCCAGGCCTGGGACACCTTTCCGTGTTGTCCCCATGTGAGTATGTGTGTGTGTGTGTGTGTGAGAGAGAGAGAGAGAGAGAGAGAGAGAGAGAGAGAGAGAGAGATACTCAGCCAGAGCCTATGCCTGGTTGAAGTAATCCGGGTTGATAGGCTAAAGGAAACAGCTGTTCCCACCAGGGTCCACCTGGACCCCACTTGGCTTACCAAACAGCCTAGGAATGCTGGGCAAAAATGAGCTTGGTTTTCTGGCCACTTCAGGCAGCATGTGACCAGGCTCTGATGGTCCCAGTGACAAAGACTCCTTTCTTGTTGACTTTAATAACTACAATACACTACAGAGCTACACACAAGAGCCCACTTGTTATACAAACACAAGCTACCACGTATGAGTCCTCACTCATCAATAGGCAACATTCTATGTTTTTTTTTTTTGCTTTTTAATGTTTTGTACTGTAAAACATTTAACAAATAAATAATGGCTCAATCACCTTTATCACATATTTCTAATGAACAGAACATTGGCATTTAGAGTATTATCTGCCTTTGATGAATACTGTAACCAATAAAGGATGATTTCAAACTACTTTTTCTACTTGAAAAAAAAGTGTGAAGCCGCTGGAAACTAAATCAGCACCTCCAAGTCCAAGGCCAAGGTTCTGTCCTGGAATAAAGTGGGATAATCCTTTAGGACAATGGGAGAGACCTTGAAGGATTCTCTTGAGATCTTATATGATGGATATCTCTATTTATTTCTGTTCTTATTTTCCTGGTTTCCAACAAGTTTTAATTAATGCAATTACATTATGCCCCAAAACACATCTCCTAGTCCCTAAGGCCTATATGAGGTCTACACCTGCTGATCAACTACTGACGGTAAAATTTTCCATCCTCTACTGTTTCCTTAATAAGCTTCAGTCCTATGTTGCTTAAATGTGGTTCTGTGCTTTGTTGGAAGAGTTCATTCTCTACACTGCTCCACTCTTGCTTTGAAATCAGCAAATTGCCATGTTTTCATTAAACTCATGCCAGCAGTTTGAGTTGGGTCCCAGAACTCTTTCATGTAGGAGGCCAAAAAGGGAGAAACCACAAGGAAGCTGGAGGTGACAGACACTACTCCTCCCCCTCCAAGCTTCTCACACCAAGTCCCCTAGTCCCTGTGGTCTATAGGTGGTCTACACCTGCTGAACAAGAAGGTCATATTTTATTTTATAATATCATATATTATTTTGGGGATGAAGGGAAATAAATAGAACTTGGGGTGAAAAAAAAGACTATTTGAAAATGTCTAGGACAGTGAAGAGAGAGAGAGCAGAGTCAGAAAAAATGGACTCCCTCACCATTCCAAAAGCCTGCCTTCGCCACACCCTTCATTAGAAGCAGGGCTACATCTGGAGGGTGGTTTCCGACACATTCCAACAGTTTCCGGCTGCTTCAATCGGCCTATTCATTTGTGTGCAAACCCCCAAAGAGTTGGCAGTGGTGCCTCGCGTGACATGCACCTTACACATGTGCGAGCAGAAGGAGGGGGGGGGGCCTCAACTAAAAAGCCAATGTCCGTTTTTTTCCCTGTTCATAAGAACAACTGGTCGTGTTAGCATTGGGATGTGTGCTGCCAAGTCAAGGCAGCCATAATTCAAACTTACACTCTTCTTAATGTCTCCCATCTGGCCTGGTAAAGAAGTATAAGCTGTATTTTTTAGCCTCACTCTGGTTTTTATTCAGCCTGAGGACTTGAATGTGAGGCTCGAGTCTGCCAGGAGAGCTGTTTGAAGTTTTTTACAAGGCCTTTTTGCCGGAAAACACACGCTAGCTTCAGAGTTTCTGTGCATCTGTGAACATTCCTTACGGCTCTTGGGACAGTTAGCCAATGGCAAATTTATGATCACCATAATTAAAAAAAAAATCCCTGACAGTGTATGTTGACTCTTTAAAGGTCCCATATATTTAAAAACACCTCAAATGTAGGAAAGGTCATGGAATAAGGATTTAGTGAATTAGCATGAAAAACAGGCTTTGTCTCTGTATAGTACAAATTCACACATCTCTGAAGGGAAAGACATACAAGTAGATATTTCTTTTTTTAAAAAAACTGTATACTAATGGAATTAATCACTACATGTGCAATCCACCTGTGGATGTCTTGCACACCTGCACAGTACAGATGTTTCTTGAAACAATGGCCATCTTATCCAGAATGTATCCCACAGTGAGCCAAGTCAATACTGAAATATTAGACACCTATAAACCTCCTACCTCATCAAAAAGCACATTCCAGACATTAGCTTTGCTCCTCTGTTTGGCTTTATCAGTAAGTGTTCAGAAAAAGGGCAGCACAGTAGGTATCACCTCATAGCTTCAGGCTCCATTGAGAGATCGAGTTACTGTTGGTGCAGAGTGTCACATGTTCACCCTGTGTCCATGTGTGTTTCTTCTTACCTGCCAAAAACATGCCAGTAGGGGTGTGTCTAGTCTAAATTGGCCCTAGGTGTCCAATAGTGTGTGAATGTCTGTCTGTGTGTGATGTCCTGCAATAGACTGGCATCAAACTCCGTCTCCAGCTTTTTTTCAGTAGGAATGGTTTGATCATTGTGGGTATCAGTCATTTGAAGTTATTGTCCCTTTAACGACCATGCCATGAATACACAGAAGTGAAGGAGCAAGCAGTAAATCACAGTCACACAATGGTGGCCATTGTCCTGCACACAAGGTGTCAAAGGAGAATTACATTACATCATGCTATCAAAAAGGAAACTCTACCAGCAACAGTCTGTGTGTGTGTGTGTGTGTGTGTGTGTGTGTGCGCATGTGTGTTAGATGGTTATGAGTACAGAGTGAAAGAGAGCAGTAGGGAGGTGGCAAAAGGGCTTAAGGGAAGAGATTACAGAAATGAAAATATCGAAAGAATGAAGAAATAAACACCCATGTAAATAATTAATATAGTATAAGCAATAAGTGATCCTTTGTGTTCAAAACCACTGGGACCTGGTACATTTTTATTTAAACAAGCCTTTTTTCAAACACAAAAGTTTTTTTTTTTTTTTAAGTAGTGCATTTTTTTTCTGGTAAACAGTGCTTTATTTAATATTTTGTGAAACCTGCCCTGAGGAGAAGAACAGCACGAGTCTCCTCCGGTTGGAGATAAAGGATCTTAACATGTTCTGCATGGAGGACATCTTGGTCCACTCCTCCCTGCAGAACATTTTAAGATCCTTTATATTCTTGGGTTTCTGGAGTTCTGTCTTCAATTCAGATCACAGGATTTCACCTTACCACAAGAATCAAATAAAACATTCAATTCAAAAACTGATCTTTTTCCCATCTTCATCATCCTCTTCACTGTGTGGAGGAACAGTGTGCTCATGGATCCAATCCCTGGCAGATTTCTAACTGTTACAGACATGTAACATGCAACTTTTTCTTATTGCCCAATTTTCTTATGTTTAATGGTATTTTTATTTGATTTGATTTTTATTTGTGTTATTATACCCACAACCTGATTTTTGCAGGTCAACAGCAAAAACAACAACAAAATATTGACCTGCATAAATAGTCTTTCCCATCCTAATGGATAACTAATGGATTTTAAATGTCTGCAATCTCATGTTTTATTACCCAGGGAAACATGACATGGTTAAAGGCAACAGAAAGGTTCCTGGGGACAAATGAAATTTTTTTTTTTTTAATTTCACAGTGGCATAGCAGGTAGCATTGCCCTGTCACAGCTCCAGGGTCCTCACTTCGATCCTGAGCTCGGGATACTGTCTTTGTGGAGTTTTGTGTGGGTTTGTGTGGATTTCCGCTGGGTTCTCTGGTTTCCTCCCACCTCTCAAAAACATGCTGAAATGGACTGGAGTTCCATCCAGGATGTATTATGCCTCATGCCCAGTGTTTCTGGAAGAGGTTTCACATTCACCACAGCACTGACACGGATAAAGCTGTTACTGAATATGAATGAATGAATGAATGACAATTTGTTTGCATTTACTTTGAACATTCCTTTGGGGTGTCAATAATTGTGCCACATATTTTTGATTAAGAATATTTTTTTATTTAAAAAGTAATTCTAATGAGACGTATTTTTGCTAGAACAAAGATAAATAATTTCTCTTATTGAGTGGAAATTTTAACCATTTGATGTAATGTTTATTTTACACAATCATTTTATTCATTTTTATGAATGATCCGACTAATTATAGAGGCACTGTATGTGATATGTGTTTATTAGATTATTAAAAGTAAGCAAAGGTTGGCTATGTCAAGATCTATCTATACTGAAAACCTACTTTACAGCCTCCATTTTTTCCTTTATGCAAGTCAGTGACAACAGTTCATAGTCAGTAGGGGGCAGTCCTATACAGGAAAGGGGGTCTGGAACATTGCTCTGAGAGTGATAGACCTGATAGAACTGGCAAAGATCTATGAGGGAGAGGGATGTAAACAGGTATCATCCAACTAGGTTTGCTATTTTCATAGATTTTCCATGATAAGAATAATTTCAAAATCTAATAAGCTTGAAATTGGGTTAACTCTCACAGACAGTAGCCAGACCCCAAACAGCTATCTCTAAGATGGAATGAGAGTCCAATAAAGCATACAAGAATAGACAACATGCATATTTGTTGTATAGATAACTTTACTGGACTTACATTTGTTTATTTATTTATTTATGATTTATGAAACACAAAATTTCTTGAAGAAAGAAGAGTGTTCAGTTGTGTGGACCAGTCCACATCATCTCAGTGCTTTCTTCAATGATAAACATAAACCTTAATCTTACATTTACATTTATGGCATTTGGCAGACGGCCTTCTCCAGAGCAACGTACATGTATCTCATTCATACAACTGAGCAGTTGGGTTAAGGGCCTTCCGATCAGAAGTCCAGTGGCTTAACCACTGAGCTACCAATCTTCAATGCCACACACACTATTAGATTTGTACAACTATGCACATGGCCGAAAAACTGATCCAGTGAGATTAAGTGTATGATAGATGTTTTGTGACCTAGGAAACCATTCACATAATGATTTTATTACATTTTCAACTGTATTGTTCTGAAAAATACAGGTTTTCCTTAACTTAAATATGTTTCTCTTTTTTTGCATTTTTACGATAACTTTCAGAAGTGAAAAGGGGAGAAAATTACATTTAAAGATTCCATTTCAATTTCACTGAAAGACATCAATGCATAGGTTGTTGAAAAGCATGCAATTTGCATGAAATTTTATATGCAATAAAATCTAAAAATATAACATATGACAGTGAAAACTGTCTATCTTTATACCAGCTTATATTTATATCTGACTACTCAGGCTATTCAGGATTCAAGCATGTCCAGCAGTCATTCCAAGTTTAATTATGTTATCCTTTAAATATCAATCAACCAATAAATAAAGAAACTACACAGTATATACTATATATACTAGATACATTTGTATCTGTTTACAGAAAATAGCAGCACTTTATCAAAGATTATAATTTTATGACATGAAATCACATTGATCATAACTATCATCCATATCAGTCTTTCTAGTCTCATTACTTGAGGTTAATATCAGTCATCACTTGAGGTAAATGTCAGTCACAGCATTTGAAGAACTTGCTCTTGATGCAACTGATCACTCTTACATACACTGAAATTATGGTGATTCTTTCAGTGAGGTTTTCTGACCTTTTTTTATTAGCATTCAAACATTACAGATTTGTCTGCTGCCATCTCTACTGTGTAAGTGATGGTGCTTGTGCATCATGGATATTTTGACAGTTGGTATTTAGATGGCTTCCTAATTTAATTGATTAGGCATATTTCAGTTTCACTATGGAACATAACCATATACATGATGAAACCATGACATTCACTGTGTGAGGAACACACTTAGCTAGCAAGCTAACAATTAAGCTTCAGGCAGATAGACCATTTTAACAGCTGTGTTTATTAAACAGCCTTATTATTTACCTAACTTGAGCTCAGATAACCTGGGCAAAGTTAGAAATTAAATAAAAGCATGGAGCATGTTTTCTTAAAATAGAAGTATCTTAGTATATGCTAGATGGAAAAACAGTGTTGGCCAAACCCAGAATTTTTTTTTTTTTTTAGCCATTTTTGAGAATTTTTGACAGATCTTTCCAGAGTGCAGCTGGGCCAACTGACTTAGCCTAAGGGATCTTGTACAATGGCCCAGATGGTGATGAGATCCCAGTCACAGAGCTCACAATTATACTTTAAGTGTGCATTGTTATGACTATTTTAATGCCTTAGAAAAAAGCACGTGAGTAGTCTGAGGGCAAAAAAGCAAGGTCTCTCTGTGTATAAGAGCCTGTGTAAGCAATTTGATGGAGAAGTTGTTAAAAGAATGCAGAGATCAAATACAGATCAATTTTCTTCTTATTTGAAAACTCAAATGAGGTTTCAAGCTGGATCGGTCAATAATTAAATCAATGGCAATCTTCCATTTTTTTTTTTTTTTAACATTTTAACACTAGAAAAGTAACAAGTAATCAGGTGCATAAAATTCTGAAAAGCTTATACTGAAAAAAAATAAAACTTAAATCTATGCCATTCTACCTTTTTAGCTATTCAGTCAATGTACCAAGAAAATTCTAATTAAAGGACAATTAAACTGGTATCATTGTGGTTAAGCTTCATGTTCCATTCACCAGTGGATGTTCCTTTGGCACCAGGTCATCTGTTTAGATATTATAGATTTTTATAACATATCAAAAACCATCTAAATTATTAGCAGTATAAACAAAATTAAAAGTAGACAGAAAAACTCTGTTTTTTTTATGTCACATGTTTGGAATTCTTGATGACAAAGAGAAAAAAAATTCATGTGACAGAGACTAAAATCACCTGTTTGTTTCATATAAAAGACCGCTAATTTTTTAAAACAGTTATATTACACCGTTACTCTCTACCGAATATGGCCTGCCCATAATATCTGCAATATAATTGTTATGGGCATGCCTTTCTGTCCACTTTAAAGGGGACCCTAAGCAGGATGTAGACCCATAATTCAATTGTATGAGACATACACCAGAAGGCACGGTGAGCTAGGGTTACAGTGAGGAGTTTGAGTGGAGTGGAGTTTCTGTGCATGGGTTTCCTCCAAAAACATGACAGTAGTGAATTGGCAATGCTAAATTGTAAGAGGTGTGAATGGGTGTGTGAATGGTGCCCTGTCAGGGAGTGGAATCTGAGCCCACCTCGCACCCAGTGTTCTCAGGATAGGCTCCAGATCCACTGCAACCCTGAGCAGGATAAAATAGTGAATGAATGAATGAATGAATGAATGATACACACAGCAAATCAGTAGCTGACTAAGGAAGCAATGTAATTTTCTATTAGTCTCTCTGAGCAAGTAATACATTAAGGTGGCTTTAAATTCAATTATGAACCAAATTATAACATTCAGCATGTAGGAATGCTTTTTGCATATGCACTAGAACAAAACTACTTTGTTTGGAAGGACCATGCAAGAGCCCAGCTCTGTTTAAAGGGGGGAAAACAACAATGGCAGGTGAGTGTCCCTGTGAGACAACTTAATGAGGAACGTTTCAGCTATTGATCACTAGCTGACAGGAGCCAGAGGGCTGAAATTGGGATAATAGTGGCCATGATTCCTTCACATGCTGAGACAAGGGAGTATTTAAAATAAAGGCTGAAATGCAAAGGAATGTAAGAGCTTCAGTGCTCTCGCTCTGGGGGAACAACTGAGCCTACCGAACGGACACAACAGGAATGAGGCCTAGAAAGTAATAATAGTGAGCCTGACCCTCAAACTCAATATAACAATAGCCTTCTCTGATTTATAGAGACACTGATTCTAAGCTATCACTACAGCTAAGATCTGATACCTCCTGACCTCTCGTAAAGATGTAATGGCTCCTCTATTGTACTCTACAAGAAAAAAACAAGGCCCTAGCAACCCTGTTTGGTTGAGCACATTTCTGCTGTGATTGGTCTGAGTAAAAAAGTTGTTTCCCAACCTGATAGACATTACATACATCCCCACTGTAAGACACATTTGCATGAGTCAATGTGAGAAATGTTTCAAAAGCCCAAATTAATGCCGGGGGGCCAAACATGTGTCATCTGAAGAATGAGTGCACGTGGAGGAATCTACAAACAAATGCAGGTGATTCCACAAAAAATGTGTGCATTTCAAACACATTTGTGTTCTATAGGAGCTTGGTGTGATGAGCAAGCATGTAGATGTAAAAAATTTAATTTACCTCCAAATTCCCTACCACTCCTTCAACAGTAGACTCTCCAAAGAGACAATATGAGTGCTTTTCCTTGTTTGGTAGGGTTTAATTAAGCCTTTTTTACCTTTTTTGTTTTCTGATCTGCGCACCCTGCCCAATTTGAACCATTTGTCAAATACACCCGTGTTTGTGTTCCTTCAAATGGTTTAAATACATATTAAAAAATATTTTATCATCTTAATTATTAATACAAAATAAAATATAAATTTACTTTATATTACTTCAGATCTAAAATACATACAAAAGTGCACGTAGAAACAGACCTTTATTGACCTTAAATTATGCAGATTGATATATAATAATTGGGTCCAAAGAAATTGCTCTATGAGTGCAGGGAAAATTATCCTAAACTATGGATAATTTTGGCACAATAGTAACTGCTAGCTAAAAGCTTTAGTGTTCTATCTTTTGTTTAATAAAAATTCCTGACCAACTAAAGAACAGCCATGCTTGCCAACAATTTGGTACACAAAACATTTCAATGTAGACCAATGAGCCAAATGAAAAAAGATACAGTGTCACAAAAACAAACTCTGGTATGGACTTGTGAAAATGTCAAAATACCATTTCCATACCATTTCCAATGGTATCTATTGGTTATTTTAAGACCTAAAAGAGCTTTCAAGTTAACAGCCATAATCAACAGCAACATTTCCTTTTGGCCTATTCAAATCAGCAATCCTTTCAACCACAAGCACATCAGTAATAACAACTACTATAGCTGTGACTAAAGAAAACCATGCTGAAGCTTGCAATATTAAATAAAGAGGTGGAAGAAAAAGTTAAACTGTGTCTTACATTATGGCAAACCTCAGCATTTTAAATAATTCAGGGTCTAATCCTCCTGCAGACGAACATGGCTAAATATGATTGGCATGGCTTTATACCATAAAGAAAGGTAAAGGATTCCCAGAATCACCAAAATTCTGCCTGACTACATGATACTGTATGAAAACCAAAATTCACCAGTATCCTCTTCTATAGTCCTCACATATGCAGACTTTTCTGGATTTTAAGAAAGGTACTAAAGAAAGACCTTAAAAAATCTTATCGTTTCCTTCTGGTGTGTGGGGGCGGAAATCCAGGAGACAGAAAACAATAGGCCCTGAAGGATACTGTGTGCCTCCTTTAAAAATCAATCAAAGGCCATATGAGTCACAGGGTTTCCTTATTATTGGAGGCACAGATACTCTCTAGAACAGTTTCAGATAGATAACCTGGCTAAAGGTCTCAAAGATTGTACTGCCAGTGGTTCTTCTAGTTATTGTAGTTATTTTTAGCCTTTAAAACAAACAGATGGTTTTAACACAGTGGATGAATATGAAAATACCTAAGCATTTTTCTCAGGCTTTAATATAGATTTGTTGTGCTAGAGCTGTTTTGCAGCTTATGGCCTAGGGGCTGTTGCGAAAATCAGTGGCATCATGAATTTCATCAAGGACGAGGATATTTTAATCCCAACACCTGGTTATGTCTGCAAGGAGGTTAAGACTTGGCCCTAGAGCAATGCCAGATGGTCTGAAACATGAACTGGATATTTTGAAGCCACAAGATATCTTTAGGTGCACTTGTCTTCCATCACTAAAGCTATCTCTTCAGCCTGTTCAGTGAATCAAGTTAAATGATTTTCTTCAGTTAAATAATTCATTCAGTCACATGTTTTGCATAAATGTGCAGCCTGATCATACAGCCAACATTACTACTGCACATACTGAAATGCCAGAAATTTCCAGCTCAGACATGAACATGACAATGTGTTCAATGTTCTTCAGTGGCCTTCCCAGTCACCAGAACTGAATCCAATAGAACACCTTTGGGATGTGGTAGAACGGAAGATTCGCAGAATGAAAGTGCACCTGAAAAATCTACAGGAATTGCATGATGCAGTCATGTCAACATGGACCAGAATCTCAAAAGAATGTTTCCAACATCTTGTGGAATATATGCCACAAAGAATTGAGGCTGTTTTGAGAGCAAAGGGAGGCCCTACCCAGAATTTGTATAGCATTCCTAATAAAGTGAGTGTATCTGATTTATAATAACCTCCTAAGCAATATTAGATAAATTTGCCCACATTCAAGCTGTTTTCACTTGCTAATGTATCATTTTTTGCACTACATTGTCAGGTACAATAATGATAAGCCATGGTTCACCTTCACCCCATCCTTCCTCCACATCAACAAAGTCTCCCCCAGTAGATGCATACTCCAGCACAAATAATGCTTTCCCCAAAGGTACCTACCAGCTTCCTCCCTCTCCCTTCCAACTTCACACCACAATCAAGAGCTACATCTTATTACAGCTACCATCCCCCACCCAACCAAACTGGGGGATGTTCTTAGGATCTTCAGTAAGCAGAGTAGTAGTCCTCATGGTGTCTCACCTGGCATCTTACCATACTGTGCAGATGAGCTAGTTCCTAAAGTCACCCAGATTTTCATCACCTCCCTGACCATTTGCTCCAAAATCTGTTGTCATGTAGACTGATGGTGGCCCACCTGAAGTCCAGTGTGACCCTCTATAGTTTTCCTACAAAAAAGTTCAGTTCACGATGCAGTGAAACTCCTGGACATCCTGAAACACGTGGACTCCCCTAACTCCTACACAAGGATCATGTTTGTGCACTTTAGCTAATCCACAGCAAACTCATCCAGCTGAACATACCTTTCAACATTTGTCAGTGTATCACCAATTTTCTGACTGGAAGGGTGCAGTATGTGAATGCAGAACCTGGTGTGCAAGGGTGCAGAGGAAGACTTGGGAGGCAGGTGAAATTTTAGCAGCGCTCCAGGCTAACATTCATTTGCACCACACTTTTTCAGCACACTTTCAAAAACTTAATCAAAAAAGACAAACCTACAGAAAAGGGGCTGCTCACGGCTTTTGTCCCATTCAATTTCAAGTTCATCGTGCTATCACACGTTACCTGCCGGTTCAACCTGCCTCATCTCTGTCCACAGCTGATGCTCGACCAGGTACAAACCTACAGTAACAGTCAGCCAGCCCCAGGAACTGCCTCACCCCCTTTTTGGTCTTGGGCATGCCACAATCACTGCTGTCTTATCAATTTGGGGACGCACCTGCCCGTGGCCCAAGTGGAAGCCCAGATACCGTACTTCCACCCATCCAATTGCACACTTCTTTGGATTTACTGTGAGCCCCACTCATCTCAAGGATCTCAGGACAGCTCTCAGATGTTGTAAATTCCACTGCCAATCGTTACTATCAATGATCATGTCATCTACAAAGGCAGCAGCATATGTGTTGTGTGGGCAGAGTATTCTGTCCATGAGATGCTGAAACATCCCTGGGGCTCCAAACAAACCAAACGGAAGAGTGACAAATTGGTGTAACCCAAAAGGAGGGGAAAAGGCAGTTTTTTTCTCAGGATATTGGAGCCAAGGGAATCTACTAATACCCCTTGGTTAAATCCAGTGTCCAGTGTCTGCCGATTGAGCAGCTCATCAATGCGTGACATTGGGTATGCATCAAATTTATACACCATGTTGATTTTTCTAAAGCCCACACAAAAACGTACCAACCCGTCGTCCTTGGGCACCAAGACCACCGGGCTGCTCCAATCACTGTGGGACTCCTGGATTACTCCCATGTCAACAACAGCCTTGAGTTTATCTCAAGCTACTTTTTTTTGTTCAGGTAACCAGGAGGGGTGGCTGTGTACAACCACACCTGGAGGAGAATTCCCCTTGCACCCTGGCAACCTGTGCTCTCTGGGACAGTGAGTGGTGTACCCACAAGGGACCAGGGTGAACTGAACCGCACTTTTTAGATTTACCTCTGGTCCCAGCTCCTCCCTCTCAGGAACCACTGTCACCAGTGCCACAGGAGCCACCTCTTTCCACAGTTTCAGGAGATTGAGGTGGTATATTTGATCGTCGCCTCTATCTATTCACCTGACCTCATAGTCAACTTCTCCAACTCACTGTGTGAGCTCAAAGGGCCAAAGGGCCTCACTTCCTGTGTTTGTGCACACCTGTTTTGTGTTCCCCTAATTAGTTACTCTGTTTAATTTCTGCATTTCACTCCTTAGTTTCCAAGCATTATATGTTTTTGTATGGTTACCATTATGTTGTTGTATTTGCACCATGAGTGGTTTTATTTTCATGTTGAATGTTACTTGCATTGCCCTGTCTTGCCGTTGTCTAGTCCTTTGTTTTAATTGTTCTAGTTTTTTGGTTCTTTTCCTGTCTTTGTTTATTAATTGTTTAACCATTAAAGACACTCTTCACTTCCATTCAACTCCCTGGATTTGTGACAGAATGCTTGGCCTTTATATGGATGCAGCAGAATTGGGGACGTCATCTAGTTATCTCCTGATGCAAATTCCCATAGCCGAGTACCACTGTTGTACAGTTGGCACTGTCGTTCTTGGGCCTGACGCAAATTCTCCTGTGTTAGGTGACTTAAGGTGTGGAGTTTTGCTTTTGGGTCCAGAACGTACTGAATTTCATTTTTGCTGTTGGAAGGTCCCTCCTCCCAATAGTCCATAATGACATGTAAGATGCAACGATGCATCTTTCGATCCTGCAGATATTTAGAATGAGGGAAAACCCTGTGGAGGCTTGTGGGACCTCTCGTACTGCAGTCAACAGGGGTTCAAGCTACTTATCTCAATTCTGAGACTCATCGTGAATGAACTTATGAATCATATTTTTAAGGGTTTGATTAAACCGCTCGACCAGCACATCCATTTGTGGATGGTAAACACTGGTGCAAGTCGATTTAATTCCTAAAAATTTGTATAGTTCTTGAAGACTGCGTGACATAAAGGACGTGCCCTGGTCAGTCAGGATCTCTTTTAGGAAAACCGACTTGGGAGAAGACAAGGTATCTCATTTCAAAGTCCACTAAAACTAGCACAAAGCAATGTACTCAAGCAGTCCATTCTAATGGCTCGCTGAGGTCCATGCCAATTCTTTCAAAGAGGATTTCTATCAAGGGGGCTTTTGGGGTGGGTGGTGGGTTCGCCAGCTGACATTCGCAACATGCCACCTGATAACACTGCTGAGAATGCCTGGCCAGTAGAAACGGGCCAGATTTATTAACCATTAATAACTCTCACTTGGCCGAAGGCGTGCCTCAGGGTCTTGATGTGCGACTGCTCCAAGGGGAACTCCCGGAGGGGAATCCCCACAAAGTGTGAAGGGACGGAGCCCTCCCTACTCTCTGTGTCCCCCTGATACGGCGCTGACATCGACGGCCCAGGCACAGCCTCCACATCCAATGCTGTGCACATTCCACACTGTGCTACACTACTGAAGGACCCATCCATGAACATTTCTTGGTCTAATTCCTGAAACCCTGGCCAATCTGTCCCAAGAATTAGTGGAAGGGTGAGGCGAGGACTAACTGCCAACTCTACCCAATTCTTTTGACCCCGGAATTTAATAATAACTGGCACCAGCAGATACTCGTGAACATCCCCGTGCACACACCTCACCTTCACCAATCGTGCATTGCCCAATCGTGCATGTACCACCTTGAATCAGACTTTGATTGACTGTTCTCTGGTTAAATCCTGAGTCCACCAAGGCCTGATGTGTACTTCCTTGTATACTCACTGACACACGGTACATTCCTGCTCGATCAAGGGAGGCCTGTAGCACGTCAGGGATCCAGGAGTGTTCCCACTCCCATGACGATACTCCAGCAGCATCCTTGGCGGCAGCTGCTGGGTGGCTAGCTGGGCTTCCCCTGATAGCAAGGGGAGGAGTCAGAAAGCCCATTCATCCTCTGGCCATTACCACGCAGCTGCCTCTCAAAAAACTCAACGAAGGCCTCCGAATTATCAGTAGAGGCCATCTTGGTGAGCGTCACATGTGGAACAGTGGCAGGAGACATAGCTGGATATGTGGTGGGCTGCAGCAGCGTCTGGAGTGCCCACTGGCTCTCGACCTGCTCCTGAGCAAGGGCTTCAAATGGGTTTGGTAGAGGCTGGTGAGGGATTTTATGATGTCGCCAAGTGGGGAGGCTTCCACTGCGGCGCCAGAGTCCTCCTTGACCCCGGATTTCGGCACCACTATAGAACACTGTAGAACCCAGTGTGTAAGGGTGCAGAGGACTTGGTATGCAGGCGGAATTTTAACAGAGCTCCGGGCTTGCGTTTATTTGCACAGCGCTTTTTCAGCGCACTTTCAAAAACTTAATCAAAAAAGAGAAACCACCAAAAGGGGCTGTCAGCTTGCGGCTTTTGCCCTGTTCAAGTTCACACTCCGTGGTGTGTTTGTGTGTATGTGAGTGTGTGTTGCACACTCCACCAGCTATATCACTGTCTGTATGGTTATAGCAATCACTGAAAACACAAAGAAAAACACATAAGTAAACTGGAGGTAATAAGACACAGGTGAGAATAATCATGTGTTGCCTGCCGTTCAACCTGCCTCCTCTCCATCCACAGCTGAAGCGCAACCACGCCCCGCTGCCACATGAATTTGTCACCATCACAAAATAATTGAAATGGGTCACTATCCTCAAATAAACACAGTAAAGATGTATAGGTACCATGCATCCACAGATAGGGGTCGCACTTTTATTAAAGTACTTTTACAGCAAAAGATAGTGAAAAGATAGTGTTCACTGTTATTTCTTTCAAAGTTTTACTGTGTTGAGTAATTTGAAGCTGCAAACTTTGTTAAAATCACCATTCTTTTAAACAAAGGGACTCTCCCACACCAATGCAAATGTCCTTCCTTCTCTCTTTGTTCGCTCTCTTATCTTTGTATGTGATCTCACTCTGTGCTTACTAACATGGTCACTCACTTAGTAGCATTATTCCCATTAACATTACTGCGCTTTGGAGCTTATTTTATCATTGGAAATATTTTTTATAGCTTCTATCGCTTGCCATGCACCACATGCAAGTATTTTAAAGTCCCCACCATATTTCTATTCCCTGTTGTTCTCCTTGTTTCATATACCAGGAGGCGCAGCAACGTATCTCACGCGGTTCATGGTAATTCATTTTTTTTATAAGCTCAGCACCAACGCATGCACGGACACGCAAGCTCTAGAGCAGAGCACTCATCCACACACGCACACATAGGCGTTTCTCCTTCCCTCGCTCATACGCATACACACGCACACACCTTTTTTCCCTCTCTCTTTCTCTCTCTCTCTCTCCTTCTCTTTCTCTCTCTCTCTCTCACACACACACAACTCTTCTTCGTCTCTCCCTATTTAGAATTAGGTTCATAGTTAACAGGTGCTTATTCTTTTCTATTTCAAAAATATAACATTTAGCATCTTACTGCCTGTTGTAGTTATTACTCTGATACTGCAAGAAGTCAAAATATTCAGAACTACCCCTTCAGAAACCAAGTCATTGATTACTATTGTTCTTAACAAAAATTGAGGTTTTAATCATTTTGACTTATTGAAAGGTTGGTCATTTTAATTAGTAATTAAAATTCTAAACTAATATTCTAAGGGGATATTCTATGAGACTGGCTAACTAGTGAGATTGATTTAATGAGACTTATTACATGAGACTGATTAATTAATTAATTTACAGTGAAGCACCTATATTGCTGGTATGTACCTTGCCGTTCCAGTGCTTCCTTGTATAAATAGAAGCATTTTCCCTACAGATTTTCTTCTTACACCCACTCAAGAAGCTCAGTATCCCTCAACCCATTCTGAAAAGGTTCAACTCACAGCCATCATAGAGACTGTGCTCACCACGACGACCACAGTCTAGTTCCCCTGTGCCTCTTCCATCTTCAAGACCAGACTGCAGTGAGTGGTTCACACTACTGAGAAGATTAGCCTATTGGCTCACCAACATCAGGGACCTGTGCAGCATGAGGGCAAATATAAAGTTGACTTGTTTAAAAGGAAAACCAAGGGAAAATGTTAGCATCTTGGTGTGACCATATTTGCATTTTAAAACAGACTACTTGAAACTTAGAATGTAAAATAAACTGGTATTATTGCATATTGCATGTATGTAGAGCCTTCTTAACTATACAAAGGCTCCTATTGCAATTAAATCATTATCAGCTAAATCAGACAATCCAATAACTAATGATATATTTAGACCAATATAACAGCATCAGTGAAGCAATTCTAGAATCCAAACCGTATATTGATTCTCTGATGGCAACCAACAGAGAAGGAATTGCCAGAGAAGGCATATAGAGTTCCAGTCGCCCGAGAGAATTGCAGAGTCCCAGTCCACTGTGAGCTGCAGAAAGTATGTTTTAATAATTGTCTGCAAATTCTTCATATGACATAATAGGCTGAGCAAAGGAGGTTACTAGATCAATACCATGACCTTTCAGAACACTGCTTACACAAAGCTAGACTCAATTAAACTGAACCTTCCTCAGAAGACAAAAATGAGAAAAGGAGTTTAACTGGATTGATTTACTCCCATCAAAGTAATGTTTGGTGTAAAAGGAAATGTTCCTGAAGCCAAAGGCTATATTACACTATGCATCTGCTCTCCAAAATACAATAGTCTTACCAGATAATAGCTGTTTCTTCAGTCCTAACATGTAGTTTTCTAATTAGGACCTTAGTTCATAAAGCTTTAGCTAATATGTGTTTATGAGCATAGTCTGGATTTATTATTTTGGAATCTGAAGATGTTCACTGAAAATTTATGACAAGACAGCTTATGCTGTCTTCCAGAACATTTAACAACCTTTCTGAAAAATAGTCTGAAAAATGTCATCCACAAAGTCCCAACTTTCTCTACATCCCCTGCATCAGTGTCAGTGTTCCTCATAAGTGGACAAATTAGTGGATCATAATATTAGAAGTAATAAGTGGATAAAGAAAATGTCTACCATATCTCTCAACTGAATTCCAAATCACAAAGTAGAAACACTTTGAAACCTATAATATAATTTTTACTATGGTTAAAGATACTCCTCAAACAGCCACTTGCACATAGCAGCAGCACAACAAAATTACACTGTTTTGAAAGCGATAATGCAAGGTGTCAGGGGGACTTTTCATCTTGCCAAGAATTTTTTTCCTTCCTTGTTTTTGGGATACCACACCAAAATTACACAGCTTCTTGTTTGTGAATTGAATTTTCACCTTTTCCCAGACTAAACAAGGTAAAAGAGTTCCAACACTGCACAAATGAATAGCATATCCACCCAGCAGGAGTCGGAAGAGAAGGAGAGAGATTTAATGAGGGCATCTGCAATAAAGAAAGTCCAGATAAGGGCACATTTAATGGATAAAATTGCTGGTGTTCTTGACATTTTAAATGTTTCTGTGAATGAATGTTCCCTCATATAACACTGGAGACTCACTAGGGAAGTTAGGATCCATAAGGAAGAGGTTTATTAACAATGTTGACACAAATCCAAAAATCATAAAAGAAGACAAGTCCAGGTAATGCAAAAAAGATCAATAGTAAACACAGTCCAATACACAAACCCAAGGTCAAGATTGAGCCACAAGCATATGTAGGCATACAGTAAATCAAGATACACCAAGCAAGGGCAAATCCAAATGAAGAAACTGGTAAATAATAATGATAATAATAATAATAATAATAATAATAAAGGGTCACACACAGTAATCAGTCACAACATAAACTCTAAGGCCTTGTGGTGTGAGAGAGAGAGAGTGTTTGAAATGCAGGGAAGGGTGCCCTCTGGTGATGTGGTGGAGCATTGTACATGGCTGGTGTGAGACCAGGCATCTGACTCTAAACAGTGAATTTTATTTTGACCTAGAATCACTTATTATATGACCTCAGTGGACAGCTGAATGGATCAGATGTGGCATAAATGTACATGGGGCATAACAGTGTCACATACAATCCTAATAATTATGGTGAATATTCACCCTACCACCAAAAATATTACACATATATCAGAAGCTGCACTCTATGAAACAGGGTAGAAAAAACTGTGACATTCCTAAAACCCTTCATTAAAAATGGCAATTGAAATTTGTAAAACATTTATTCAAGAATTAATATAATGTGAGAAGACAGTGAGAGACAAGGATGGTGAAAAAACCCTCCGGTCTGTTTGAAGTATGGCTCAAAATCATCTGCTCAAATTAAAGCATAAATTCTGTTATTATCTGAAAATATGAAACAATCAGTTCTGGGTAAGGATATTAATTTTGATTCCAGATAGCTCACAGATATTAAAAGATACTGCAATTGTTTCCTTAAATAATATAAATCAAGCTCTTTTAAAGAAGATGCATGCTGATTGTAATCAATCATCTGATAACACACATTTGCATGACACTGAATTGTATTTGTAAGGTTTGCACGTCGGGTCATTTATAGTGGCTGTGTAGTAATTACAGCATCTAAGAAGATCATGAATCATTCACACACAGCCTACCTAACAAAGACTGCAAACCCACTTCCAATATATGATGCATTTTTGAGCTATATTATTTATACAGTATGTGACTTATAAATGCTATGTAGATACAGTATATTGTTGCATTATTGAAATGGGCTATCCAGGTCTGGGCTCCATCACATAACTAACAAATGATCCATTTTTCATTACTAGAAGTATGTTTGTGATTAACACAATATCAAGTAGCAAGTGTATATTTTTTATCATAGGAGTTAAGCAAATCATCCTTGCCTTACATATATACTGAAGAAGAGACTACATTGTTTGATTTCTTCTCAGGTGTGTTACCAGTGCTTCCATTTAGCTCTTCTAAGGATTTGGGCTGCTCTTCATTTGCACCGTGTTCACGCATGCTATTTTTGTATTGCAGGTCCAGATTGCATGCAAGCAAGGCTAATTTGCGGTCAATGTAGCATTTATTCATAAATAACCTAAAATGTCACTCTCTATGAATATTGAGGTGGAAAAAAATCACAGTAGTGTTAAAGGAGAATACATTATGCTAGATGTGTCCACAATTAATGGTTTATTAACATAAGGTATCCATGCTAATGAAACAGTTATACATAACAATTCAATCTTAATTTGAGTTGATTAAAGAAGGAAAATGTGATCAGACAGCTCAATTCACTGTGTAATCACTGTATCATGGAGATAATAAAAAGTCCAATGTGATCACAGTAGAGCTGCTGCCAATGCATAACATTTGGTTCTATTTTCTACTGAATTAGTGATGCTAATACTAAACAAACACAAACAATTTGTCAACACCACTGCTTGTACCTGCCTGTCCAGGAAATATCAATATGGGCATGATAGTATAACTACTATGCTAATACATTATAATAATTTGTTGAGATTACTAAAAACACATATCAGGATCCACGATTATAAATGAAAAAGCATTTTCTGTGCTTCATGATACTACCAATTATTATTTTAAGGACAGTAAGTGCAAACCATTATCCTAACACACAAACCAGAAATATTTAAGAACGGCACAGTAGACAGTTCTGACTAGTGGCCCTGTCTGTCCATGTGAACTGATCTGGTTGTGTGTTCATCATTAGTCCACCAGGGGAAAAAAACTGAGCTGTGTGCATATGCATGTAACTATTCTTTGTTGTCGTTACAGTCACCTCTGGAGATTTAGCAAGTTTTTTTGCAGAGGAACTTACAAATCCACAGCTTTCTTGCACAAACAGTTTTTCCTGGAAAACCAGTAAGTTTCATTAGACAGATATCATATAATATTATATGTAATGTGATGTAATTCAATCATCTAGAAATATCCAAAGGTATTTTAGGATGTAGAGTTAGTATAAACCCAGTAATAAAAGGTACAATAATGATTTGGAATTTTCAGAAGAACTTAATTAAATTTCTTTCAGGGTCAGACAGCAATATACTTCTGATCTTATGTTCAAAAAAATATGTAATATTGTATATACATATATACATATGTATAGTAGAATGTATAGTAGTATATACAGAATGTATAGTAATCAGTGTATTGCAATATTTAAAATCAGCTTAAATTATTAGGTTCCTAAAACACTGGACTTCAACACTGTGTCTGTGTGAGGCTGATAATGTCAGTTCTTGTTGCACTTCATGTAAGGCCAAAGATATATATATACAGTCAGGTCCGGAAGTATTTGGGCAATGACAGTTTTTGTGATTTTGCCTTTATACACCACCACAATGGATTTGAAATAAAACATTCAAGATGTGATCGAAGTGTAGACTTTCAACTTTATTTTAAGGAGTTCCACAAAAATATGGCATTTACCATTTAGGAATTACAGCCATTTTAAGCAAAGTACTTCCATTTTCAGGGGCTCAAAGGTATTTGGACAATTGACTGACAAGAAGTTAATTGACTAGTTGTGGTCAAGCCGGGGGGTGAAAACTTTTGAACAGAATGGAGATGTGTACATTTTTCTTATTTTGCCTAAATATCATATTTTTTCATTTAGTACTGCCCTTCAGAGGCTACAGAAGATAGTTACATGTTTCCCAGAAGACAAAATAAGTAAAATTTACCCTGATCTTCAAATTCAAAAGGTTTTCACCCCCCGGCTCTTAATGCATGGTTTTTCCTTCTGGAACATCTGTGAGCGTTTGAACCTTCTGTAATAGTTGCATATGAGTCCCTCAGTTGTCCTCAGTGTGAAAAGATGGATCTCAAAATCATACAGTCATTGTTGGAAAGGGTTCAAATACACAAAAATGCTGGAAAACCAAAGAATTTGTGGGACCTGAAGGATTTTTCTGAAGAACAGCAGGCAGTTTAACTGTTCAGGACAA
>CM040466.1:16193101-16228695 GCA_022758105.1 Pangasianodon gigas
TTTGCGAGGGAAAACCAACTGCATCACAGTCTGCCATTTCGTTTCTCGCTTTGGAAAAGTTATTGTGAGTCAGGAGCTCTACACTGTGAAGGTAATTAAAACTTCAAACTAAAATGCCAGTGAGAAACAGAGAGTAGCCCCTTTCAAATTTTCACTGAGGTCATGTTTTGATTTACTGGTTATATTGAGCAACATGATGGAAAAGCAAAGTTAGTGCTAATGATCAAGTTAGCTAACGATAACACTAGCTTTAGCCGCCATTGAATATTATGATGTGTATTAATGTTTTTCGAATTGTGTGCAATCCCTCAGGCATATTTTTTCTGTGTATGTCGACTAATTAGAACAAACTCTTGTCAGAAAGAGAGAGAGTGTTAACTGGTGGCGCCAACAGTGTCTTAAAAATTAAACCAACTAATGCGGGGTGGGGGAGGGGATGTAACCTAACATTAGCATTGACTTGTTGAAAAAGGCCTGCAGTGTTGCCAACTTAGCCACTCTGTAGCTAGATTTAGTGACTTTTCAGACCCCTTCAGCAACTTTTCTCAAAAAATTTGCCTAGCGACAAATCTAGCGACTTTTTGGACAAACGTTAGATACTTTCGAGAGTACTGCCCCACAAGCGCGAGGCCTTGCTTTCCTGCCGCAGGCACACCTCTCTCTGCGTCTACTCTGTTCAGTGAGTGGCAGAGAGGAGCAGCACATTCAGTTGAGGTTGTGTGCTGTGTCAGAGAAAAAAATAAGAAAGACATTCTGTCGCTACTAACTTTCTCTCTGAGTGATCATTTTTACATGTAAACATAACCGAAATCACAGCACAGCCACTGTCTTTAACTTATGTGTATGGTGATTTTGTCAGACAACGTCACGGTTGTAAATCAGGATTTTCAGCAGTGCAGAGCAGCAGCTTGGAAATGGCTTGGAACATGTAGTCTTAATGGGTTGCGTTTCAGTCACTTTCATATTCGTTCCGTTGTCTGACAACAGAAACAGAAAAATATGTAAATGAGGACAGCTTTTGCTCTGTTAAAATACAGTATGTGAGCACAGAGAGTAGGAAAGAAGCACACAGATGTAAATGGCAGATACTAGGCAGAATGCAAATATGACGCAATGATGTCTTGAATATGCTAATTAGTGTATGACATCATCTAGCACCACTTAGCAATTTTTTGAGCAGGCTTTAGCTACTTTCCATTGAAAGTAGTTGGCAACACTGCATGCCTGCTGCCACAAAACAAAGAAATTACTGATATTGATCTGTAGACTGTGTTTATAGTCAATTTTACTATTGAAAAGGCCAGTATATGCCTTGTTTAATGCCTTTTCTTATATCTTTTTATATGTAAAAGTAACATTTAATTTTGTTTCTGTATAAATAGCTGGTGTTCCTGTCAAGACACACCTTGGTCCTCCAGACTGACTTCTGCTTTGCTCTGAATGTTGTATGGTAGTAGTAGTAGTATTTTTCAGATCTTTTAATTGCATTATTTTATTTTTAACTTAATTTTAGGTGTTTCAGTTAGCATTTGTATGAGCTATCTCAGATAGGCTATACAGAAGTAGGGAAATTCAGTTATTTGGTGGAAAAATGAAATGAATTGAAAGTTTAATATGATTTAAAAAAAAAAAAAAAAGTAAAATCTATGTAATTATAAGTATTATTCAAAGGCAATATATAATTAACTTTTATTTAGGTGGTTGCATTCACATGTGTGTGTCTCTGATGTTTCTTTAGCCCAAGCTTTTGATCACTGCTTTGCTTCGAATGATCTGCATCTGTGGATTTGGTGAGCATAACCCAAAAGTCTTAATTATACTGATTTTTGAAGTCATTTTTAACTTAGTTTTTGGTTGTTAAATTGACATTTTGATGAGCTGTCTCAGATACTATACACATAGGAAATAAGTGTTTCTCCAAACATTAAACATTTGATGTTTAAATGCATAGGTGTCTATATTTCTGGTGGTTGAAATACCATGTGGATTAGCTGTCTCAGATAAACATATGTAGGAAATCACCTTATTTCTCTCATGCTTCACAAACCAGATGGAAAAATAAAATAAATCTAAAATTAATAAATAATTTTTATCAGTTTATTTTTAAAATTAAGAAGGAAATATGCTGAATTCTCTGAAGCTTTACCTACCTCTGGGAAAAACTTGATTGCTTTAAAACTAATGCACAATTTTGATATTTTACAGATATCTCATATTCCTCCAGTCAAGTGCAATCATTGATGTCCACTTCACTCTGAGTGTCGTTGCCAAGGCTCTATAGAAGTGGTGAGTATTTATGTAAATATACTGTAAGTAATAAGTTTGATCTGTTTAAATCACTTTTTTGTTACTTTTAAAATTCCCCTGTATGATGTTTTAGCAGTTGCAGTTAGATTGGAGCTACTTAACCATTATAAACTTAAACATCCACACTTTTGGACGTATCCATGTACATATTCAAAATGCCCATTCACATTTAATACACATGGAATGCTTTAATTGTACAACAAAGTAGAGTGCATTCTAAACAAGTTAGTCAGACACTAAAAGAGTTGTCTATACTCAGCTGCCACTTATGTTCATACAAGAACGTAGCAAATGAAAGGCTGTAAAGGAACCTTTAAATCTCACAAGAGATGCAGACATACACCTCGTACCCTAAGGACTCATCTGGTACATCCCTAGATTGGAGTGATGAAGACAAGGCACTCCCAAGTGCAACTGAGCAGCAGCTTGCAGCAGCCTTACTGAAGTTTAAATATTTAGTCCATGTGCCAGGCACAGCTATTGATGATGTCTTACAAGAACTTTACTACTTGATAAGCTCTGCATCAGTCCCATTATCTAAAGGTTTTGTAACCAATATCTTTAAGCGCCACAACCTCCATTTTGACGACTCTGTAGTTGAAGAAATCACCACCGCAGTTTGTTCATCTAAACCTGTTCCAAAAGCAACTGAAAAAGGCGGCTCTCTTAGCACTTCATATCAAGGTAAACAATATTACAGGGAAAAATTTAGTGTTGTGGAACCAGTTACCTACATAAAAACAAATTCTTTTCAGTATATCCCACTGTTTAAATCCTTCCAGCAAATTTTAAATAGAAAAGTCATTCTTGTCAAGGTAATTGAAAATCATAGAGGAAAGGAAGATGTTGAACTTGACCCATCTTATGAATACAGGTGCCCTAAACATGGTCGGCATTTTGTTTGTATGTGGATGATTTCAAGACCTGCAATCCCCTAGACACCTCTCAAAAGAAGCACAAGCTTTGTCGTGTTTATTGGATACTAGCAAACCTGCTACCAGGCTCTCACTCATCTTAATCATCTACTTATCTTCCCGTGCATTGCAAAAGTGATGACGTAAAAACATATGGTTGTGTTTTTTTTTACATTCAATGACCTAAATAAAGCTATAGTGTCATTCCACTATAAATGGTCAGACAAAACAAATAAGCCACGTTATACCAAAGAGTTTTTTAGGTCGGAAAACTACTGGAGGCAATGCCTATGTAAATTGGAGTTTGTTGAGGTTGCTCCCATTTTTGATTGAACACTGTGCCAGAAAATGAGCCAACATGGCTTGTACTGATGGATTTAAAAGATATGGTTGAGTTAGTAGTTGCTCCTGTGCATACTGATGAATCTATTTCAAACCTTGAAAGTAAAATAGTTGAACACAGAGAGAGGTACCTAGAGCTGTTCCCTGCTGTCAGACTTCTACCAAAGCACCACTATCTTGAGCACTACCCTCAGATGATAAAGTATTTTGGCCCTCTATCGGCTGTTTGGACAATGCGATTCGAAGCCAAGCAAAGTTTCTTTAAGCAGATTGTGAAGCACACCAGTTGCTTTATGGATGTACCTTTGACTTTGGCTTCAAAACATCAGCTGGTGATCACTTTCCACATCAACTCACCATCCTGGTAAGTCTAGCCTAGATGTACCTAATGCGTCCACAGTCCCAGTTGATGTACTGAAAGAGGAAGTGGCTCAGGCTATTAGGTCAAAGTACATTCAAACATGTGAAATACATCTTGCATTATCAATGAGTTGTGTTATCAATGAGAACTTGTTCATCATTGCGAAAGTGCTGTGTGGGTGGTACAATGAAGACTATAGAGCAATTGAACTGAACACCTTCAAGAGAAGTCAAGTTTGAGGCATTCATTGAATTCACTGACACCTATCCATTGGCTGATTACGTGGTTGGATCAAGCCATATGGTGACCTTGAATAGGCCTATCCTCATAAAAGGTTGGTTAACTAACAGAGTGGCAATTATAGTTAAGTTATTTTTTGTACATGCATACAATATTTTGGTTCAGTTTGGCCATGAAGAGATACAACAACAAGGTAACATACATGCTGACATAACTGCTTTCAAGAACTCTGTCTTTGCAGTCTGTCATTGTGCTTGACTTTGTATCAGCATGCCTCTTTACTCTCTACATTCTCAGTATATCTGTTGTTCCATATTGACTTTGGGAGTTATTGTCTAGCTTTTTTTTTATTATCTATTTAACTTTTATTTACTAACTTCCATGTGGGCCATGTTTCTTACTTGTAATTTTCAGTCACCATTGTCTAATTTTCAGGGTGAATTTGAAATGATTTAGAGCTGCAACAACTAATCAAAAAATTGATTGTTGTTTTGATAACTGATTAATCATTTAAGGGATTTTTCAAGAAAAAAAAGAAATGTGACAATTTAAAGATTTGAATATGAAGACATCACACTGGGCTATAGGCTATACAGGGTTTTCTTTTCACTATATTTTACCTTTTTATGCAGCAAACAATTAATTGATTTAAAAAAAATTGTCAGATTAATTGATAATGAAAATAATCATTAGTTGCAGCCCTAAAATGATTACTAATGGATTTTGTCAACTGAATAAAGGCTAAAGTTGTTAGCAAAATATCTTAACATTACAAGAAAAATGTAGATTAACATAAAACTATATGCAACAATCTTTTAAAAACTAAATCTTTTTCTTCACAGATTGAGATGTACAATGATGTATGCCCTGACAGTTCTCAAAGTGATCCTGGGAGACAACAGCAGTCAAAGATTGAATTTCCAAAATGGACTTCCTGGTTCTGACAATGAACTTGTTAATGAGGTACAAAGACAGTGTGGCCTGAACACTAACTTCAGGCTTCAGTTTATGGATGCACTGTTTAGAAATGAGTTCATGAACCTCACTTAAATGGATGAAGTACAGGACAGAGGAACAATCAGCATAATCCCCATGACAGAGGACTCAACTCCACAGTGTGCTGATATCCCTTCCACTTCAGCTACTGCTTTATGCCATCCCTCTCTGGATGAATCCTCATCCCTGTCTAGTGGGTGTGCTTACACTGATGTACTCTCTTCAACAGAGTCGGAAACATATAGTTCTCGGCTATTTTGGCCCAGTATCTTCCGTGTTCCTCAGTTTCGCTTTGATGCAGAGCTGAAACTTGAGCAAGGCAATGCAGCATACAAAGAGAAGGGTACATTGCTTATTCCAGATCCTAAATTGAAGTCGAACATTCTTGAAGGCCTGGTTCAAGAAATTATCAGATACAAAGTTTGTCACTGATAAAGAGTTTAACACAGTTGGAGAGGCCCTCATCTGAAAACATCCTTGTCTCACTGAGAAAGGCTCCCTGACTCCCTCATTTCTCATATGCTGGTTGGAAAGCTAGCTTAAAGAATAAACTCACAATTTACCACACTCACTTGAGAAAACTGGGATGTCCTGAGGTAGTTGTAAACTCTGTAAAGCACAAACTGGAGGGCAAATCAAATGCTGCTTCTGGCATCAAAAGACCACAGCGCTCTGAAGTAAACTACTGCCCCCCCATCCCACTGGAGAATCTGATGAGAGCTTTGAGAGTCTCAGAGTGGCACTTCTTTCAGATGAGAAGAACAACAGGGAGGTGGTTAGGATGAAAATGGAAAAGACATTTTGTTTCTGGTGTATTCATTTCATTGGGGAAAAATATATTCTTTAAAAAAAAAAACTTGCTTTGCTTGTCATCCTTGGCCAGGACGATGTTGATATTGGACAAGAATGTATTATCAAGGGGCTCTGCTTGTACCTCAACGAGGACCTGGACAATTTAGTGAGAGAGTATGTGGTGAGTACAATTATAAAGGCTCAGTACTTTCAAACTTTATCTTTCATAAAAAAAAGTCCAGAACTACAGTACAATTTGAGTTACTTAGAGTATAGTAGTACCATTTTACTGTACTTAAAGTTGACCTTTAGAACTTTTACTTTTGACACTTTAAGATGGGGTTAAAAATACCAATTTTTTTCATTATGGATTAATCTGCAGATTATTTTCTGGATGAATGGTTTCTTGTATAAAAGGTAAAAACAGTGAAAAAGCCCCCGGTAATCTTCTACAGCCCAAAGTGACATCTTCAGAGAGCTTTTTTCAACAACTAACAGTCCAAAACCTAAAGATGTTTTACTGACTCTCTGTAAGACAAAAAAGGGCAGAAAATTTGTTTTAAAATCACTGAAACTATTAATCAATTATCAAAATAGTTGCCGATTATTATTTTTTCAATCTACTAATCAACTAGTTGTTGCCTCCAACAGAAACAGAGGTGACAAAATACATCCAGACATTCACCAAAATATACAATTTAATTAACTGTACCTTTTGTGAGGTGTTATTGGATATCTTGGCTCTAAAATTATAAGCCTACCATCCACAATCCTAATAACAGTAATCTGTAATCAGTCTTTGTTGAACTTTTCTGGTTGTCATTATATACAAGTTTATGTTTCTCTTGATATATACATTATTAAATGATTGAAATTACATTCGGTGTAATATTCCAAACAGTGCCCAGTGTTCTGTTGAATCTCATTTCATCAATGTGCATTCTCCAGGCTGCAGACAAAGCCTTCATCCAAGGATCCATTGAGGAGACCACTGTGGGAATCTCTGTTCTCAAACACAGAGATGCCCATGACAGACCTGAGGACATCGGGATTGTCATTGAGGGCCAGATGGTCTTACAAGATTTGGATAACTTTGCATTAGCTGCTGCGATGTTGTTTGGATTAATGTACGCTTTGAACCTCAACTACCCACCTGAACTGAAGTATACCTTTGAGGTACTGCAGAAAAAGTCATGGAGCTGGAAGGCAGCACACTTTCAAAGAAAGCACAAGTTCTCAGAAACAGACTCTATGAGTGAGCTGTTTCCATGTTATGGCATCCTTGCCTCTTGGAATAAGGACCATTATTTCTTTTTCATTTCACACACCCACACATAGAGACCTTACTTATACTAGTGGTGCACGATATACCAATACTAGAAAGGTACTGCAATACTCTGCTGTTAAAAATGGTACTATTCCTCATTTTATTAGTACCGATACTTTAAGAATGACAGCGTTTTAATAAGAGCCGTATTTCCTGAGTTGCATTGATGTGCGACAGCAGGGCAGTGTGTGTGCAGCGCTCTGCTTCCACTCCCTGCAGGCACACTGGGCGCCGCAGCTTTCATGGTGATGAAACGAGAGGCATGGCTGCAAATACAAGTGCTCTTGCCGACTGTCCACGGCTTGTCAACAAAGCAGACGCATGAAGTGAAATATGGCATTATTTCGCTTACATAGCCGACAGTCAGGCAAGCCCACGGATGCCACAAAGCCCGTCTGTAAAAGATGTTTTAAACTTACACAGACCAAAGAAGCCAACACGTCCAACTTGGCAAAGCATCTCGCCAATAGACGTCTCGACCTGTTCAAAGAATTTAAAGAGCGACAGGTTAGCGAATGTGATTGATAACATAATTAGCCTACATTATGCTAATACCCTCAAATATAAGTCAAATGAATGTGATTTATTTTGTGACAAGCAAACTTTTTTCACCATCAGAGTTTGACGAGGCAATTAAGGGCAATAATAACTGCTTAATTTGGCTTTATCCTTTTAGCTAATTACCAATGTTGCAAACATCTCTATATGCAAATGCAACGTTCACACTGTAAAAGCTGCTAAAAATCAGCTGTTCACAAATATGCACTGCAGATCAACAATACCATAAATGATCAAATTATACTCAATCAGTACTGGTAATTGTAATCATGGCATGTACATTTTCGTCAATAATTATTTCTACCAGAAAATGCGCTCTGTGTAGAGCGAAACCACCTCCGCCAAGAGGTGTATTGAGTCTTATATTATACACTGTTTAATAAGTGATAATCTGGTTGTGAATATAAAGTTAACTATTTCTGTGATTTTTTTTTATAATCAAGTACAGGGGATATCAGATTACTGTAAACCCTGTAAAAGCTTTAATAACACTGTGACCTTGATCTAACTATTTACAATAACCCAAATATTAATGTTATGAATGTACTAATTCATTGTCAAAAACACACCTACATGTATAAAAAACAAACAACAAAAAAACTTAGCAAATAAACTACAATTTTATTGAGTATGAAAATAATAAACATAAATGACATTAACTGTAAGTCCGGCACTTCATGGTGATGAAGCACAACCTCAGAATTATTAGCCTGTACACTAGTACATTAAAGTAGACTGAACACAAATGACTCAATACATCTCCTTGGCAGAGGTCTGAGCTCAACTGAGTGCATTTTCTAGGTTTCTATTTAGTTAAATTAGTAAAATTTAGTTAAATTTAAAAAATGACAATTAATGAGAACAGGGTCTCTCACAAGTAGTTTACAATCTACTTATCATACTAAAAAAGTGAAATATCAAAGTATTGAAACATTAGCATAATGTATCCATCTCCCCCACCCCCACAGACACACAAACAGATACCAGCAGAATCGGCATCCACCCAGCTGAGGTAGCCTTCCCTTCCAGCTGTGTTTGAAAACCACAGCAAATATGATAAAGACTCAAAAGGTACAAAAAGATTGAACAAAGCAGTAGCTGAGTTTATCTGTCTTGATCAGGTGGCAATATATACAGTTGAGAAAAGTGGATTCCGGAACCTTGTGCAGCCATGCATACGACATGCATTGAAGAAATCATTTCATGTATAATGACATCCCAAAGCTTTACACTGAGACCACGAATGTTATTCAGGCACAACACGCACACCAGCCTTTCTTCGCTTGTACCACTGATATCTGGACGAGCAGGGCAGTTGATGCATATGTGGCAGTCACAATCAAGTATATAACTGAATCCTGGAAAACACAGTCCTGGCGTTTAGGATGTTCAGCTTTATGTTCGGCTCATACATCAGACAGTCTCCATGAAGCCCTAGAGGAGATGGTGTCAGAGAAATGGGGACTGGACCTGTCAAAAATGGTCGGCATAACCACTGACAACAAGTGAGCTACACTTGGATACCATGTTGTGGCCATAACCTTCATCTGGCTGTAGGCAAGGCATTAGGCCTGGACCATGTTTCAGGTTGCTTGTCCAGACTCCGGACAACCGTGTTTGCCTTTTCCAGGTCAAACAAAATGATGAGGAGCTTGAAGGAGAAACTGAAGTCCTTGAAGCTACCTGTGCAAAAGCTCATTCATGATGGGCCTACACTCTGGAACTCCACCTTTATGATGGTGGACAGATTCTGTATACAGCAACAAACCTTCTGTGCCGTTTTGGCTGAAAATCAGAAGAAGTGGCATCTGATGCCTAAAGACTCAGACATGGCAACAGTACAAACTGTTAGCGAGGTCCTTGGCCCACTAAGCAGCTTCACTGATGCATTAAGTCTAGAGAAGGACACTACGTTGTCTTCTGAAAAGGAAACTACTTTCCTTGCTGACAGTAAAGGATGGAGAAAGCACTCTTTCATGTGACATGAAAGACAAAATAAGAACAGACTTCACAGCAAGATATAAAAACAGACTGCTAGACACTGTCCTTAACACTGCAACATACCTCGTCCCAAGATTTAAGGACACTTTTGTTACCATGGAGGAAGAGGTGAAAGCAGTACTTTCACAGAAAAAGGCTCCACAACAGCCAAAGAAGCAGGTCCAAGCAGCAGAGCAGCAGCAATAGGAAGATCAAGGAGGGACAAAAAAGAAAAACAGACTTAAAAAGCCTGCTGTCCAACATTAAGTTTGAAAAGATGGAGGAGTCAGGAGTGGCACGTGGGGCTGAGGGGGGTCATTCTGTATCCCCTGTGACCAACTTACAAGTGAATTCTTGTTGTACAAACAAATTACAAAGATAAGTGCTTCTGAAGACCCACTCACCTGGTGGAAGAACCATGCAGCCACCCTGCCAACTCTTGCACATTTAGCCAGACAGTACCTGTGCATTCCAGCATCAAGCTGTGCTTCTGAACATGTGTTCAGCACATCAGGCTTTATCTGCAGTCCTAGATGCATTAGGCTGACTGTGGAGCACATTGACACACTTGTTTTCCTTGCTAAGAACCTGGAAGTGGCCCAAGAACTGTCCAGAAAATAAGTGAGAGAGAGAATAAGAAAGAAAAAAACAGGAAAAAAACATGTTCTGGTTTTCACATGTCCATCTTCTGTGACAAAAATCTTTCTATTGTGAACCAATATTTACATTTATTTAAACATAGCAGGATAGGTTGGCCACAGTGTTTATTGTATTTATTTTTGTGGTGATGTTTATAGCATGTGTACTGTTTTTTTTCTCCCTATGTCAAATTTGCTTTGTTAATGAGAATTTCTCTTATTTGACATCACAGAAAAAAGCAAAGCTGAACTAGGCAAGTTTATTGGCATTTTTAAAATGGAAGAATAATTCACTGATACCAAAACTTGAACTCATGTAAATTTTGTTGTTACCTTCTGTGAAGCTTTATAAAACAAAAACATCAAGGGGTTAGGAAGCTTTGGACTTCATATTGACATTTGTCATGTCGGTTCACCTTTTCCAGTACACCTCTTTCGTGGTGTCTCTCTTTTATTAATGTTTGTTTTGTGGCATTTTACTGTATCTGAATGAAGGGTCTAAAGATAGAGGATGTTATATGTTGTACAGGTTCATGGCCATACCAACTCAGAATTTCATTTGGGCTAGTCTGTCACATTTCAGTAAGGTGGTATTGGAAGCTATTTTTGTTTCATTTCACACACCCACACAGAAAGCTTACTTATATAGCACATACAGTGTGAAATTTGAATAGAGTGTAGGTTGGCCACTGTTTATTTTATTTGTTTTTTTGGTGAAGTGTATAGCATGTATACTGTGTTTTTTTTTTCCTTGTCAAATTTGCAATTTCTTTTATTAATGTTACGGACCAAAGTCAAGATGGCCCTTTTATGGTGTATGGGTAATTTTATGATGTTAATTATTTACTTTATACCGTCACAGTTCTTATTGTGTAACATTGTAAAGGTATGAGCAAGCAAGTATGAAGCCTTTTAATACTGTTATTCATTGTTGAATTTTTTTGAAGTGAATTTTGATTTTTGGTCTCTTCATTTTGCTCTCATATGGGGTTTGAGTCCTGCTATAGGAGGTATGGCTTATTTAAGTCGAACCAGCATTAGACTCATTAGCAATAATAGCCACACCTCATACTGCTTTGCTTTGTGATATTTTACTAATTGCACTTCCTGCTGCCATAGTGCCTTATTTTCCTAATGCCTCTTACAATGAAAAAAAGGTCAGTTTATTTTTTTTGACATAAAGATGATCTTTTAAGGACTTACAGTGTTGTATTAGGGTCCCAGCAGCATGCTTCTGAGGCACTTTGTTGTATTATATTTTAACAGATGCATTTCAAACAGGTGAGCCATGTGTGTCACATGCTTCTCTATTTATGGATTGGAAGTCCAGTGTTAAAGTTGTGTATTGTTGAAAAAAAATATTCATTTGGTTCAAGAAATGTTTGTGCTTACTGCCTTTCTGTTGTTGGTTTGACATTGGTTTAACACATGGTAATTCAATACACAACATAAAAAAGCTTTCACTTAAATATAATCAATTAATGCTAAATTAACTGGAAGTAAATATAAATACTTGACATGAATGAAAAGCATAAAAACAACATACAGACAGTGCCGGGGCGACCTCAGGAGGCGAGACCCCCATTCCTACTAACCCTGTCTCCTCTGTGTTTTCACAGGTCACCCGGGATGGGAATTTCGGGCGGTAGCAGAAGGAGGATGACAGGCTGAAGCACTTTTGGGGCCAGGTGCAAGTCATTGAGGGAGTCCTCCAGAACTCAGAGCAAAGATTCCCAGCAGCCTGTATTTCAAGACAGAGTGCCGAGGCCAGCCCTGTGAGCTGCTGGTGGCTCCCCACTGCCAGACCCAGGCCCTCATGCACCTGACCCATTCAGACCCACTAGGGGGACATATAGGGGCCCACAACACCCTAGAGAAGATAAAAGACTGTTTCCTCTGGCCCGGGCCCACATTCTGCCAGCAGTGCCCCCAGTGTCAGAAGACCAGCACCTGTAAGCCTGCACCCGTGCCCCTCATTCCTCTCCCTATCATCGGCATCCCCTTCGAGAAGATAGGCATGGACACCTCGTGGGGCCGCTGCCGAAGTCTGCCCAGGGCCATGAGTACATTCTGGTCATCATGGACTACGCCACCCGATACCCCGGGGCAGTCCCACTTCAGAAGGCCACCTCCCGGAACATCGCCCGTGAGCTCCTCCTCCTCTTCAGCCGGGTTGGAATTCCTAAGGACATTGTCACCAACCAAGGTACGCCCTTTATGTCTAAACTAACGGCGGATCTGTGTCGCCTGTTGCAGGAGAAGCACCTGAGGTCATCCGTCTACCACCCCCAGACAGATAGACTGGAAGAGCGGTTCAACCAGACTTTGAAGGGGATGCTTCAGAGGGGAGGAACTGGGACCTTTGAGAGACACCCCAAGCGTCCACTGGGTTCACCCCCTTTGAGCTCCTCTTCGGACGGCAACCTCGAGGACTGCTGGACTTGGCCCGGGAGACTTGGGAAGAGCAGCCCTCCCCCTACTGTTCCCTCATCAAATACATGCAAGAAATGCAAGAACGAATTGACCGAGTGACGCCCATCATCAGGGAGCACACGGAGGTTGCCCAGCAAGAAAAGAGGAGGACCTACAACCAGCCCAACCCCAAGGAGTTCCGGCCCAGAGACCAGGTCCTCCTCTACCTTCTCAATGCCTCCTGCAAGTTTCTGGCACACTGGCAGGGCCCGTACACAGTCCTTGAGAAGGTGAGTCCTATCAACTACCTCCTGCAGCAGCCAGGTAAGTGCGCAGACACCCAACAGACGACCTGGTGGAGCGGCTACGGCAGGCCCGGTTTATCTCCACCCTAGACCTTACAAAAGGGTCCTGGCAAGTAGTCCTGAGCCCAGAAGCCAAGCCGAAGACAGCGTTTCCCACCTCTGGCGGCCACACGCAGTAATGGGTTCTCCCCTTCAGCCTGCATGGGGCTCCTGCGACATTCCAGCGGCTCATGGACATCGTCCTGAGCCCAACCGCCAATACACCACCTCCTACATAGACGATGTTGTGATCCTGGTCTGACCACCTCCACCATCTCAGGGAGGTCCTGGGCGAGCTCTGGAAGTCCGGGCTGACCGCCAACCCCAAGAAATGCCACCTGGGACTCACAGAGGCACAGTACCTGGGGTATCGCATCGGCAGGGAGCTCCTGATGCCACGAGAGAAGAAAGTGGAGGCTGTCCTGGATTACCCACGTCCAACCACGAAGAAACAGGTACGTGCCTTCTTGGGGTTGGCCGGGTATTATCGAAGGTTTGTGCCCAATTTCTCCTCGATTGCCTCTCCCCTCCGAGATGCTGAAACAGGCACTGACATGCTCTCCCATCCTGCAAAACCCCGACTTCAACCTCCCCTTCACAGTGCACATGGATGTGTCGGAGACAGGACTCGGAGCTGAAAGCTGACCCCCACCGAGAAGTAGTATGCTGCTGTGGAGAGGGAGGAGCTAAGGTACTACCTGGCCGGCCCACCGTTCAGCACCCCTGTTGTTTTGGACAGCCTGAGAGCGCGTGGCAGAATGGGTAGGGGAAAACACGGCACTAATTTCTCTCCCTCTCTCCCTAATAAAATTGCTGCTACAAGCTCGCTGCGGCCAGCTCCGGGACGACCATGACTTCACCCCACTTCACCAACCACCCTCACCTTCACCCACTCCTGCCTCCTGGTGTCTGTGTTCAGCCCTCCGGTGGTCTCGTACTGCTACAGATTCACATTTCAATAAAGAAATGCTTTAAATTTGAAAAATAAAAAAATGATTAAATCATTAAAGACTTGTTGATCAAACTGTATAAATATGGAAAACGGCTTCGGTATTTAGTTTAAACCATTTTCAGATGCTAAACAATGCTAAATTCAGATGCTACATTTTAAATACCAAAGAGATAAAGGTTGATGAAAAATGCTGTTTGAGAGGCATCCAAAGAAGCTAAAGTTTTAGTGCTACTTATCCAGTGACTGCTGGACAGTAGCAGGACACTCTCCCAGATAACTCAAGAACAACAAATTCAGTTCTCCAAATAAAAAGTAAAATTACAATAGCAGAGATCATAATTTTCCTGTGATATAAATTTTCATTCATCTCATCATGCTTTGTCATTTTTATATTTCAAAATGGGCTTATATTGTATGTGGGCTTAATATGGCCACTTCACCCATGTTTTTCATTAATTTCATGAATACTGTAATAATGAAATAATCATTTGAAATGCTGTTTTGTATTAACTTTTACCTGAAATGTTCAAAGCCATTAATGCTGACCAATATGCCATAAGAAATGAATTGGCAATGGTGTGAATACTTTCCCCAAACACTCTGCAACAATATGAACACAATTCAAGATTCAGTTTAAGCATACTGTATGCCTGTGGTGAAGGAGTGGTAACTGAAACTTGAGAGTTTTTTTTTTTTTCTTTTTCTTTTTGTTGTTTTTTCCAGATTACAGAGTTTCCACATCTGAGATAAAGGCAGTCATAAGAACCAAGCTGAACAATGAGGACAAGCTCTTCAAAAAACAAAACCTCCCTGAATAATGTGGGAAGAAACAGGGAATACATGCATGATTTGTACATAAACACTACAAATACATTTAGTCTAACTCTCAGCCTGTTGTTTAAAGTTAAAAAAAAATTAAAATCACATTTATTGTTGCATGGCATTTTGAGATATTCATTGTTGTTTTGTACCTTCATTATATACAGTATTGCAGTTGTGTGAAAATAAAAACTGTTCCTGGATATTCTGGTTGTATTTCTATGGTATTGTACAGCATTTTATTAGTATTGCACTTTAGTAGTATTGTAATTGCACTTTAGTTGTAGTTTGTTGTTACAATATTATGTATTGCAGTACTACTGCAGATGTATATCAGTTGTATTTTAGTAGTACTTCAGATGTATTGCGGTACTACTTCTGCAGAACTATGTTCAAATGACATCTATTCCCAGTAAACATGCCCTTGTGGGCCCATCGTGGGCAGGTGTGGGTTTACTGTGGGGCAGTTTGGGCAGGGCAACCCCATACTAATCACACATGGGCCCATATGGGTTAGCCCATGCAGGGCCCACAGCAGGTTTACCCTTTGGAGCCCCTATGTGGGCTTTCTGCAGGCAAGCCCACAGTTAGGCATGGCCAGTGGGTTAGCCCTTTTGGGCCTCCACGAGGATTTTCTGTGGGCAACCCACTGTGGGTTACACCGGGGGGCTAGCCAGGTCTTGCAGCAGTTCTTCCCCTTGGCCCAGTGCGGACTTTCTTTGGGCAAGCCTACAGTGGATTGCCCATAGGAAACCCACACGAGCCCCCACAGTTTTTTGTTAAATTTTGTCCCTTGATTGTTAGGTAGGTAGACATTCAGGTAGATAAACATTCCCACAGAGCAGCATTTGTGATCTGCCCATACCCGAGTTTCATGCTTATAATTATTAATTTTTTAAACCAACTTAACTTCAGATTAATTATTACTCATTACTATTTTGTTAAATTTGAACCATTAAAAATTTCCCCACAAATGGTAAATGGTCTGTACTTTTATAGCACCTTTACTGCACTCTATAAAGCGCTTTACAATGTTTCTCATTCACCCATTCACACATGCTCACACACCAATGGCAGCAGAGCTGTGTGCCATCGGGAGCAACTTGGGGTTCAGCGTCTTGCCTAAGGACACTTCGGGAAGGTTCCCGCCAAAACTGGACAGCAGGAAGACAGCGAGAAGACAGTGGGAAGACAGCGGAAAGAAACGTCACCATCTTTGTCAACTTCTTTTGAAGAGAAATAAAGGTAGGACTCTTAATTACATGGGAAAAAGCTGTGTAATTAATTATTATATGTTGCATAATCAGCTATAACAAAAGTTGTGTGTCTTGTGTAAGTTGTGTAAAAGGTTCAAGGGATAATGTTTTGACATATGTTTCTCCTTTATATTTTTCTCCTCCTGGGTCTTTGTGATTTTTAGTTAGTTTCTCCAAAAATTGGCTTTATGCTTTCTAGTTTTTTGCTTCATTTCTTGTAGAAAACCTGGCACAATTTGGAGGTGTGAGTTCAGTTACCAAATGTAGGCATGTTCAGAATATTCTTCATGAGCTCCAAACTCCCCAAAAACTTGACCTTGACCCCAATGTCGCCGGTCCTAGTGAATCTCGTGGGGCAAAGAAACACATGATGAAGATATGACTTATGATACCATCTTAGTAACTGAAGATAACGATGACAATGACTGACAATGGAAATGACATCCATTACAACCACAATGACACATTCAGTGACTGTCTTAGCAGCTTTAGTGAGGAAGAGGTTTTTCAGTGACGCTCATGACAATTGCAACTATGATGACTTGCCCAAAGAACTGTGTCAGTGGGTGGTACAGTCTGGAGTGACTCAAAATGCAGCTGATAGCCTACTTAAAATTTTAAACAAACACATTCCTACACTTCCAAAATGTTCAAGAACTTTAATGAAAACATCACATTCACATGAGATGAAAAAAATTGATGGTGGGGAGTATGTCCATTTTGGCATATTGGAACATTTGCTCCAAAACAAAGAAGGACTGCTGTCACAAACTGATACAGTCACATTGCAGGAGAACATAGATAGATTGCCATTATTCAAAAGCTCTCCAAAGCAACTTTGGCCAATTTTGGGTAAATTCCCTTGTGAAAGGGATCCATTTGTGATAGGTGTCTTCTATGGAAACAGCAAACCACGCGATCCCAATCAGTACCTGAATGACTTTGTTGAGGAGGTTTCCACTCTGGAACAAGACTTCACTGTGGCTGAGAGGATGTTTCATTTGTTCCATATGTCCCATTACATACTTTGTAAGTTTGCACGAAGGTCAAGATTGCTCTCGGAATTAGACCGCTGGAAAGCTACTGAGTTTAGGCAGTTTCTTCTGTACACTACTTTATATTAACTTCCTTACATTGTCTATCAGCATCTATTTGATGCTTTCTCCTACCCTGTTTGCCCATTACTGTGATTATGAAGATAATCTGATAAGGTACTTCCTTGAACAGTTCAGGACCTTGTATGGGGTTGAGGAGATGGTATACAATGTTCACTGTCTGTGTCTTCTGGCAGATGTTGTGAGAAGGTTTGGTCAATTTGATCATGTGTCTACATGTCCTTTTGAAAAAAATCCTGGGCCACCTTAAAAGAAAGGTCAGAAAGTCACATTCTCCAGCAAATAACAAATGTTATAGAGAGGCGGTCCACACAGAAGAAATAAACTTACCGCTAAGATAAACTTAACTTGGTGGAAAGCACTCAAATGGACCAACAGTGCCAGATGTTGCTTCAGCCACACAATACAAGAGGGCCACACTTGAAAATGTTGTCATAAAATGTAAGACAGGAGACAACTGCGTGATGATTGGTGGACAACTAGGCTTGGTTGAGAACATCTTGTATGACACCACCACAGAGGAATCTTTCATTCTGTTGAGACAGTTTTTGGATCTGGCCCCACTGTAAACACAACCAAATAATTCACAAGACATTGGCATCCACATAGCTTGTGAGCTTGATGCAGAGGTCAAAGTGTACAAGCTTTCTTATATCAAGATGAAATATGTTCTGCTCCCACTTGGATTGGGATGGGTAGCAACCCCATTGCTGCATTTGTATTAGAATCTGTATTTAAGTATTATATGTGTCTGTGTGCCTGCCTGTTTTTGATCCCTTCTTCAAGAAGTTGGAGTACAATCATCTTCCAACCAAAACAACTTAATTCAACCACTTTTATACACAAAGCTCAGTGTTTAAATAGCATTTTGCTTCTATCGTTTTGTTCAACAGTAGCTATTTATGTGATTCAGTTTTCAGTTGTACTGTATGTTGGACCTGACCTGATTTTGTCCAAATAAATAACAAGATAAAATTATTAAATAGAAAGAGAAACAAAAATGACAACATACACAGATTGTATATAAATATGTAATAAATATTTAAATTAATTAATTCTACATTATTTTGTTTTAAAAACATGCACACTTCACTCAGCTAAATCCTGACTGACCTCCCATATTTCTGACTTAAAGGACCAGTGTGTAGGATTTAGTGGCATCTAGTGGTGAGGTTGCAAATTGCAACCAACTGAACACCCCTCGCCACCCTCCCTTTCCAATCCTGTAAGAGAACCTATGGTGGCAGCTAAAAACACGAAAAACGTGAAAGGCCCTTTTTAGAGCCAGTGTTTGGTTTGTCTGTTCTGAGTTACTGCAGAAACATGGCGGTACAACATGGCGGACTCCATGGAAGAGGACCCGCTCCCTCTGTAGATATAAAGGGCTCATTCTAAGGTAAAAAAAAAACACAAGGATTCTTATTGTCAGATGATGATACATTAATGAAAACATAATTATAAACACATTCTATTTCTGCCAAAAGATCCCCCTAAATCCTACACACTGGGCCTTTAACAAACCACCTACTCACATAAATCTCAATGGCTTGACTCATCTATCCACACGAGATGCCAATCTAAGCTGGTTAAAAACTCAAGCTAGTATTTATCAGAAGTTATTCTATTTTTAAATGTTTGACTTTTTAAAAGTACAACAATAAATAATCATTCTAATTAACAATGCCTTAACTTTTCTTCATTACATAAGATGAACTCACCCTTTGTCCATGTCATGGATTTCTTGGGACGGGGAGAGGTGGAAGTGGTAAGCAGTATGTAGATGGTTGGAGAGGATGCCTGCTGTTGGCCTCCGTATAAATTCCCCAATTATATAAAGTGAGCTCAACTGCAGCATGAGAAACCAGGAGCTGACTGGGCAACATACAAAGTGCACTCACTCTACAAAACACGTAAATCATTTAGGAAATGTTCCTGTTACATTTGAGGTGCACTCACTACTCTTTTGAAGTGCCACTTCTTGCAAGCTCGATTTGTACCCCTATACATAAATTAGATATAGGCATGCCCCCACCTAACTGGGCAATAGGTGCAAGAATTTGGGTCAGGATACCGAGGTGGAGAAGTATGGGATTAACCTGTAGCTCGATAGCAGGCAGAGCCTATACAAAACAGGGTCCCTATGTTTGTTTGACTCACAAAAGCTATTTACTGTAATTCATCAGTGACAGATGTATAGTATGTACTGTATGTATGTATAGTTATATGACTTATTGTGATCATTTGCTAGAAGTCTAACAAAACTAGGTAAGAGCTTTTAAAATTCACTTTCACCTTGCTCTACCTTAGAGTATCTAAGAGTGCCTGAAGGACTTTTCATTTGTAAAAACATGACAACAAAAGTTCAGCTCATCATAGTTGTGCCAATCAAAACAACCCTGAAACTCTGCATATTTTTCTTCTTCGATAGCGGATTATGAGAAACCCAGACAGAAAGCCAAAAAGGCTGAGACAACTTCTTGTCTCAATTCTGAAAGTGACAGCATGCTGGGGAAGTATAATCACATAAGGCAATGAGTTTCTTTGTTTTCGCATTGATTATTTAACACTGGTGGAAGAAAAACTCAGATTCTTTGCTTAAGTAAAAGTAATAATACCACATTGTAAAAACAAGTAACAAAGTCCTGCTTTCAAAATTATATTATATAATTGGATTATTATTATTATTATCGCATCAGTGTTGTACTATTGTGAATGTTGTGTCGAAGTCCAGATAGTTGTAAGTAGTTATGTGAGTAGCATGAGTGAGATGTCTCATGGGGATACACCACCTCACACACACAGAAGCACTTATTCTATTACACCTGCCCTAAATGGCTGGCAGTCATGATGTCTGCGTCAGGGCCCTGCACCTTTATATATGAGCAACACAGTGTTCCAGGTTTCAGGTGAATAGAACACAGATGAAAAGAATACAGAGGCTAGAAAGAAAAGGCATAAAGCACATGGCAACTTCAAAAATCTGGCAAGGAGTGAGTGGGAAAGGGCTGGTTAATTACTGCAGGGCTGATGAGAAAAGTGCGAACAGGTGTGTAGATGGGTAGGTCAGTCAGGCGATGGGGAAAGGAAGGAAAGTCAGAGGGGATCTGGTGGACAGCTCGAAGATGGCAGGTCTGGGGAGTTGGAGGAAAGTACACGGCCTGGGAGAAGTGAGGGCTGGAGACAGGGACAGAGAGCAATGCAGAAGGCTGGGGGAGAGAGTGTGGCTGACGGAGGAGCACACTGTGACAGACTAAGTGCTTCTGTGAATACGCAAGGGGGCGTATAGTGAGACATCAAAAAGAATGCTCTCTTAAAATAAGTTAAAAAAATCAGTGCGGAAGAGTGAGTAACTAGTAGCTATAGCTCTTAAACAAATGTAGTAGTTGAGTAAAATGTACAATATTTCTCTCTGAAATGTAGTGAAGTAGAGGTAGCATAAGATGAAAATACTCAAGTAAAGTACAAGTACTTGAAAAAGTGCTTGAAGTAAATGTACTTAGTTGAAAACTAATAAACATTGCACTTACATACTTTTTACAATCACTAACATACATAATATGTATAAAAAGATATTTAATTATTGTGAAATTTTGTTTGTAACATTTTACATATTTTTATTTACACTAGACCAAACTCACGTTACCCAGAGTGCCAGTCTTCTGAAGAAGAAGACATAATTAAACCTCGGAAACGTAATCAAACCTCCAGCCCCACCAGCCTCTATAATTGACTCGTCAAGAAGGCTGACAATTACTCGTAAGCCTTGGTTTTAGGTTTTCATGTATCACTGTAACAAATTTGATATTGTTGCATTAGTTGCACAAGTTAAAGTAAATAAATTACGTTACACAAATGAAACAAAATACACAACAACTGTAAATCGACTGTAATTAATCAGCACTCATGTTTTTGTTACATTTTTCCAAAAGATTATATTCTGTCTCTCTCCCTCTGTCTGTCTCTCTCCCTCTGTCTGTCTGTCTGTCTCTCTCTCTGTGCATGCGCGGTGGAAGAGTGAGTGTGGCATGTAGAGCGTGTGAGACCAGTTGGCATCTTGTCAATTTTTTTCGGCAGTTAATGCAACATTTTCCTGTGTAACAATCTCAGATTAATTACGTTTGTTGTGTGAGCGAGTGTGTGAGTGAGTAGTTGTGTGTGTATTGCGTACAGCAAGCCCAGCCTGCAGTCCAGAATCCTACTGGAGCTGCATCAACCCCAGAGAGATGCTGCTTGTCTGCACTGGCTCCAGAGAGGCTCTGCTTAGTTGAACCGGCCCCGGGGACATTCTGTTCGGCTGAACCGGCCCCAGAGAGGCCTTGCCTGGCTGAACCAGACCAGGAGAGGCCCTGCTTTGCTGGGAGAGACACAGTGGATTCTGGCGCAGTGCTGGAGCTGCCTGCGCTGGCAGAGGCAAGGAAAGACACTAAGGCGGGGGAAAGAGAATCTGACAGTGAAGACTATATGTCAGACTCTGTTTTTAATTTTGGTTCTCAAGAAGAACAGCTATCAGTTTTATACCATGCTGAAGACATTAAAGAATTTTTAAGAATCACCAAATGGCAGAAAAATGTTGCAGTAGAGGAATCTTTCCCAGACCGTAGGCAGTTTGCTCATGATGTCAAACATTTTAGAAGAGAAGGAGCTTTTATTGATGTAGAAATCTTTCGACTGAAGAAACTGATTACCAAAGTAAATAGAGAAACTTCTGATGATGACCTGCAGAGTGTTTGGTTTGTTTTATGTTGGAATGGTTTTTATCTCTTTGTTTTATCTAAAAAAATTTTTTAATGAATGAGATTCATGTTGCCAGCTTGAACATTAATGGGGCAAGAGAATATGGAAAATGAGTAAAGCTATATGAACTAGTGAAGCAGAAGCTAATTGATGTTACTATGTTACAAGAGACTCATAGTGATGTCAGCAACGCTGCTGGTTGGGTGAAGGAGTGGGACAGGCTGGCCATTTTAAGTCATAATACATCACTTAATGGTGAGGTTGCCTTACTGTTTGCTCGCAATTATATTCCCAGTTCTTACACAGTAGAAGAGTTTTTAAATGGAAGGCCTTTAAAAGTGAAAGCTTTTTATGAGAATGAGATTTTTGTTTTTATCTGTGTGTACACTCCCACCAGTGCAGTGAAGAGAATGGCATTTTTAGATAAGCTGAATAATGTAACTGCTAGCTGTAGCACTGCTGGCATTTTAATTTTGGGTGGGGATTGTAACTGCACAACTGATAACTTGAATAGGAACCATGCAGAACCTCATGTAGCCTCCTGTAAGCACCTGCGGGGGATGATGGAGGCCCATGGATTAAGTGATATATGGAGAACTTTAAATAAAAAACAGAGACAGTACACATGGGCCCACTCTATAGACAACAGCTTCTCCGTGGCAAGATTGGATCGGTTTTATGGTTTTAAACATCAACTGTCATTTTTTACAAAATGTTTTATTGTTCCAGTAAGCATCTCTGATATCTCACAGTATGGTACAGTGTATTATCAGTAAAAAAAAAAAAGTAAAACCTAGGGGTGCTTACTGGCACTTTAATGCTGCACTTTTAGAAGATACAAATTTTGGGGAATTTTTTATTTATTTTTGGAATGCTTTTAAATCAGAGAAGGTGGCTTTTAGTTCTATACAACAGTAGTGGGATGTGGCTAAAATACAAATTAAAATATTCTGTCAACAGTACACTCATGTCTCCAGAGGCATTGTCAGATCTCTGAAAGCTCTGGAGATTGGAATAGTGGAACTCCAGTCTTTGGAGACCGCAGGAGATCGAGGGCATATTGAAGCCCTCAAAAGTTTAACAAAAAAAAAAAAGCCGTAATGAATGACCTGTTGGGTCGTTACTGCACAGGGGGCGCTGGTCCGTTCATGCTTTAAAAGCATGACTGAGATGGATGCTCCTTCAAAGTTCTTCTTTGGTTTAGAGCAAAAAATGGACAGAAAAGATTCATACATGCTGTGCAAACACAATCAGGGGATCTCTTATCAGAGCCCACTGAATTTCGCAAGCACACAACCACCTTCTACTCGAAGCTGTACAGCAGTGAGCGGTCAGGGGCACAGATGGGGAAGGAGAGTTTTCTGAGGAACCTGGCGAAACTCTCAGAGCAAGCTGCCACAGAAATAGACAGGGAGCTGACACTGGGAGAGCTCCATGAGGCTCTCCAGGGCATGGAGAATGGACGGGCGCCAGGCATAGATGGTCTCCCTGTAGAGTTCTACAAAGCCTTCTGGGCAATAATAGGGCAGGATGTGCTAGAAGTTTTACAGGACAGTGTGAAGGGAGATAAACTCCCGTTTAGCTGCAGGAGGGCCGTCCTGACCCTACTGCCAAAAGTCAGGCCTGACATACCTGAAGAACTGGCGCCCAGTCTCACTGCTGTGCACTGACTGCAAGCTGCTCTCAAAAGCATTAGCCTCAAGACTGACGAAGGTAATGGAGCAGATCATTCACCGTGACCAGACGTACTGTGTGCCTGGCAGGTCTATATTTGACAATGTATATTTAATTCGTGACATTTTGGACGTCTCTAGGCTATTAGGCTTAAGGACTGGTCTCATTTTTCTAGATCAGGAAAAGGCTTTTGACTGGGTTGAACACGAATACTTGTGGAAGGTGCTGGAAACCCTTGGGTTCAACCCAGGTTTTATAGCCATGATCAAGACTTTGTACAGTAAAATTGAGAGTGTACTAAAGGTGGTTTAGGTGCCCCTTTTAGAGTGTACAGAGGCATTAGACAAGGCTGCTCTCTGTCAGGCATGCTGTATACTCTAGCAATCGAACCTCTTTTATGTAAACTGAGAAATCAACTCTCTGGTTTTAATATACCTCACTCCAATGCTCCTCTCTGTCTTTCAGCATACGCAGATGATCTGGTCGTGATGGTAGGAGCACAGACAGATGTAAATATTTTAATTGATATTTTAAAAGACTTTGAGATTTTATCTTCTGCTAAGGTCAACTGGGCCAATAGTAAGCTATTTTAGTTGGAGAGTGGGGTGGTGGACAGCCTACACTACCAGGAGGCTTGGTGTGGAAAAAGGGTGGTTTTAAATACTTAGGAGTTTATCTGGGCAGCACTGAGATTTTAAATAAAAACTGGGAGGGCATTGTTGAACATGTAAAGGGCAGACTGAGCAGGTGGAAGTGGCTGGTCCCAAAGACGTCCTACAGGGGGCGAACGCTGGTCACCAACAACTTAGTTGCATCATACCTGTGGCGCAAGATGGCATGTGTCGATCCACCACCGAATCTGCTAGCAAACATTCAGGCCCTGCTAGTGGACTTCTTCTGGGATGGTCTACACTGGATTCCTCAGAGTGTTCTCCATCTGCCCAAGGAGGAGTGGAGGCAAGGGCTGGTCCATTTGGCCAGCAGAACTGCAGCCTTTCGCCTCCAGTTCATTCAGAGACTCCTCACTGGACCCAGGAATCTAGTATGGAGAGCAGCGGCCTATGGATTGTTACGCATGGTAGGGGGACTGTGGTTGGACAGAACTCTTTTTTTAATGGGCACAAGTATGCTGGACGTTGCTGGATTAGCAGATTTTTATCATGGGCTTTTTAAAATATGGAATTTTTAAAAATAAATAAATAAATAAGGGGTGCAGAACATTGCACTGGCTGCTGGACGAACCCCTGGTGTGCAGTGGGCGTTTGGACAATTCTAGTGTCGCCGCTCCTACACTGTCCAGGGTTCTGGTCTCCTCAGGGATGGTGACACTCCGGCAGCTGGTGAGCATTACAGGAACAGACCTATCACAGGCAGAGGACTTGGCAGCTCGTATGGGACTGCGGTCCCTGCGTGTGGTCAACAAGCTCTTACATCGCTGGAGGTCCACCCTAACCACAGAGGAGCATGTTCAGCTGATGGACTATAAAACCACCGAGACCAGACCTGCAGAGGAGGAACCTTTTACCCAGCTGTGCATCGCTCCGGACCTAGATGAATGTGCGGGTCCCCTCCTGGAGTTCAGGGGGGAGGGGGAAATGAACATCAAAACAGCGTTGGGTAAACTGCTGTACAGGGCTTGTGTGAAAGTTTTAAACAAGAAAAAACTGAATGGGAGGGTGGACATCCCATGGCGAAGTGTACTTGGTTTAATGATGATATTAAACCAGAGTGGAGGGCACTGTACAAACCATCATTAACCAAAAAAGTTGCTGACCTCCAGTGGAGGATTTTACATTGTTATTGGTATTGTTTCTGTGAATTCTTTTGTCTCTATTTTAAACCCTGAGGTCACACAGGAATGTCCATTTTGTTCACAGAGGGAAACCGCTTTTCATGCTTTTATACATTGCTCCAGGTTGCAGTCATTGTTTGTGTTTTTACAAAGCATTTTAAGGTCATTTTATGGGGATTTTACTTTTCAGATTTTTATTCTTGGTTTTAAATATGTCAGGAGAAACAGGTTCAAGTGTCAGCTGATTAATTTTATCTTTGGTCAGGCCAAAATGGCAATACACCTGAGCAGGAAAAACAAAATGGCACAAAATACAGACTGTGATATGATAAGAATTCTCTCCAGACTAGTTAAATCAAGAATTTTGATTGATTTTAATTTTTACAAGAGTATGTGGGATTTGGAGATGTTTAAAGCAATGTGGTGTTGTGAGGAGGCTCTGTACTCTGTAGTGGAGGAAGAACTTTGTTTACACCAGCATTAAACTGATAAAAACATCACAACTACAAACTCAAACCGTTCACCTGTTTAGTGTAATTTATTTAAATGCCTTTTTAAATATATATATATTTATTTATTTATTAAGTCACCCTGATCTTACTGTGTAAAATGGAGTGTTAATTTTGTCATAGTCATAGTCTTTTGACTAAAATGCAATTTTAGTTTTAGTCATATTTTAGTCATCTGCTTTGTTTTAGTTTTAGTCTAGTTTTAGTTGACTAAATAGCATAAGATTTTAGTCGACTAAATCTACTGTAGATTTAGTTGACTAAAATATATTGGGTTTAATTTAAGTGTAATTTAGTTAAACTCTTGTAATATACAAAATATTCTAACTTAAAATTAAATAAAACCAAGTCTCATTAAATATATGGAATATAGCCTTTCCATAAAAGACCAAAAATTAGATATGCATTGTTTGTAACTTGCATATGACATTCTTCATTCTTTAAAACAAAAGTGCAACTCCAAAATAATAAAAAGAAAAACTGTATTTGGCAGTAATGCCATTGCAAATACTGTATGACCTGAAAAAATTACCTGAATCAACAGTTCTGTTAATAATAAACAGTTTATTTACATCATAAGGAATATGTTAAACAGCAAATGTACTGAAACAGCCCCTTCCTTCTTATACCTCAACAAACCAGAGCAAAATATTATTTTGGTGCTAATTCAATATTAAAATAAAAACTGCTAGGCTACAATGCCAACAATGCATGGAACTAAAAACCAACTCATCTTATTTTCAGCATTGACAGTAGAGGTCAATATCAAATTAAACTAACAGACCTGTAAATATACAATGAGAATGTGCATATTGTTGCTATAAGAAGTGCTTTTAGTGGCAGACAATACAACAGTTCTATTTGGTTCGATTCATTTTAAGGAAAGCACTTCGTGACAATGTGACCCTTGCTTTATTGCGCCGACCTCTAGTGAGGTCACCTGTGACACTGAAAACCCTTTCTGCAAAGGCTTGAGAAGCTGGCATAGCCAACAGGTCTAAAGCAAAAGGTTTCAACCTGTGATAAAAAGTGTCACTTTTTGCCAGCCAAAAGTCTATTCCTGTTTCTTCAGTGATGGGTTGCTGTGAAAGCTCTTCCTTATACTTTCTGATCTGCTGTACTGTCATGCCAAAGAGGGAGATTAGGGAACGACAAATATGAGTCAATACATTAAGTGAACGAGATCGTTTAGGCCTACCTAAAACTTAAAAAGGCAGATTCGTTCACAAACGTAACATCACTATCTTACATTAAATAAAAATGAAAATTTTTTTCAAACGTGCACTCTTCATTTTGTTACATAACCGATTCAGTCTGAGGACAGCAACAAATATCATTTATTATCTTTAGCATGTCAATCACTTTTAATGTACGATCTAACGGAGTCACTTCTCTAGTTAGTACAGGTCAGTGAGAGGCTATACTGTTTCAGTTATGCAAAAGCACACCAACTCAGATAACCTGACAAAATAGCATTAGCAAAAATGTCGTGCTTACCTTTGCGTGAATTTCAGGATGATTCCCTTGCAGATGTACTCGCATCCCGCGTCGCCAGGTGGATCAGTACGTTATTTTTCAAATGTGCGTGTGCGTCTTACCGCACCATGCACCAAGATTAATTCTGATTGGATATTTTCCAAAAACGTCCCTCACTCACATTTTCGTCTTGTTTTTATTAGTTAACGAAAATATCAATATATTTTAATTATAGTTTTCGTCATCATCACTTAATTTTTATTTAGTTATTGTCTCGTTTTCGTCGGTGAAAACTTTTCGTTATAATTTTCGTCAACGACAATATTTCGTCAACGAAATTAACACTGGTAAAATGTGACGTGCGCAAAATAAAGGATTGTAAAAGTCTCTCTGTCTGTCTGTCTCGCGCTGTTTTGGCACCTGCAAGCCTCAGATATTCATTTACTGCATTTACTGTTTACATACATGAGCTGCTCCCAATAGTAGCTTTGATGCATGGACATAGGCACAGTCATAGAGCCTACAAACAACTTGTCCACTTATCAAATTACAATGTGTGCTATGCTTACTACTGTGATAGTACCATGGGCTTTTATAAATAACATGATATAACTTACTGTGTCAACAGCAACAGAACGGCATGTAATAAGCCAGCTGGAACATCTTAAAGAGGTGGCTGTTATCAAGCAGCTCTTGTTGTCATTGACAAATTGCACCTCTCCAGCTGCCGTCCTGCCAGAGGGCATATGTTTGCCACTGAGCAAATTTCAGGACCTCGAAACAGTCGAAAATAGGCTTAAGGAGGAGGCCTGCTACAGTGAAATGGTACATTTGGTTTCCTCAAATACCATATTGTATGATCACAAGTTTAATACTTTTTCCATTACAGTTTGGTGCTGTCTTGTGAATAACTAATATATTACTACCTCAATTTAAGCAAAGTATCTGGCAACAGTTGGGGTCCCAACCCATCCACCAACACAAGACGCATCATTTCCCGCATGCTAACCACCCCACTGCCCCAACAATTGTGCTTCTGGCCAGAAGTTGGCCTTTAGGGATATGCTGGTCTGCAGAACAGTCATAGTTACAGTATGTAATGTTCAGTTGCAATAAGACCTTAGAAGGGGAATAAAATCAAAAGCTCTAATTTTAAATGTAAGGGCCAAATTACAGAATATTTTTGTGACTAAGAAATATACAATTTTTGTGTTTCTGATTATACTAAAAAATGAAGGCATGGCAGTATTTCACAAAGGCAGATTAGCCTAGCTAGTTAACTTAATTTAACTTCTAACTTGATCTTAATTTCTGTTCCCAGGCTAGTTCAAAGGCTCCACCTGTGGCTCAACCAGGCTAGACATTTTTTTTTACAGCTGACATTTAGCTTGTCATATCCCTTTTTGACCAAAAAGTTCCAGGAACTATGGAACCAGATAAACTAAACTCAGGAACTAAACTAGGAACTAAAAGTCCTTTTTGCGCATTCTGTTTTCTACCGCATCTAAAGAAGTAGATTAGGCAAATTACAAAAACAAAAGGTTTTTACATGTGAGAAAACAACACCGAGTCATCATGTTGTTAGAATATAAATATGAAAATATTATATATAAATTATTTCACTCATTCACTCACTGTTCTCTCATTGCCGCTTTTTGATATTTTTGATGCCAATTTTGATATTTTATATTTTTATATATTATTTTCATATTTTCTTTTAACCTGGCCATGAATAAATATAAGTATTCAAAACAGTAAACATAGTTTACTTAGTCTTACTTTATTACTGCTACTTTCAACAAGTGCAATTATTCTGCATATGCATTAATAGTAATGTTGTGATATACTGCATTTACAAAGTAGTACCAAACTAATTTTGTTATTTGTTAAGGGCCCACAGTATGCCCATAGTATGCCCAGTGGTCCCACAGTGTGCCCACAGTATGCCTACATGTGGGGCACATGTGGGACCCACACTATGGGGACAAAGTGGTCTGTGGGCTTGATGTGGGCCCACAATGGGTCCCACGGGGGGCCCACTCTACTTAGTGTGGGCAGCCCACACTTAGCCCACCCTTTTGGGCTGTCACACAGGGACTCCACATGGGCCCCATAGTGTCGGACCCACACGTGCCCCGCATTTCACGCCGTAATGGGGCCCATAGTGGCTGCAGTTTTTTTGCCTGCAGTGGCCCCATACGGGCCCCAAAGGGGCATGTTTGCAGGGTTATTTTATACTTTTATTATTTTCTGTGGGTTTTATTATTTATTATGGGTTATTTTCGTGTCCAAAAAACTACATTTTCCTAGATGTAACAAAAACTGTTTGTAAGGGTTTACATTTAGGTGGAAGGGGAAATAAAAGATATTTGCTTCTCGTTCTCGAAAAATATAATCTCTTCTTATACAACCAGGATAGCTTTCCTGCACAAGATTTTCTTATAATCCTACAAAACTTTTTTTTGCCTAAACTAAGATCAAATATCTTTGGAATGACTGCAGAATACATTAAAAGCCCTTTTATCATTCCAATCATTGGTAAAGGAATAATTCTAATAACTTTTATATAGTCTTTTTCACCACAATTAAAATTGAATTGGGCACAGAAATCACTATAACTCAAAATACAGCCATTCTTATCCATAATGTGCAACACTGACCAAATCCCTCTTTGCCACCTCCAAAAACAAAGATTTTCTTTGAAATAATATACACCGATTATTCCATAAGAATATTTTATGCGGACGGAAGTTGTGTTTCAAAAGCATTTTACAATACAAGAAGACTTGCTTATGAAAAGCAGATTGCTTCAGTGAAATTTCTGGTAACTCAAAGACGCACTGTAATAAAATTTTATACCTCCACATTTTTTAAATAAACTGGATGGAATTGCAAACCAGTATGAATACTCATTTATAACAAAAGATTGCAACCATTTAAGTTTAAGTACCCCATTCATCAAAGTGGGCCTTTAGCCCACCTTCCTCGTACTCTTTAATTACATTATTTTATCTTATGTAGTGACATTTCTTTCTCCAAATGAAATCAAAATTGAGTTTATTCATTTTTTTTATTGTTCTAGTCAAAATAGGCAATGAACAACCTGGGTAAATTAACCTTGAGAGGCTCTCTATTTTCGGAAGTAATATTCTCCCAAATATTGTAATGTCCCTCTGCAACCAAATATTCATATTTGTTCTACATTTTTCAAAATTTTTTGTCAATATTCAACATTTCTACACTCTCATCTTTCGTAACTGTAATCCCTAAGTGTTTGACCTGCTTTTTAATTGGAATATTATATAATGAGATTAAAGGGAGCTTGTGAATAGACATCAGTTCACATTTTGATGTATTTAATTATAATCCTGATGCTTTGGCAAAACATTCTACAGAATGTATTGTTAAGGGGATCTGCATTTGGTTTTTGACATCAGCACAATCGTCTGTTCAGCACATTTTCATTCTTGGCCATCGATTGTGCCTGACGTCACTTCCAAATACAAACACGCCCCATACTATTTCTCCCGCCCCCGCACACTGAGGTTTCTGTTTCTGTGCAAGGCAGTGGAAATGCAAACGCAATGGGAACTGCGATTGTATTTGACAGGGATGGGCGATACCACTTATTTTCTTTTCAATCCGATACCAAGTACTTTCAAGACAAGTATCGCCGATATTGATACCGATACTTCTATGAAATATTTTTATGTAAGTGATTTTATAGTGTCTTTTGAGCCATCATTATTAATATTAAATAAACTGCAATAGACGTGAGTTCTTTTTTGCTACATTTATTAAAAAATACTGAACACTATTAATCAAATAGCAACTTGTATAACAAATAACACAAATAAGAGCAATAAATACTCTGTTTTCTACAACTGAGATTGGCTGGAGGTCCCTTACATCTCTCCTATGCTTCTTGTAATTTCTGATGCTCTCTGTGAGTCATCTATAAAATATAATACATATATTATGTTCTCAAAGCTGTGTTACAGGCATTAAGAATTATAAATAATCCCTCCCAGGTATTACTTGACACTTAAACTATGTAATTTCTACTGTTTAAAACAAAATATCCAGTTTAAATACTTATATGCAGTGTAATATTCTGTTCCACATGAAATACTATTCATATCTGAAACAATTTGTATTGTACAGAGTATAGCTGTGATAAATATGACTCAACTTTTTGTATTCAAATAATCTAATCACCACTTGGTACCTGGATAATGTCCATCTCTCTGAAAGGATTCTGCTAAAGAACTCTGCCTCAAGCCAGAAGATGGGGATCGTGTCTGTTTTACCTCCTCTGCTCGCCTCAGCTGTACTTCGTCGTGCTCTATAGGGTGTTTTGCTTTTAAATGCTTTGTCATATTTGTGGTATTGCCACAGTGGTGTATTGTTTTTTGACAAATGTCACATGAAGCTACGGCATACTACTTCTATGAAAATGTTCTAAAATCACTTGTTTAAAAAAACAGATAGGATCGATACTTGTTTTTGAGAATCGATTCTTTTGATACAGTGGTAGTATCGAAAATATCGATACTTTAGGATCGATCCGCCCATCCCTAGTATTTGAATTTTGGCAGGCTCCATACACGATGCTGAGGAAGTGAAATAGCAAACGGTGTAATTGCTATTGCTATTTCAATATGACAAGGTCATAACTCATAAGACATGGGAAATGCAATTGCAAATGGGCTTTGCTTTTCCATTTGAAATTTGGCAGACATTGTACGTTTGTGTAAATGAAAACGCAAACAATAACACATGATCTGCATTTTCATTTGAGTTATGTCACAATTTATGCGGCAACAAATAGAAAACGCAATTGCAAATACCATTTGTAATTAGTTTTGAAAATAGTCTGGAAAATACTTCCATAACTGACATTTCATCCCATAAAATGATTAGAAAACAGCAGCATATGAATTACATAGCTTTGCACGTTAAACTTTCATCCTCTTGGCAATATCTTAATGAAATTAGGTTTTGTATGGTGCAACTTGAAAAATAATCACACATCTGATAAATGTCTATTTTTTATCCTTCTGAACAATGCAGATTAACTTTACAACTGTGCAACAGTAGGGTATTAGTGAACCATAGTATCACTTACAACATGGTGCTCTTTACAGTTAGCTTGCATGACCACTCAACCAGACCACTTTAAAAAAAATATATATATATGTGTGTATATATATATATATATATATATATATATATATATATATATATATATATATATATATATATATATAAGAAAGTTTTACGAGTCTGTCTATCGTAATGAGAGATGTTAGGCATGCACACCAGACGAATCGAGGACTTCTCTACCCCTGGGTGTGATAATGGCTAGCACTGAATGGAGCTTATACTTAGCTGAGCTATACAACCAAGTCCTACCATAGTATTCAAACACGTGTGCTCCCTTGCTAATAATTAATAATGAGCCTACTCCGTCGTAAAATGCGTGCCAAGAACTATAACGACCAATGCCTAACAAAATACGGCAGAAACTGTGTTCTCTTAAACTGACAGGCTCTCAATTTCACTACCCCGGTTCCCCGCCATAGTAAAGGGCATTTTGGCCTATGAGTTACGTCAGCATGTACTGTGTGACAGGGCAAGGTGATAATCAGGCACACTCTGATGTTATGATTCTACTGGTTACTTTATTCTTTTATGAAGTCTATATACACACACACATAGAAGAATTTAATGTGTGTGTGTGTGTGTGTGTATATATATATATATATATATATATATATATATATATATATATATATATATATAAATATATATGTATGTATGTATAAACTCTCCCTTCAGAATGTTTCATTTTAGTGGCAAGAAAACTGGTTTGTTGTCAAAAGTGGAATGCTAGTTGTGCCACCCACTGATAAATGTTACTATGGCAAGTAGTAGAAACACCTGCTGACAACTTCACAGTACAGCGACTGGCGACTTGCAGTGATAAAATCGCTGTATGTGTGAGTGTACCTTATTAAGACACAGGTAGGAATCATCGAACATTACCTCCCAGTTCAACCTGCTTCCTCTCTGTCTGCAGCTGTCTAGGGCCATAAGCTAAGCTAATTGGCACTTGCGCACACACTGCTTCTCCTATACACACACACACACACACACACACACACACACACACATATATATATATATATATATATATATATATATATATATATATATATATATATATATATATAAACACACACATTGGAGAATTTAATAGACAAACACTCTCAGCGGTTGGAGTAAGTGAAGCTCTGCCACATGAGAATTGATGGAATGTGAGCAGCCATACTGTTAAAAAATATCAATATGTTTTTAATAATTATTGAGTTTCAGAAATTTGACTCCAATTTTGTGAAGATATGCCAGAAATCCTACACTGTAAAAAAAAAAAAAAAAAAAAGAATGGTGGTAAAGTAAATTTCATTAAAAAATTAATCAGATTTTTATAAATATTATGTATAATTCATCTATAAAATAACAGCTCATCATTGTAAAAAATATATTTTGTATATTCAACCAATAAAATTGAGAGAGAATACTGCATAATTGTTTACTACTACTTATTGTGTATTATCTCATGCATCTCAGTTGGCTTCACCTCAGTCACTCTAAATTTCTGTTATCTAAATTCATCTGTTGCATTATACAGCTGCTTATAATTCATTAGCTGTCTTAGGATTTAAAACTGTAATGGAAGTAAAGCTAGCATTTTGTAATTAAATAGGCTTGTAATAAGAGAAAATGAGTGGCTAATACAATGTCCTGATTAACAGTGGGTTACAAGCTTTCCTAAGTAAATTAACATTATAGATTTATTTTGAATTTATTTCATTGCTTAATTGTAGATTTGGCTTATAGCTTCTGCAAATTGGTTGTGCTGATCTAAACAGAGAGCAAGTCCACTGAATAAAACAAAACCATAGGCCACTATTGGATCATTATTAATTTTTGCCCAGGTAGGTGTCAATATTCCTGACTACTCTGAATTAAGCGAGCCTTGTATTGAAGGCTATGTATATCACACAGATTGTTTTAATATGTTTAATCATTTTATGTTGTATGTTAACATTAGGGGGACTTAGGGCAGGAGAAAACACTGAACCGGCTCATGGCCCTTTTCTCATTGGCCGGGCATTCATGGCGATGTTCGCAGGTGGCGTGTCAGCTGGTGAATCCGCCGGCCACCCCAAAAGCACTATTGTGTTGAAGTGGGGGCATGGTTGAGTGCAGGTTTGTGAATGGGGGGCAGAGCCAGAGAAGGTGAGTGGTAAGGATTACACACCTGTGCGGAATTTGGCTAATGAATGTTCTGTGTTTCAGTGAGCAGCAGCAAGGATAAAGGGGGGAGAGACGAGAGCCTCGGGAGAGTGAGAGCTGAGATGTACTGAGCCGTGTGTGTGTATATGTCACTTAAAATAAAAATGCTGAAAAGGGAGCAAAGTATTAATGGCCAATAAAAGAGCTGTTTTAAGTTGTCCCAAGCCTGCTCGTAACCTAGGAGAAGAGTCAAAATATAAAATCACAGCGGTTTACTGGGTTTTGGCAAATATTCCACCAGAATTGAGGTCTGCTCTTACATCAATACATCTGACTGATGAAAAGCTGATATTGTAAGAAGGTTTGGATATGAGGTAATTTTGGAACCTCTTTTGAATTGTATCTGTGTCGTAGAAGAGGAAAGGATTTTTGTATCTAGGTTTGGGAAAACTATCAAAGGGACTGTGCTCTGCATTGTAGTAGATAACCTTGGTGCCCATGCAATCAGAAAGATTTAATGGGGATTATACACTGCCTGGCCAAAAAAAAAGTCGCACAATCTAATATTTTGTCGCACTGCATTTAGCTTTGATTACGGCACGCATTCGTCCTGGCATTGTTTCAACAACCTTATGCAACTTCACAACATTTATTTCCATCCAGCGTTGCATTAATTTTTGGCTGAGATCTTGCATTGAGGACAGGAGAGTCTAACCACTCCGTAAAGTCTTCTCCAGCACATCCCAAAGACTTT
>CM040466.1:16231742-16251911 GCA_022758105.1 Pangasianodon gigas
TTAATTTTATGTTAATTAGGTTACTAAAACAAACTGTCTGAGTATGTCTATAATTTTGTTTAGCTCGGGGAACAGACACAGTCTCAATACGGTGGAACCTAAGTGATGACTCAGTGCAGCTAGCAGACGGTCGGTTTAGCCTGCTTGTCTGCTCCCTGGCCTTGGCCCTGGATTGTCACCGATTAACTAGGCCTGTTCTTAGACTATGTGCTATGCTGCAAGAAATGAGAGCAGCACCTTCCCGAGTGGGATGGACACCGTCCCACCCTAACAGGCCAGCCTTGCCCTCAAAGATAGTCCAATTATCTATAAAGCCCACATTGTTTTCGGAGCACCACCTGGACATCCAGCAGTTCAGCGACCTGGGATACAGATTTCCAGGGTGGCTGAAGCCCTTATTAGAAAATACCCTTGTCTGAAAGAACTAGGTTCTTTCACTGGCTAATATGGATGGCAAAAGTACAAGATGGCTGATTACAGAAGATGACTCAGTAAGTTTGCATTTCCTGAACACACTGAAAAACAAAAACTCTGAGGACAGGAAGCCTGCCAAAAATGTCAAAAAACCACACAAAGCAGAAGTCAATTACCTCCCACCATACCCACTGGGTGAAAATGAACAGAGTTTGGAACAAGTGAGAATGGAAATGATGAATGAAGTGAAAAGACAGACAATACCATTGTGATCAAAGAATAAAATGGCAAAACCCTTTGCTCTGAGAAGACATAAGATGGTCGAACTGTGTCCCAGTATTATGGACATCAAAGACAGATGGCCTGCCCTGTTCAACATTCTCCAGGTAGATTATCAAACCCTAAATCTATATCCTCAACTTATTGAGAAACAGTGCACTTTGAATATTGTTTGTGAATGTCCTATAGCACCATTAAACAACATCACAGACAATAATGTGGTTTACGTTGTGTTGAACATACAGTAACTGCATCGATATTTGTATGTTTTCTGCCTGTCAGATAAATGAGGAATTTAAAAGAATTACCATTGTGCATCTGGAGCCAACATTTATGAAGATGTTAGACCACTTCTCCCCAAAGCTTGTCAGCATATTCTCTTCTAAAGGAGGAGCACTTGGGCAGACTCTGAAAAAAATTGGGTGCAATACTGCAGGTATTTTCAGTAAGTGTTATGTGTAATCAGTTTCAGTAGAAATAAGTAAGACTGCTTCTCCTCAGTTCTACTCTTTTTCACTTCAGAACCCTGATAAAAGCATTGACCAGACAAGAGACAGTGTCTTTCGTTGCTTGGTTCATTACCTGGGTGAAAAGGAGGATGATCTCATCCAGGAGTACAATGTAAGCATCTGGAACTATTCAGAACATTAAAGTGTTTATTTACAATTGTATCATTACTTCATGTTTATTGTTAAAATACAAAATTAAGAAACCCATTTCTCATATAATTGTTAACAATTTTATTTACAATTCATTTACAAATGTTTACACTGGATGCAGTTTAAATTATAAAATACAGGTAGATCATCAATAATCAATATTGAGAAGTATTAAATTATTGTGTGTTTGTGTTCCACAGTGTGATGATGGAGATGTTCATCAAGATCTCCTGCAGTACATGATGAAAATCACTGTTTGCAAGAGGGGTGAGCAGAAGGACTTTTTAGTATTGTGCTGGAGGGAGCTGGAGGGAGATCAAGTTGCGACTGACCAGGGAAATATGGCTAAAGCCTGTGCCATTCTTCTTGGCCCTACATAAACTCTAAACCTCAGATATCCCAAACAGCTGAAGTACACTTCTGAGGTCTTTCAGTAGCTTTTCTTAGAACTGGATGCATCTAGGTTTTCACCCAAATTGCTGGCACTTGAAAACAAACTTCTCTCTTAGGTTTTGCTAGATTTTGCACTCTTTTCTTAGGTTTTGCTATTATTTCTCTATATTGTTGAAATGTGTTACCAGTTTTGATCCAAAACGCATTGTATAGAGAGACATTATTATTCTTTATAATGTTATACTAACTAACTTGTGTCAGCGAGACCTGATAAGTTGCATGGAGCTTTAAGTTTTCTGTATTTTTTCATGTATAATTTAGTCAGTATTCTGTAATCAGTATTTTTAGTTGTGTATAATATTTAGTTTTGTATATTTATTTATTTTTATTTTACTTTATATTTTTATACCAGTGTTTTTAATTTTGTATAAAACATTTCCTCTATGTATGTAATATAAATATACATATACAACCTATGCAGATTTTTATTTCTGTATTTGTGTACGAGTGCTTTGAATGGAAACAATCATTAAAAAATTAAGTCACGCAATATAATTGCATTGGAAAGAAACAAATGTCATGCATTGAAGTATTTAATAATTTAAGTATTCTAAAGTAATTTTATTCGGGTGGTTAAAATAATTCTATTAAGGACATTAAAATAATTAAAATCTGTCAGTTTTACCTAATTCATTTCTAATTCAATTATGCTCAATTAGAAAGAGAGGCACTGAGCATTGTTTTTGGAGTAAGGAAATTTCATCAGTAATTGTATGGAAGTTTACACTCCTAACTAACCACCCACTTCTCACGGCCATCCTCGGTCCACACACACTGGAATACCATCTCTCATTTCATCCCAACTGCAGAGGTGGGCTTTGCTGTTGTCAGCATATTCATATGACATCAAGTATCGCAAATCAGTCTCTCAATGTAATGCGGATAGTTTATCCAGATTTTCACACCCTGTCACAAAGCCGGAGTCAAACACTGTAAACATATTCTATTTCAGGCAGGTTGGAAAAGCACCTGTTTCTGCTCTACAGGTAAAAAAGAGACCTGCAATGACCCTGAATTATTTATAGTCATGGACAACATCGTCAAGGGTCAACCTGCTGGTGATAACACAAACCTGAAGCCCTTACTCGGGAGGAGGTTGGAGCTGTCTGTCCAGTCCACAGCTCACTGCAGCATAGAACACTCGTTAGTAGAATTCCCTGCAGGCGTGCATTCCTCACCACTCACCTTCTCCAGCTCCGCCCTCCATTCACAAACTGGCACTCGACCATGCCCCGGCTTCCACATACCCCCACCGCCCGACTCAGGCCTGCCATGGAGCCACTGGAGTGGAGCGTGGTCCGAACAGAATGTGAAGGCCTGTCCCTACAGATAGTATCGGAGGGCGATGACTGCCTACTTGATGGCCAGTCACTCCTTCTCTAATGTGCTGTACTTCGTCTCTCACACAGACAGCTTGCAGCTGATGTACAGCATGGGGCTCTCCTCCCCCTCCACCACTCAGGACAACACGGCCCCCAACCCACTGTCCAATGCATCAGTCTGCAAAATAAAAGGGAGAGAGAAGTCAGGAGAATGAAAGAGGGGCCCACCACAGAGCACAGCTTTTACCTGATTGAAAGCCTGCTGGCACGGCTCCATCCACTGGATCTGATCTGGCACCCCCTTTTTAGTGAGATCAGTCAGTGGGCTGGTGACGTCTGAATAATTAGGTACAAACCTACACCAGTTCACCTACCCACATAACAGAACTCAACCACATCAGAGACAAAAGTTCCAGCTGAATACATGACTGCAAAAGGGACTGACACACTTTCCTTTGCAGCAGCACCTGCAACAAGTTCACCATTGAAGGACAGTAAAGCTAATGTTCTTTCAGATCGCCAATATCCTACAAGAGATCAAGGTAGTCTACCCTCGTCCCTAAGTTAGTGTTACTCTAAAAAAACTGAATAAATACAGATAATAAAGAGGAAGAAAGGTTGTTGTAAGATGAAAAACAAAGTAAGCTGGACAGAATAAGATAATTGTTTAATGTTCATGCATGTTAATAGAGATTGTGGATGTTATATTTGAGGAATGAAGAATTTGAGTGATCTCTCAGTTGTTTATTCCATAGGACATCCATTGTAAGAAGGGAGGAGATGTTGTGTATTTTGGGCTAGGATGACTCCCATAGTGAGAAACACAAAGGGAATTATGGGTAACCTACATGCTCTGTTTTTTGCTGTTAGCCACGCTGCTATCAAACGTGCTGCAGTTGCAAAGTACACTGTTTACATTCAGTCAGAGTCCAAGTTATAAATGTTATACAGGTAACCTGAAACAGTTAAGGATATAACAGTTTGGAAATAGTGAAACAGAGAAAAAAAATGTCTTTAGGCTTCAGCGTTCTTGAGATATGGGCTAAAGCATACAATGCTGTGTGATAGTACCATCGTTAGTCCAGTAGTGTTCATCTCGCTTCCCTGAGTAGCAGGAGGGAATACTACCTTTTGACTGAGTTTCATGTCTCTATTTGCCGTTTGCAACTTAGGGTTTGGTCTATACAATTTGCTTTAGGGAAGAATTAGGAAAACTAGACCCTTAACTAGTGTGAAAGCCACACAGAGAGACGGAACAAGTTTATGGCTTGGAAATTGTCTTGTTTTAAGGCCTTGCTAATTAATAGCAAGTAATAGCACTTAAGTCTACATTGTTATTGAAGGGTGAATTCTGCACTATACAGATTCACAGCTAGATCATACAGGTATTAATCTCTCTTTCTGCAGAGCTTATCCTTCATTTGTTTGCCAAACAGGTCTTTAATATATAGATTATATATAGGTTGATTCTATAGGTTTTCAGTGGCATTGTTGATCCAGGGTAGGTTTGACCATGGTTAGATTGATTGCCCTTCAGCCTAATCCAAAGGACTGTACAGACAAAGCTTGCTTGACATTTTATTTCCTAGGTGTATGTCACAAAGCTTCCAATCCACATTGGAACAGGTTCAGCAAAATAGTCACTGGCATCTCTCCATTGGATTGTGTGCATTTCTGTACTAGATCTATAGATCTGGTATTTCAGTCACTGCTTGAGATCTTCAGTAGTTTCTCACAATACTGTACATCTGGTTATTTTAATCTTGCAGTATTTTTATGAGGTGCCATCATCAGTATTGGTATTGCATAACAATGATTATATACAGTACTGTGCAAAAGTCTTAGGCACCCTATTTTTTAAATACTAATTTTGTTAAAGATTTTTATTTTATAACTTCTACATTATCGAGTCAGTACAAAAACATTTTGGATTTCCAAATATTAGTTTTCCAGCACAAAATTAAATGTTACAGAAAAATGTTTGTATGTCAGTAAAGAAAGCAGCATATTACGTAAGAGACTACTTTTCATACAAAAAACATAATGAAGGCTGCTGGGTTTTGCTGCAAAAATAAGAAGCAAATGCGACAGTCCAAGTCTCCAGAAGAACTGTGGCTGGTTCTGCAAGATGCTCAGTAACACTTACCAGCTAATTTACTTATGACACTGCACACATTGTACCTGAAACTACTGAATTTTTTTTTTTTAAAGCAAAGTGTCGTCACACCAAATATCGACTTTGTTTCATTTATTACTGTTTACTGCTCTTTATAGTATTTTTTAAATGTAGAAACATTTAGTTTCATTATTTTTGAAAGCATATTTGCTCTATAGAATTTCTTTGCATGTGCCTAAGACTTGAGCACAGTACTGTAATTGCTTCAAAATTCTGTTCTCATGCTACTGTCACGCCAGCATACTTTCAAACTCATAACATACACTATATGGCCAAAAGTATGTGGACACCTGACCATCACACCTATCATATGTGGATTCCTCCCCAAACTGTAGCCACAAAGTTGGAAGTACACAATTGTCCAGAATGTCTTTGTATGCTGTAGAATTAAGAATTCCCATCGCTTGAACTAAAGGGCCCAAACCTGTTCCCACATGACAATGCCCCGTGCACAAAGCGAGGTCCATGAAGACATGGTTTTCCAAGGTTGGTGTGGAAGAACTCAAGTGGCCTGCACAGAGCCCTTACCTCAACCCCACTGAACACCTTTGGGATGAACTGGAATGTTCACTGTGAGTTAGGCCTTCCTGTCCGACATCAGTGTCCACCATCACTAATGCACTTGCAGCTGAATGGGAACAAATTCCCATAGGCACATTCCAAAATCTAGTGGAAAGCCTGCCCAGAAGAGTAAAGGAGACCGACTCCATATTAATGCTGATGGTTTTGGAATGAGATGTTCAACAAGTACGTATAGGTGTGATGATCAGGTGTCCACATATTTTGCCCATATAGTGTATATATTAAATTAGTTACATATAAAAAGGAAGTTACTTTTTAAAGAGAGCAACCCCTAGTTTACCTATATCAGATGTTTTGGAAAAGGGGGAATGTTATGCAGAAGCACAACTGATATCAGGGTTACAACGTCCAGTGATTGTAACCATAAACAGATATAGTGTGTAATAACTTAGCTGTTGGCAGTGGCTCAGAGTAACTTGGGACTAATCTTCATCCAGTCACTTGTAGCTAATGAGAGGGAGTACGAGTGTGTGTCACATAAGTATTTATTAGCCAATATCAGCTTCCTCCTGCACATTCACTTGTTTAAAAGCAAATTAAATAGCTAAAAAATTATACAATAAAGGTATGAGTATCGGCTGGGGAGTTTAGGAGGCGGTAGAAGGTAGATGGATTAAACCAAGTAGCTGAGGGGTGAAGAACACAGAAGAACAGAATGCTCTCTCATGTGCTCTACTGTTAGTCACACTACAAAAACACCTCTTAACTTAAGGAGGAGTACAATAAGGAGCGTAAGTGGAACAAAATGAAAGCCAGCATGGAGCCAAGATAAAGAGAACACGTGCAAGGATCTAAAACCAAACTGAATATGAATATAAAACTGAATTTGAATATGGATCTACTGTAAATATACAGTGAATATAAAAAGTCTACACACCCCTGTTAAAATTACAGGTTTCCGTGATGTAAAAAAAAAAATTAAAACAAGATAAATCATGTCAGATCTTTTTTCCCACCTTTAATGTGACAGCAACCAATACAATTCAAGTGAAAAACAAATAGACACATTTTAGGGGGAAAAAAGAAAAAACTTACAATAACCTGTTTGCACAATTGTGCACACCCTTAATTAATACTTTGTTAAAGTACTGTTTGCTTGTAATACAGCACTCTGTCTTTTTGGGTAAAAGTCTACCAACATTGCACATCTTGATTTGCTAATTTTATTCCACTCTTCCTTGCAAAAATCCACCAGATCAATCAAATTGAGGGGGGATCTCCTGTGCACAGCCCTCTTCATATCATTCCATCTTTGGGTGATAAGCTGCCTTGTATTTGAGTATCTTTTAGCTCTATCTTGGTCTCATCAGACCATAACACATTTTGCCACATGGTGTGGCAAAATTTTGGTGGGCTTAGAGTTTTATTTTTTTATTTTTTGAGAAAGAGCTTCCATCTAGCCACCCTAACTCATAGCTCAGATATGTGAAAAATACAAGAGATTGTTGTAATATGCAGGGAGTAACCAGTACTTGCCATATCCATTAATATTGCCGTAGGTCTTGATAGCCTCCCTGATATGTCTTCATCTTGTCCATTCATCAATTTTGCAGGGAAGTCTTGTCCTTGGTAATGTCATTGGTAATGTCATTTTCTACACTTATTGATGATAACCTTAATGGTGTTCCATGGTGTATCTAATGTTTTGCAAATTATTACAGAAACAGCTGATCTTTATTTGGGGTTAATCAGAATCAAATTGCTTTTGAACATGAGTTTATATGTGATTGGTTAATTCTGAGCAGAGTCATATGCCCCATTATAAAAAGGTATGCACACTTGTGCAACCCGATTATAGTATGTTTTCTTTTTCTTTTTTTTCCTAAAACATTCCTACTTGTTTTTCACTTGAACTTTGTTGGTTGCTATAAAACATTATAGAGCTGACATAATTTTTCTTGGTTGCATTTTTTAATGTCACAAAAACCTGCAATTTTTGTGTTCAGAGAAAGAAATGAATAAGAACAAAAAGATCCATCAAGAGTCCATCAACTTAGATCAGGATTTTCTATGACCTTTCTGGGATTTTCAGGACCATGGGAACCCTAGTGCTGTCATCTACTGTATACATTTTCTAATGTTATTTCTTCATTATGTTATACAATATCATGTTATACTAGACATTACCAATAGCACGCATAACTTAAAAGTGAAATACACTTTATTTCAGGCTGCATTGTCCAATTGCTCTATGAGGATTGTGTATTAATCTTTTTTTTCCATGTCTGAATGGCATAATCAAAGTCAACCCTTAACACAAGTAAGTTTTCTACATATTTTGCATCATTGCACATAAAATCTATCATATGCAAAGAGTTCATCCCTTCTGTTTTGTGGTGCCATCCTAGAGTCGTGTCTAGAGAGCAGAATACATGATCAAAGGTTTACAGAAAGCCTCCGTCTCTCTTTAGGATTCCTGGGGCTTTTAATTTTACTTTAGTCTAAAGAAAAGTAGGCCCAGACAAGAGTAGTTGAATATCAGAGCCATAGCTAAGACACTTAGATTTCACACACAAAACGTATAAAGGCCAAAGGCAGGGCAAGCAAGAATGAGAGAGAAAACCTGAGTGTGTGCTGGTTTCCTCAGGATAAGGACTTTTTAGGCTATTTATTAATGCTATTTACGTAATGTAAACCTCAATTGGTAGTGATGATATACCAAATAAAAAAACACCTCACACATAAGAAACATTTACTATTTCATGCTAACCTCAGTTTAAGACATACCCCTGCATATGTGTGTGTGAAACTCTTACGGGTTGGTTCGGAAATGAGGAGATGGGAGGCAGGATTGAGACAACTCAAAAGGGACTCTTTATTTTCATTTACTATTTTCTTTGCATTTCAGCAATTTTATTTTGCGAAGCAAATTATCCACACACTCGGCTCTGTTCTACTCGGCTCTCTCTCTTTCCCGTGGCTCTTGTCTCTCCCCTCTTTATCTTTGCTGCCGCTCACTGAAACACAGAACTCTCGTTAGCAAAATCCCACACAGGTGTAGATCCAGATGTGGACCCATCTCCACATTGTGACCACGTATTATCCAGTTTATGACATGATGTCAAATGCTTTCAAAACATTAAGAGCAGCCTAAAAAACTAAAATTTAATACTACATAATTAACAAATCTAAAATTTCTAAGCATTAGTGGATATAAAGTCATACAAAGTGCCAGCTTTAAAAGAGGTCATTTAAGTCACTGAGTTACAGCTGATCTGATTGTTGTACCATCTCAACATCATCAGATCTGTTTTTATGACAGATATACTAAAATGTTGTAGTCAGATACTGCATGTTATCAGAAGTCTATTTAAGTCCACTTATAAGGCTCTTTTAAACCTGGCACAAATTATGAGCCAAATGTACATACGAATGACAAATTAAAGGGGGAAAAATGAAGTGTCTTAGTAATCTACTGAGCCACCAGAACAGCTTTATCGAGCCTTTGCATAGTTTCTACAAGTCTGTGGGACTGTACTGGAGGGACGGCGCACCATTCTTCCAAAAGATATTCCCTTAATTGGCATTTTCATAATGTTGGTGGAGCAATGCAAAGGATGGGAATCCCCCCAGTGTTCCCAGAATAGGATTTACTGTGAATATACTGTAGCAACTAATGAAAATGAATGAATGATGGTGGTGGAGAGAGCTGTCTTACATGATGGTGCAAAATCTCCCATAGGTTCATTCTGCACAAAAAAGACTTCAGTGTTATGTATGAAACATGCAAGCCTACACACACAGACACACACACACTGTGCGAGTGACAACATGTAAAGTCTGCTTTTCTTCATTTGAGGGAAGATTTTTCAAAAAATGGAAGGTCAGTGGAAAAGGGTGAACCAGTGGGGAGTGTGGCTGATTACAAATGCAATTTCTTGCTTGACCTGGCTTGGGCGTGGTACCCAAACGTGAAGCTGACTGATACTCCAAGCTTCTCTATAAAGCTTTCCCATACCCAAGATGTGAATTGGGCTCCACGGTCACTTACTATGTCTTCAGGAATCCCATAGTGTCTGAATACATGGGTTAAGATGAGTTTGGCAGTTTCGAAGGCTAAGGAGAGACCCGGGAGGGGAATCAGATTGAAGGAGTTAGAGAACTGGTTGGTTACTTTGTCCAAGATAGCCCATATGGTATGCTACAGTACTCGAAGTGGCCAGAGGTGGTGCTAAAGGCCATTTTCCACTCGTCACCCTTGTGGATACAGATGAGGTTATAGGCACTGTGCAGGTCAAGCTTGGTAAAGATTTTTGCTTCTCTGAGCTGTTCAAGAGCCATGGGACCCAAGGGCAGAGGATATCGGTACTTGACTGTGACTTGGTTCAATCTCCGATAATCTATACGTGGTCTGAGACTCCCTCATTTCTTTTCCACCAAGAAGAAGCCTGCAGATGTGTGTGAGGTGGAGGGACAAATGTGCCCTTGTTTCAGGGCTTCCATGATGTAATCGTCCATGGCCTGAATTTACTTGGAGGGAGGCCAATATCCTTGGTTTTGCTGAAAAATTCCTTGAGGTTCTGATATTCTGGGGGTATTTCCATGCTACATCTGGCTTCAGGGCTCTCAATGCTGCAAATTGACACAGCAAGGAGGGTAGCAGTCTGTAGACAGTGGTTGAAGCAGTGTGAGGACCAGTGGTGGATTTCTCGAACAGACAAGGATATCTGTGGATCCTGAAGGTGCATCCAAGGAAATCCCAACACTACGGAAAAGTCCTTTGTGACAATGACAAGGAGGGAGATTTGCTCCTGATGGAGGGTGCTGACTCTGAGAAGGATGTATTCAGTGCAATGGATTATGGACCTCCCTCTGATGGGTCCACCATCCAGGGCTTGGACATGCAGGGGATTGTGGAGTGGCTGGGTGGGCAGATTCAACCTTGAGATGAGAGAGCTGTCGATGAAGTTGCCAGCTGCTCCAAAGTCAATCAGCACAGAAACAGTAGAGAAACATTCTGAGTGTCCTTTCTGCACTGGTATGGCAAAATTCTGATGAGAAATAATCTGAGGAGCACTCACCATGTTGGAGCGAGAAGGTTGATCCACTCGCTCTGCGGTGTTCTGAGGGCGTGCGATGAGTGATAAGGCAGATTGAGAGGGTGCCACCATAGTAGCCTGTGTGGGTGTCACCGTGCTGATTAGCTGCGTTAGCTGGGCATTGATCATAGCAATCTGCTGTTGTTGCTCAGCGATGAGAAGCGGCCTTGAGAAGCCAGAGCCTGTCACCACTCTTGGAAACCTGCTGCCTCCATGTGACATATTCATCTAGATTATAGGCCTACTAAAGAATACTTTGCATATTATTTATATTTTTGAATACTCATAAATTAGTTTAAAGCAGTTTATATAAAAATATATATAATTTACTGTGAAATGGTTCTGACAGCCGTTTCAGCTGCAAGGTTTATATTAATATGCTTCTTCTAATATATCATATACCATCATATACAGTAACAGCTTACAATTGTATGGTGGGCACTCCACATAAATCGATTTTAAAAGTTTGTGTTATTGTTGTGTAATTGGTGAAGCTTTCTGTGAAGAAGTAAAGTCACAGAGAAACCTGTAACATTACGTTTTTTGGGAAAGTCTTCAGGTTTCTCAGTAACATGACAAGCCAATTTTTTTGTCTTTTTAACTTCAAAAGATAGAGACAAAAGTGCTTGTGAGGGAATGACTGTTAATAGCTGCTAAAAGGTAAGTGATAACTACAACTAACATCTTCTACAGACATTCCATAACATTAAATGTAACTATAGATTATGAAGGCTATAAATGTCATCCTGTAATTAATAAAAAATTGAATTGCTGTGGGATAAGAGGGATAAAACACTTCGGCATGTGCTGTAACTGGAAGATAATCAACTTTGGGGTGGTAACATCTTGTCATTGGCCTGTATCAGACCATTCTGTCACGGGTTATTTTCCCATAGCAGCATGGTCTGTCATGTTTTATTGCTTGACAGGCTATACGAAATTATACATGTTTTATTCCTTGATGGGCTATACAAAATATGTAAGCAGCCGCACTCCCCAACCAATGTACAAGACTAAGTGTGCCGTTTACGGACTGTGTATGAGGCCAGAAGCAGTGTGCTTATCCCTCACTTTTGAATGAGGACTGTACAAACAATTAAGTGCAAATTGCATACAAAACAGTGGATGAAAAAAGTTTTTTGTGCTAAATGCAGTCTAATTGCACATTAAGTGTCACAAACAACTTGCCCTATGTGTGCATCAAAACCAGCCTCGCACATATTTCACTGTGGCACTGTACAAAACTCAGTTTATAAGATTTAGACAAAATGCTATAGGCCTACTTTGAGCGAGTTTTAAGGGAGAAACATGGTGACATCATAGTGTAATCCAGGACCAGAACCAAAACTAATGCTGGATGTTTTGGAATGAACAGATTTAAGGTCCAGATGGTAAATAATTAGCATGTCCATCAGTTTTGCCCTGCAGATTGACTTCAGTCATGCCATCACTTCTTATTAGAGCCATGCATTATGCAGAGCTATCCTTTCATAAAATACAAATACAGTTTAGGTTGGACTGAAATTTAAGTTATATGAGCCAAAAAGCAAAAATGTCTTATTGTACCAGATGATTTATGCTCTGTTTCCTATTTGTAAGGCTCTCTCTGCTAAAAAAAAAAAAAAAAATGGCTCAATTATCTTCCAGCCAAAGAAGAGTGTGATTTCCTTCAGTGCCACAATAATATCTTTCTTGTATGTCATTCTGGAGGCAGCATATCTATAACAAAGTTAGGAGATGAAGATTTGTAGATAGTTTCGAAAACAGCTGAAAGTGGTGATGCTCTATTTGGCTTTCTATATGTGACTTCTTTGGAAATTCATGTTCAAATTCAAAATTTTCTAAAGAGTGGTTATTTGAGAAGATTAGCCTTAGATTAACTAGTTCAATTCAATTCAATTTTATTTGTATAGTGCTTTTAACAGTGGACATTGTCAAAAAGCAGCTTTACAGAAAAATATAAATTCAGAATATAAATTTTAAATTTATACATTTTTAAATTTATCCCTAATGAGCAAGCCAGAGGCAATGGTGGCAAGGAAAAACTCCCTGATACAATATGAGGAAGAAACCTTGAGAAGAACTCAGACACAAAAGGGTACTCATCCTTTTCTGGGTGACAACGGATAGTGCAAATACAAATAATGCCCTTCTATAACTGTGTACTACATGGTCAAATGTGCAATTGTGTAACCAGGAAATTTATCAAAGTTTTCACATGAAGACTATTTTGTTGAAGTTATCAAACTGTTCCCTGAGACTTGAGTGCAAAACTAATTGTGGCAATTGCAATCCTAAAGCTATCATAGCAATCGCAGTCCAAAACCATCTTCATGGTTTCTAAGAATGCTCATGATTTCATCCACAGTAATCTCATGTATCTTTAGGCTGTCCATATGGGGCTATCCTCAGCAGCAGCGAATGGTGTCCATGAGATGAGAACTCCAACCAGAAGTAGGGCATTAGGCTGGATCAGGAAGGTCCGGAGAGCAGAAGGGGTCAGGATCACTGGTATCTCAGGAGTAGCATGTGTAGCTTGATAGAGAGAGAGAGAGAGAGAGAGAGAGAGAGAGAGAGAGAAACAGATTACTAGGTATGCTTATTGTCATGTAATCTTTAAGGTCAATGTACATTGTGTGCACAGTGCAAGCAGGGACTCCAGCAAGAATAGCCTTGACAGCATAACTAAAAGGGAGAGCCAGAAAGTGACGCAGACATGAGGGCACCCTGGGACATAAAGTGGCCAGCCACTCCACCGTCGTCAAACCTAAGTGAATGCATGAGAGTAGGGGGCGACAGCATCCAAACATCCCAGTTCACCACAACACTCGATGCCCGTGAACCCTCAAGATCTTCTCCTTTACATAAGAAAAACTATTCACAAAAGGCTTTACTAAACAAATATGTTTTCAGCCTAGACTTAAACACATACTGTGTCTGAGTCCTGAACACTAATTGGAAGACTGTTCCATAATTGTGGGGCTTTGTAAGAGAAAGCTCTGCCCCCTGCTGTAGCTGTCATTATTCGAGGTACCAACAAATAGCCTGTACCTTTTGATCAAAGTAGGTGTGGTGGAGCATAAAAGACAAGAAGTTTGCTCTGGTACTGCGGCATGAGACCATTCAGTGCTTTATAGGTCAATAGTAGTATTTTATAATCAATGTGAAATTTGATTCAGAGCCAATGCAGTGTGGATAAGATACAGATACAGTAGTCTGGACATTCTCCTCTGACCTCTCTCATCAACAAGGTGTTTCCATCCATACAACTGTTGCTCACTGGATTATTATTTTTATTTTTTACAGTGCTGTGTCTACTCTAGAGACTGTTGTGTATGAAAATCTCAGTTCAGCAGTTTCTGAAATACTCACACCAGCCCATCTGATACCAACAACCATACCACAATCAAAGACACTGAGATCACATTTTCCCCCACTCTGATGTTTGATGTGAACTTTAACTGAAGCTCTTGACTTGTACCTGCAAGATATTATTCACTATGCTGCTGCTACATGATTGGGTGATTGGATAATTGCATGAATGTGCAAGGGAACAGGTGCTCATATTTGTTATTTCGTAAGATCATAAGTAAGACCAAGACCCAAACACTGGTGACCTCCTCCTTCCCTTCCCTAATAAAAAGGTTTTTGTTCTTACTGCCCTGATCTATTCTCTTCCATGTTTTTCCACTTCTCTTTTTCCTTCAGCTTTGAGAAAATGTAAACCCCATGAAGCATTGAGCACACTGATGACTAACTACCGGCCTACTTTTTAGAAGAAAAATTATTCTTCCATTTTTTTGCACTCTGAACTCCAAGGACGAGTGGCGACAGCAATGACACGGCTGACAACTCTGCATGGATCCAAAAACACAGCAGAGGAGCTAAAAATGGTTCCAATGTGATGATAACACTTTTACCCTTTACTATATTATTACCATGGCTTAGAAATGTAGTGTAATTATGTAACCATTTGCACATGGTTACTGGAGGTGTTTGTGGGAAGATTGTAAAAACTGCATAAAAGCATGGACCCTTATTTGACAAGTTTATATTGTGCAGACACATTATTTTAATTGAAAGAATTCATGGAATGGTGGGTTTCGTTTTGAATCTTATGATAAAAGCATGGTAAAATCCTGATGAGGCTTCCATTTAAATTGACTTTCTAAAGATTTTTTCCTTAGTTTGCACTTGCTGCAACTAATAAATACACAGAACCATTTACAGAAGCACAAAGTGGATAAAGCACATCAAATCTTAATCACATGCAAGCACTCACTCAGTCTCACACACACACACACAATTTGGTTCCCGATTAAATTTAGCGTCGATTTTAAGTTTCTTCTATTTTTGTATAAGACATTGCCCAAAATGGCTCCTGACTATATCTGTGATCTCGTTCAGCAGTACACGACCCCTAGATCACTAAGATCATATAGTCAACTTCTCTTAACTGGTCCTCGTTCACGTTGTAAATCTAAGTCTTCAATCTGAAGACTTATGTTTATTCTTTAGCTTTTGATTAATTTAAATGTACTGTTGTTATTGTTGTCTTTGATGACATTGTCTTTGGATACTATATTTCTTAGTGTAAAGTACTTTGAGTCAACTTCTGTTGTGTTAAATGTGCTCTATTAATAAAGTTAGACTTAAATTGACTTGACACACACAAAGCAAGACAAAAAATGATAAGCAGTTTTCTAAAGTAATGCTTTCCAATATGTTTAGGCCAGACACAAATGTCCCCTGGCATTCAAATTTACACAACCTGTAGATGAACTGTCTGAATTACCACTCGCACAAATTACATGTACAGCTGATTTAGGGTTACACATTGAGCTAGAATTTAAGAGATGATCCTCACAAATCATGCTGTTTTCCCTTCTATATGTCAATGACACACATAATGCAAGCTGACAGCTTTCAAGCCTGGCTGCTGAACCCTAAATATGAGCTCAATTTAAATGTAAACAATGCTAATTAAGGTTATTCCAAGTTGTCTACATTATGAGCTAGCTGGAATTAGAACACCTTTAGCTTTTTTGGAACACAGTCAGCAGTCTTTCCATCCAATGTAGTTCCACTTACAAGCCTTATCAGCATATGGCTTAGCAAGTAAAAGGATCTTTAGCCTTTTAGCAGATTATCTGCTTCTGCTTATGCCTAGTAGACATGACATGACATTAAAAATTTCAGAATCTGGGCACTGCTAGCAATACACAACTTAGATCTGTTGTTTTGTTGACATAGCAATGTGCACAGTACATGAATGATCACAAACTAGGCTTACTCACACTTCACAGACTTTCACCTGATTAAGCACACCAAATCACACTTTCTCATGAAAATAAATCTGAGAGCTGTCTTTCATGTGTCAAGACAGAGCCTGAACAACTGGCTGTGGTTATTGTATGTGCACTATTTTGTACTGAAACAAGAAAAAAGAGAAATAAGAGAAAAATGTGGAGGGACAGGGAAATTGGGGCTAAAGTCATGGACTGTGCATTCTGCATTGGTTCTAGCATTGTTAAAGGTCAGCTGTCCTTCACTAGAAAACTTCTTAGGCTGCTAATCTGTGGGAATGCTGCTTGCCTGTATTGAACAGTAATGGACTAAACTCAAGCCAATCTATCCAAGCATCAACTTGTGGATGAGGATTTACTTTAATTCCAAGAAGCATTTTTCTCATTAGCATACCAAGATATAGACTCACAGTTACACTGCAAAAAAAAAAAAAAAAAAAAACAAGATTATTAAGCCTAATTCTAGATATTTTTTTTTACTAATTTCAAGCTTGAAATTGTCTTATTCTATTGGTAGATAATTTTGCTTCTTTCTAGAAAGAAATGCTTTAAATAAGCAAAATTATCTATAGAATAGAATAGATAGAATATATAGAATAATAGAATAGAATAAGAAAATTTAAAGCTTGACTTTAAAAAATGTCTAAAAATAGGATTAATTAACTTATAGCTGTCATATAATAATCTCATAATGAGAAATATAAGATAACTTTTCTATTATTCAAGATATCTTCACTTGTGAATAATTTTTTGCCTTGTACAGCCTTAGTCAATTTCCTGATAATTCTTTCCCATGCATGTTTTTGACAACAGAGCATTCTTGTATTTGAAGAAAGATTCATCCATTTTCTTACTGCACTCTTTTATCTTTCAAGCAACCAATCTACTTTTGTTTACTGGTGACTTTCTACTGGAATACTCAGTTCCACCAATTCTGTGCCCGACATGTGGTTTCACTCTTGGATAGAGATGAGTGTATGTGCTAGCCCTGTCTGAGAAACTGAGTGAAAACATCACACTTTAGGGATCAGATTTTGATCAGAGTCTTCTTGTGCCATGACATGACCTGTGACAGTCTGTGAACAGACTGTATGCATTCATGTCCAACATGGTGAAAAAATTGACAGCAAGCTTTGTACTTGTTATACTGCTAGCTTTTTTTTTCCTCCCTCAAGCTTTGGAAACAACGGTGGATCACCATGGAAACAAGCCCTTGATGGCTATGGGCAGTGTATGGTTCTGCCTCTGCAAGGTGAGGAGAGAGTGGAGGAAGGGTGGAGAGCAAAAGGACATTTTGCATCAGTTTCGGTGAAGCTCCTTAATGTTAGAAGAGCCTTATACCACTCATTTTTTTCAGGTGAATCACAGTAGACCAGACCGACCAGCTCTCGGAGAGAAAAAGGATCTTAAATGTAAACCTGTAGCATATACAGTACATTTAACTTCCTACACTGCATTGTTTCTGAGTCATCAGGGAAGTCATGAAGCACCAAGAGGCTGGCCACATTCTAAATCTAATTCATGGATACATGAATTGGCCTGAGGCCATTGAGGCAATATTATTGCAGGCCACCTCGACATTGTCGAAAAAGGATGAGCTTTAGTATGATTATTTAGCCACAATAAGGAGCACTAGATCTGTCAAATATCTAGACAGTGAGAGACCTGAAGTGCAAATAGAGATAATACTGGTGTCTTGTGATTGTGCAGAGGACAAGCTCCAGGGTAAAAAGAGATAATGAAAATACTGAAGCAAAACTAATCATTCCTGTAGTCACCTACTTAGATTTATTTCAGAAATGACACACAGGCTGTGTGCTTTTTGAAAGATGCTATTATTCTGTGACGACCAGATGTCCTCTTTTTCCTGGACATGTCCTCTTTTTGAAGCTAAAAATATAGAGCCAGCCAGGTTTTATATAATACTTAAAATTGACTGGCATTTTGTTTTAATCATTAGTCAGACTGAAAACAGTTATAGGATATGTATATTTTCATTCCTTTCATGAACAATCAGCAGATGTTTCAGAGTGGCATGGACAGCAAATGAATTTGTTGACAAACAGCTTAACACAGTTGACAGCTAACTGAAAATTTAAACGCATACTGAAAATTGGTTATAAACAGATGATTTAAAAAAAAATATATCCAGTTTTCCCACCTGGACACTATGATTAGGGAGCCAAATGTACAAAATAATTTTTTAAAGGGGTGACATGGTGACACAGTGGCTAACATTGCTACCACACAGCTCCAAGGTCAGGGGTTTGATCCTGAGCTCAGGTTACTGTCTATGCAGAGTTTTGCATGTTCTCTCAGTGTTCATGTGGAATTCCTCTGGATTTTCCAGTTTCCTCCCAGTGTCCAACAACATATAGGTAGGAAGATTGATTACATAAATTGCCCATAAGTATGAATGCATGTGTGAATGTGTGTGCACATGGTGCCCTGTAACGGACTGGCATCCCATCTGGGGTGAATTCTCCCACCTTGTGCCCAATGTTACCAGGATTGCCTCTGAATTCACCGTGACCCTGATCAGGACAAGGCGGTGAAAGAATGTATGTTGAATGAATGAATGAATGAATGAATATATATATATATAGCATTTAAAAATCATTACTGGATTTATGTATGAAGTGTGACTTGAGTGTTTGTAAAATGTAATACTTTTTATCACCTACATTCTCCATATGCTATGGACATCATGTTACGTCCCAGTCTAGGTTGGGACAATAACAGAAAAAGTGTGACGAGAAAATGTAAATGAAAAAAGGACATGTTGGCAAGAATTTTACTGATATAGAGAAATGTACAATCAGGTCCATAGACATTTGGAAAAAAAGTTTCGTAATTTTATTCTGTACACCACCACAATGGATTTGAAACAAAGCAATCAAGATGTGATTGAAGTGTAGACTATCAGCTTTAATTCAAGGGGTTTAACAAAAATATTGCATTAGCCATTTAGAAATTACAGCCATTTTTATACAGAGTTCCTCCATTTTCACAGGCTCAAAAGTAATTGGACAAACTAACAATTATAAATATTAGGCTTATTTTTAATACTTGGATGCAAATCCTTTGCAGTCAATGACTGCCTGAAGTCTGTAACCCATGGACTTCACCAAATACTGAGTTTTTGAACTTCTGAAATTCATTTGTTTTTGTCAACAGCATTAGGAACCACCTGCCTCCTCTGTTTGAGGAGATTCAGGTAAACCTGCTGTACTTTCTTTGTCTGTTTGCAATACCTTATAATCAACATTCCCAACTCACCATGTGACTTTGAAGGGCCATTGCTACTTGGTGGGTAATTTTGAGCTATAGGTGGGGAGTAACATAAGGACTTTGTTCCCATTGTGAATTGTCTCTGTTGGGAGCACTTACTGTAGAGCCGCTGTTGACTATCCTAAGCCTGGAGCAAATTCTCCCACAATAAGTGACCCAGTCCTGTCATCATGCACTAAAAAATCATATTTTTTCATTGTATACTACAAATCATATTTGAGGCATCTTATTAAAATGCTCTACCAGCCCATCAGTCTGAAGATGGTATTCACTTGTTTGGATTACTTTAATAAAAAGCACTTCTTATTGTATGCACAATGTACAGATCTTTTCCAGCCTTTGAAATTGCAAAGTATACACATAAAGTGAAAAACAAATATAAACCTTTTTAGGGAAAAAAGAAAAATAAAAAAAACTTACAATAAGCTAATTGCATAAGTGTGCACACCCTTAAACTAAACTAATACTTGTTAGATTAGATTACATTAGATTAGATTCAACTTTACTGTCATTGTGCAGAGTATGAGTACAGAACCAAAGTGCAAATAGCAATATGTATGTGTGTGTGTGTGTGTGTGTGTGTATATATATATATATATATATATATATATATATATATATATATATATATATATATATATATATATA
>CM040466.1:16267121-16323513 GCA_022758105.1 Pangasianodon gigas
ATTTACTGATCCTGGACCTATACTTTCAAAAAGTGGTGGGACATAATCAGGCATTTGACATAGTGGTGGGGATATGTTTCAGGGTAAATGATTCCTATGCATTCACTGCTGAACACTGTGCTCTTATTGCGGGCTTTTTACTATTGGGGAAAAGTAAAACCCACTTAGCAAGTGTGCACAAATGACTACATTTTATCAGCATGTACAAATACAACTGCTAAAAATATTTTACATGCATATTTGGCAAGTTAATGCCAGGTGGAAAATTTACGTACAGTTATGGATAATATACAGTAGTCTGTATAATACAGCAAAGGTGCACCTTTACTACCTTTCCAGTCAGAATACAATTCAGAATACAGTATAATACAGAGCTATATTGTACAGGCTACTGTATATTATCCATAACTGTACATATTTTTTATTCAATATGTATAGTCAGAGCCTCAAAGTGTACTATCTGCTCCAGTGATTCCAAAACTTTGAGTTTTACCGAAATAAAACACCTTATTCAACTCATTAGCTAAATGAGTTGAATGAGTTAAAAGCTAATTCATAAAAATGTTCAGGTGGATTAGAGCAGGGGGGAAAACACCACTTCCTGTATATTAGGTTTCTTAAGGTTTCTGCCTTTGCATTGCAGTTCCCATACACTTGTGTTTATTTTGATTTCTGTTCTTTTTTTTCTTTTTTTTTTGATGTCTCTGCCCATTCTTTTCATTGGTCTGTTTCCCTTAGTGTGGACCTGTGCCTGTTAAATCCAGTGTGTGTCCATTAGTTTTCATGATGATTGTTTGTTCTGATTATGATAGATTATCCTTGTATAACTCTGCCTGCCTGTGTTCTGTCCCTTGTAATCAATCCTGATCATGATTTCTGGATTTGACCTAATAAACCCGCTAGAGTATGATCTAAAAAAAACAAAAGTGGGATGATAATTAGCATGGACCAAGTCCATACAAAAGATATTTGGTTGTCTGCACAGCAGAGAGCTCTCAGAGCTGGTGTAGTAATGAGGTTTTAAAATGGACTACACTGTTAGACAAATCTATCCACTGAGCCACTGAATGCTAAACACTAAGCAGAACATGGGGTGCCTAGGACTGGAGTTTGAAACCTGTGACTTACACACATACAGTATGAACACTGTGCTTAATTTTGGCAGAAGAGACAGTGATTCTCACTAAGAAAAGCCTGCATAGTGTATAGGGCAGCTACTGGATTTTGTTTTCTCTCACACTCCTTGTGGATTCCTTCTAAAGCATTCAGGTGATGATGCCTTGAAGAATGCTTTCAACAGTGCTGTCGTTATCAGTGTCAGAAATGTTGCAATAACTTTTCCCCACTTTTCAATTACTACAGTTTTTTATGATTGCTAACATGCATTTCTCAATACTGCATTATCAAAACTCTTAACACAGTTCTCACTACCAAAGCACAGCTCGGCACAGCAGTTAATTTTGCCTGCAAAAGCCACCTCAGTTATCAAAATACTTCATACATGTCTCACAGACTAGCAAAGGTTGTCGTTCACCAAGATCAAATTGTCACTCATATTAGAAAGACAGAAAAAAAAACTATGGATACCAGTGTCATTACAAAATATATCATCCTTTGAGTTATTTTTGTTGTTGGTTTTTTGCACTGGAAAATACAGTATTCAAGAATTAGGCCTCTGCTGCACAGAATGTGATTTCGGTCAAAGAAATGATTCAGTAATTCAGAAAAACCTTTACATATTTTTTAATTTTTTTTCATATAGTGCTGGAAATCCAAAGAAACAAAGCAAAAGGAAATGCATAATTAAAAACAAAAAAATCTGCTAACAAACCTATATGCACTATACTGTATACAGCATATACACTCCTTGATGTGTACAGGGTAGTCAAGTCAGTCAATCCGGTCCTATGGATTGGGCCACAAATTTTCATCTACATTGCATTGAAAAAAACCTTTTAGAATGCTGGATCTATCACTGGCAACTCTCCACTGTGATGTTCAGGCACCCAGCATTCATGGCATCCATGAGGGACATCTGGTCATGTGATGGTGGTCATAGACCTTCCACCTCCATGAGTAAAAGAATTCCTCTGTGGGAATCAGAAAAGGGGAATAGGGTGGAAGAAATAGCAACATAATTCTTTGGTGCACTTGAAACCACTCTGTGACAGCTGCAGTGTGGTGCAATGACACATTGTCCCAAATAATGACATATGTATCAAGAAGATTTCGCCTCCCTTGCCCACCTCCATCAGCTGGTACCAGCCTATCATAAAGGTCATCCAAGAAGCCAGTCAGTCTGTGTTGTATGGCCCTATGAGTGGTTTGTGTAATAGCAGTCCATCATCAGAAATGGCTGCACACATAGTTATGTTTGCTCCCCTCTGGCCCGGAATATCAACTGTTGTTCTTCTTCCAATCAAATTCCTTCCTCTACTGTGACATTTTGCAAGGTCAAAACCGGCGTCATCTACAGCGATGAATTTACGGGGTATTTCCCTGACTTCAAGCTCCATGATTCTCTAAAACACAGAAAAGCCATGACACAAAACAACAATTACCTCACAGCAATAAAAAAGTTCACACAATGACAATAGCACTGTAAAAACATTACTGTGTGTTCTTTGATCTTATAGACTGTTTTAAATTGGTTTAATGCAATTTTCACAAGCAAGTGGTAGTACTCTTAGTACTAATCTCACAACAGATCATTAAAAATGCACTTTTTTCAAACCATTCAACATTTTTCCAATTATGTTAGTACAAAGCAAAATCACAAAGTATTCTTTGCACTACAGATAATGTGTTTCATCTATATAAATGTTTCATACACAGTAACTGCCTTTCATAATGCTATTGCTATCTAACTTTTCATTTACATCTCTTCTCGATCAGTTTAATACGTTTGACTATCATTTAATCCAACTGATCTTAATGGTTAATCAGTTAATCATTTATTATGTCTATAGATTTTCAACTGGTCTGATCATTGTATGTTGGTGTGTTGGTAAGGTATTAACTATAGTAATTGCTGTAAGAGCTTTCAATCAGGATAGATCAATCATAATAAAATCCCAATTGTTAATAATTTCTTTCACCTGGTGATCACAGTTGGATACCAGAAGGATCAAAGAGGTAGACGTGGACCCCACCAAACAGGCAGGCGTGGGCCTCAACAAAGAAGTGGGCATGTGCCTAGACAAAAATGTGAGCATGGGCCTTGACAAAGAGGTGGGCATGGGCCTCAACAAAGAGGTGGTCATCAGAAGAATGTAGGCAGAAGGCAGCGTACTGTCATTTCAAATGAAGTCCAGACCATCATTGTTGACCATATGGGTAACAGAGACCTTACCATGGTAGAGGCTGCCAGGTTAGTCCACCCTAACCTACAAAGTTCAACTGTCAGCTCCATCATCATCAAGAAAACCAGTAAGTCTGCTAACTATTCACTATACTTTTATGGTACACTAAATTGCATTACTATATAGAATAGTGAACAAAATTTAATTATCACACATTTTTAGTCATTTACAGTAGTAAAATATTGACAGCATACTCTGTTTTACTCTCAGAATTGGCAGGAAACCACCTGGTGGTGGTTGCACACGTGTACTGACTGACCAGCAAGCGTTGGCTGTGGTGGAAATGGTCAGGGCAAGGAATGACATACAGCTGTCCAAAATAAAGCAGGTTATTGAGGAGAGAAATGACACCTTTGTCAATGTGGCATCAATCAGCCTTCCAACTATTTTCATAGAAACCAGGTTTCTATGAAATAAATTTACCTGGTGCCTTTTGAGAGAAACAATGCCCAGGCGAAACGACTGCGTGCAGAATATTTTCAGGTACTGTGCTAAGTGGTGTACTGTATGCTCAGTTTTTACATATGTGATACTCACAGTACTTTACTACAGACTAACAATGTCAAGTATTCTTTGTAAAAGACCAAACCAAATTATCTTTTTTTTAGAGGGTGATGGAGCTGGATGCTGCTGTGAATCATCACAAGTATAATTTTATTGACGAGGCAGGCTTTAATCTGGCACAAACCAGACGGCTATATATAAAGATGGTGTGGTAGGCTGTAGACCAGTTCTTGAATCATACAACACTGAACACTTGATAGCTTTTCTAAATGAACTTGAGCAGGCCTGTCAGTGTGGGACAATGTCAGTTTCCATCGTGCAGAGCTGGTTTGGGAATGGTTTCAGGCTCATCCTTGGTTCATGACCCTATCTCCCACCATACTCCCCTTTCCTCAACCCAATTGAGGAATTCTTCTCTACTTGGAGGTGGAAGGTGTATTATTGCTATCCCCATGAGCATGTCACCCTCTTTCAAGCCATGGATGAGGCTTGCAATGATATCACTGCAGAGCAATGGCAAGCCCGGATTCATCATGCCAGAAGGGTTTTCGCATGATGCATGAACAACGAGGATATTCACTGTGATGTTGATGAAAATTTATAGCCAAATGTTGAAGACAGGCTTTATGTTAATTATGAGAATATCTCCATTTACAGTAAATTGTTTAAATTTATTTTCTTTAAATTTAATTGATGTTAATTTGAGAATATCTCCATTTACAGTAAATTGTTTAAATTTATTTTGTTTCACAATGCAACTACAGTACTGTTGTAAAAATACTGTAAAATAAAATATTTTTCCTGCATAAATGATGTGTTCTCTGATCATATTTTACTTGTTGTATAAATGTTTTTATTATGGCTTTTGTCAGTTTGGTTGGATAATGTAAGTGTAAAATCTATTGTGATGACAATTACAGTACAGTAACATTCATTCAGCACCAAGGGTGATTTGAAATATGTATCTTGCATTGTTTTCCGTTGAATTAACTGATTTTTATTTTTTCTATTTTTATTTTATTTTACAAAAGTACAGGAAAATGCTGTTCAGTCTGATACCCTGACAGAATGTGCTTCTTACCTGTTGGTATGATGAAAAGTTCTTACAATAGAGGTGACAGTAGAGTGTAGTAGGTTTGGCTGCACTCTAAGGCCAGCCTCTCTCATGGATAGACTATGAATTACCACAGGATAAATGACTGCAGCCCTTATTGCATCTTAAAATATAGATCTTGATCTTAGCCTCCTCTGTCTTCCACCATGCATACGTGCACCTCTCCATCTCCTTGCCATTTGTCCTGGTTTTCTTCGCAGGCCATGTTTAGAGAGTTCCAAAATACATCCCCTTTTGTAATGATGGTAGTGAAGGCATACCTGGGAAGGTTGTGAAAACAGTGGTTTAACATGTGCAAAATATGCTATAATTATGTAGAGATTTTTTAGTGGTGTAGTTTGAATGAAAAAAGTATTCATGAATTTTGGAAAAGATACTTTGCGCTGACCAATCGTAACATTGCTCCAACCAATCACGTTTTGTTTTACAATCAGGGAGGGAACAGAGTCATATTGCACCGAACTCGCATATTATAAAGGCTCTCCAAAAAAGGCAAATCACGAGGTTTTCACCAGTGTTTCCTGCATCGCTACCGAATCCATGGCAAAACCCTAGCTGTGATTTTGCAGTAAATTGAGTGTGGTGAGATTAAAAGACTGTGTATCACTAAAAGATGGCATTGGCAAGAAAGCGTTGTTCCTGCAGGCTGCCTGCCCGAAAACACAGCACGACCAGTGTCATCCAATTCATGGGCTAATGACACTTATCATGAACCTTAGGAGTTACCGGTTTGAATTAGTTACTAATCAGGAAACACTGGTGAAATTTTTTAAATTCTGATATAAGAGGTTATTTTAACTGATTGTTGAAAATCCAATTGGTTTAATTTGAAATGTGAGTTGAAAGTGGTTTGATCAAGTTTAACCGATTCTATCCATGTCTAGGAAAAAAGAGTGAGAATTTTACCATAAATAGGCTGTAATAAGGGGATAAAAGTAACTTAATTATAAATTAAAGATTCAAATTAGATTCAATTAGCCAAGGCTGAGTCATAGAATTAGCCCAAAAAGGGGAAACAACTTTATGGACAGTTTATAAATCAGTAGAAGGGAAAACAATACAAAGAGACCAGGTTTCATTTTTCATTTGCTTTATTCATTCTTGTTCATTGTTGTGCCAGTAACATTGCTGCATTGAATTATTGTTGATTTTTTTAATTGTACTGCCTCTTAAAAAGGATATTCATTACAAACTACTTTAGATAAAGCAGCTAGCAATTCAAACTTACCTTTATGGTCTGTCTGTTTGATTTACTATTTGCTCTAATGCTCCCTCGAACCTAGAGTACTGGTCCATAATACCCTCAACTTCACTTACCTGATAATCATACTTATCTGTAACCTCTTTAGCACTCTGAGGGTAAGCTTTAAATTGGACAGATAGAGGTATGGTATCTAGGCTTCCACTTTGGCCATGGACAGGTGCATGCCCAAATGAATAAGAGTGCTGTGATTGCAGTAGTGTCTGCATCTCAAGACCAAAAATGAGGCGACAGTTCCTGGGGCTGACTGATATTATCATATGTTTGTACCCAATTATTCAGATCTTACCAGTCTGTTGTCTGATCTCACTAAATAAGGGAGCACCACATCCTTTCCAGTGGTTGGACCTATGGCAGTGGGCCTTGAAGCAGCTCTTGGTGGAGTCCGACAAAGAACTCAGGGCTGTTCCGTCCCAGGTAAAGGGGAGGTCCTCCTGGTGCTGTACATTAGACAGAAGCTCTCCATGTGGGAGTCTAAGTACAGCACCACAGAAAAGGAATGTCTGGATATCAAGCTGGTGGTCTTCACAGTCTGGTACTACTTGTTGGGATGCCATTTCACCCTCTGTTTGGACCACATTCCCTTGCAGTGACTCTATCAACTGAACGATGCCAGTGAGCAGATCACATGTTGGTATCCGGCATTAAAGCTTTAAGTTCACAGTGGTCCAAAGGCTGTAGCTACAAATGCTAGTGACAGACTTTCTCTCCCATTGAGTGGGTGAAGTCAGTCACAGCTAAGATGACTCTGCGTTAGGCCTGCACAGGATGGTGGGGGTATGTTTCATGGTTTGGCCATTTTGTTATCTTTTCTTTTACGTTACAGTCTCTCTGCACTGTCCTGAGAACAAATATTAATAAAAGTTCAAGTTTGAAGCTTACCCTTGGTCTGCTGTGTTCTCCCAGTGGGGGTGCTCATAAATTTCTTACATTGGGACTAAACAAAAAATATCAGTTTTCTAATACATATCTGTAATATAAGACCAGCTCTTAAAGTTACTATTCACCAGATGAGAGTGTCTAGGACCACACCTCTAGAGGACATGCAGCTGATAGACTCTAGTAGAAGAGGAGAGTCATCAAAACAGTGGTTTCTGTATCAATTTATGTATCATTTTAGTGTGCCACAGATGACAATAAAAGCCAGAGAGGCATCATTTCACTTCAGTCTTCTCCTGGCTTTCTGGCTATGCTGATGTACTTCTGCTTATAAACAGAATTAAAAATTATTTATTTTTCTTCTTTTTTACTTCCTAGTCTGCATGCTTATAACGTTCTGTGAATTTTTTTTTTTTTTTTTTTTGCACAAAAGGTGCAGCAGGGAAGCCAGTTGGCAGCAATCCTTTGTGAATGAGGTCAGCTGTGACATTTGCGAATAATAAATATGTAGGGAGGAGAGACTGTGTGGCAAGTTCTCAATATTCACTATCTTTAATTAAAAAGGAGTACGTAGGTTGTGCATAAATAACCATGTCTGCTACAGTTGTCCATCTTGTATGTTGCATATTTTAACAAGATATTCATTTTAAAAAAAAATATTGATGCAACTTGGGTTTTTTTTTTTTAAAACATTTGCTCATATGGAGCCAAACTAGCTGTATTACTGCACCTAGTTGAATATTACAGACCCACCATGCTATTTAGCCATTTAGATACTGCTAAATTTCTCTGAAAGATTGGCATTTGTGAATGTGTGCACCACTGAAACACACATGGTATTTACAGAACTGACCAAAGAATGTTTGTAGGAACGGGGGCCTGACAAGTGAATGGAGGCTGAAACAAATGGAACATTGTCACTCCATGATGTCGTAGTGTTTAAGTAACAAAAGCAAGGAATTTCACAATAACGAAGCCTAAATCATAGTCATCCTTAATTATTATAAAACAGAAACTTTAATTTATTTATTATTGGTTATTAGATCTACCATAATATTTCATTTTGAACTGTTGCATCCCCTTATTGGTGAATATTTACGCTGTATTGCATAACTTTAGCAATAACATACAGGATAGCACCATTAGGATAATAGTTAAACTGTTTTACTTGTAATACTAGTGAAAATAAACCATTAGTTTAGATATTAACTACAGACCAGGCCTTTGATTCCTCTGATGCTAACAAAAGATTTTGATTCCCCTGCCCTAGAACTGAATCATAATATTCAGGGAGGAGCTATATTAAAAGATTCTAAAGCATTATATCTTTCTATACAATATAAAAGACACAGTGCATTGCGGCCTCAAGGATTAGCTCTATTAAATGGTTATCTTTGTACACTACTAAATTCTGCACTCTGAATTTCTGAAATCATTCAATGTGAGCTGCTACTTTTCAGTTTTAATTTAATAAATTTACTGTTCATTTTTGGAAACCATTAACAATTAGGAAGAACAATGATTAGAAAACAACAGAATCACCAAGCTGACGCAAAGGTAATTTATTAAGAGATATAAATAAACATGCAATCCAAAAATCATTGATCATTTCATTTACATGTTAGTGAGAAATTCTGAGGTCAGATGTAAATACAAATTTCAGTAGATGTGTGAGAACAGCCTGCACAAAGCCATGATTAAAAAAACTTGACATTTTCTGGCCACATCTGTACATATTTAGATAATGTTCAACCCATTACAATGACAGTTTTTTTCCCCTCCATTGTCTGTCACTGTTCTTGGTCTAATCTACATGGAGGCATAAGACATCGATAGGCTTCTGGCCACAGTCTGGACTCTCAGGTGGATGTGTCATGTAAATCCACTATCAAGCCTTTGTAAACTCCATAAACTTCGAGATTCAAGATAGCTTTATTCTGCATGTGCAATGAGCACACTGGGAATATAACTTATTTCAGCTTATACAGGTTCTACAGACAGTACAAAGACAGGACACATGTAGTACATATAAGCAATATCAAAAAAAGTAGAAATATTAAAACAGTGAAATTGCAATATAATATTTTTAAAATACTGTGCAGCATTATTCTGAGAAGCAGAATAATTAAGTAAGCAAGTATGTGCAAATATTAAGTGCAGCAGCATGAGTAGTCCAATATTGTCTAGTATTATGTGCAATTCTTAGGTCCAGTAAAAATATTTTAGGTCATTGTCGTACATCGGTGTGGAAATATAAAGCATTATTTTATAGCACCTTTGACTTACTTAAGGATTAAAGAATGAATGAGAATAAATCGTAGATTCAGGGTGTTTTCACATATAGTTCTTTTTAATTGACCATAATCAGTCCTGTTAAAATGGACTTGAGAGGGAACTAGCTAAAAATGGCCTCAGTGCTTTTGGTGTTCACAATACAAGTGGACTCAAAAGGGGACTCCGTTCTCTTTCTGGACATTTTAGCATTGATGGGATCTCAGACCACTTGTTGTTCACACCACGACTCTTTAACCATAGTGTAATAGCTGAGTAACACTGAAGTGTCATTCAAAATGGATGCTTTACATGGTGCTATCATTTGGTGGAAATGCTTTGATTTGGATGAAAAACAGAACAGGCAAAACAAATTTGAAGTGAAATACCAGAAGCATTTTTAAAGCTGAACCATCAAAATCAACTCATGCTTCATGCCATGGAGCACTGTTTATCTGTGAGTGGTTGGGGTAGGTAAAATACATGCACACACTACATACATATACACACATACTGTATATTAATAGTATTAAACAGTAACTATTGTTTCTGTCACGGAACAATAATATTATTACTGCTGCCTAACAACTTAAGGTCTATAGCATAATTGGTAGTGCCACGGTGGCTTTATTTTCTTATCTGCCATGTTGCCACCTAACATGCCAACCTTGGCCAACCACATGACTCCACAGAAAGCCATTTGGGTTGTTTTTATGTTAAGTGACAGAAAACTGGAGCTATGTATGTACAGCCACTCTCAAGTTCTTTATCCATAAAGCAAAATGTGAAGTGGACTGAGACCACATTGTTTTCACAAATCAAGTGGACAACAAAATGAACCACAAATGAACCGTACTCAAACCACTGCTGAAGGTGGTCAGAATTCACTTGTGGATCACTTTAGAGGGGTCTAAGTTCATTTGTTGTGTTCACATATGCACAAAAAATGCAGAGTCATGGATCTGAGACCACTTGGAGCACTGAAATGGACCAGGTGTGAAAGCACTCTAAGAGGTTTCACGTTTGTTTCAGGAACCTGGTGCGTTTTCTCCTTTGGTTTGGTTCCTTTAGACATATATGAACATGGCACTCATGCTCACATCCACACCAAGACAATCGGTCCGAGACCTCCTGAATGAGGTGGTCTCGGCCCGATTGCAAACAAACTCTGGAGCAGTTTGCTTCTGGTGACAAAGTAATCTGACCCAGCGGACCAATGAACCAATTTGTATAGAAATGCATGATGGGAACTGCGTTATGTAAATAGCGTGTTTGTTTTGCTAATGGCTCACAACATGAATCATGGTTTAACTTGGAGCAAAGACGAGGTAAAATGCCTCACCGAATTCCCGCTCAAACTGATAAATGATTCCCACTCAAACTGATAAATTATAATAACTACAGCTAAAATGAAAGCCACAATAAGCTTGTGGAGCTGCATTCTATCCATCTTGATGGATGACCACTATGAGCAGAACCCCAGAACATAAAGAGGCGCACTCTGACCAATGAGAGGACAGTTTACTCACATGTGACTTGCATAAACACATTTTGATACGCTTTGAAATGTCGCCTTGTGAAAGTAAACCGAGCCAAGGAGAAAATGTAACATTGTAACAATTTAAATCCCCGTTTCGGAACAAAGCACAGATCTACAGGTCTGAAAACGCCCTAAGAACCATTTTCTTACACGTTTTCAGGCTATGCCAGTAGCGTGCCTGAACATTAGCTGCTCACTGAAAACATACTGTAGTTCTAACTTTCTATACTATTCCATGGAATTTCTATGCCATATGCCTAAACATCTGATACTGTATATTAGAGTCTAATGCAGTTCAATAGTCACATAATAATAATAATAATAATAATAATAATAATAACAATAATAATAATAATAATTACCAATCAGTCTTACCCCAATATGGTTGCATTCTATCATTGTTAATGTTTGCTATATTCTGGAAAAAAAATTAAAAATCTCAATCCGGTCTTCGTCTCAGTTTGTTTTTACTTATCTTACAAGCATACAGTGTGGGTGCAATCTGCATGTGCTTTTCTACTCTTAACTCAATTAAAACAGAGTGCTTTTTTATCCAGTAAGGAATAAACGTACTGTAGCTACTGCAGACATTTGTGCTAATAGTTATGTCATGGTAAAGTGCTATCTGAAAATCTTATCTTGAACTTAATCAAAGCATACCTTGTTTTGCCCCTTCCATCACTCTCTTATGCAAGTCAGACACCAGTCAAATTTATTTATTAATTAGAAAACTGAATGTACTTCTTAACAAAGTAAATTTGCCATTTGCCATCAACGTGTCTTTTAATAAAGTGCAGATTTTAGGGTTATTCAAGCATAACAATTATGCTTTTATCATCTTTCCACACAAATTGTGTAACTTGAAAATAGGAACGGCATGATATATCAGTATGACAGTACACCATTTGTAATGTTTAATAGTTTTATTGTAAATATGATGAACGCACAGCTCAGATGGTGGAAGATGTTTTTCCCACATCTCCCCTAAACTTTGGAATAGTGTTCCAGAGAACATTATGAAAACAATATCTACATGTGTTTTTTAATTCAGAAGTACCTATTTAATTAGGCCTAATACTACTTATATTTTATCTTCTTAAACATAACGAGTTGTAGTTATTCTTACAGATGTACAGTTATAGTTTTATACATAAAATTTATACATTCGTTATAATTTATCCATTGTGCTACTGCCACATGATCGGCAGATTGGACAATTGCATGAATGAGCAGGATAAGATTAAAGAGAAGGACGGGTTTTAATTTTCCAAGCACCATTCAAAGCTGTAGTCCCATATCAGATGAGGACAAAAGAATTTGTGATGCAAAAATGACAGAAGATAAATAAACCGTTCTATCATGGGTCCTAAAGATAACATACAACTGGGAAGGGATGGCATTGCTGCTTTAATAATTTTTCTCAAATAATAGATGAGGGTTTTATGTCAAAATCACACTGCAATTAACATCGGCTGGTTTTGTATTTATTAGAAGTCTCTCAACTCATGTGTGACATATTTTTACTAGATTTTTATAAAGCATTTAACTCTTGAAGTCTACTAAAGACTTCACATTGCTACTAAATATATACTAAATATAATACTTAATATAATTTCACTAAATATGAAATTTTAACTAAATAGGATTTCAGAACTTTTACTAAAGATTAAAATGGTGTACAGGGATGGAAATCATACTGTAAACCTGTAGCATGCCACTTCTTCACAATTTCAGACAGTTAGGCAAGGATGTCAAATCTCCTCTTATTTTTTTTTTACTTCCTTCTCATCTCCTTGTTCCAGTTATTTTTGAGTCCAACTTGGAAGGCATCTAGTTTACAAGTATGTTTACCACAGCCAGACAGTCACAGTTAAATATATTAAGATATTTTCTACATGCCTCATCTTTAATAGGCAGAACAATACTTACTAAAGCTGAATCTGAAATCTTAAAGACCATACTGTAATATATACAGCAGGAGCAAAATTTCAATTGAGAAGTGCTGTATACACTGTAGCCCATTGCAAAATACAATATATTCACAGTGGTTTATTGTAAAATATACAAACATGGCTCCCAAGGACTACAGCTCACAGCCATCACGGACACTCTCACATTCACATTCACCTGACTGCTGATTGCACTCACCTGGACTCAAACACACACACAGTATTTAAACACCCTCACTGCACCTTCACTTCGCGAAGTATATGCTCTACATTCATTTTGTTCCAGAAGTTACCAAGCCATTGTATTTAGATTCTATTAGACAAGCTATTCTGGTTTTCGTTCTTGTTTCTGGTTTTCTGGTTTTTGCCCATAGTCTTGCTTAGTTCATGTTGTTTGTTGATAGCCTGACCATTGCCTGCACCTTGACCTTGTTCCTGGATTACATCTCTGTTTTGATTGCTACAGTTAATAAAGCCTTGTATACCTGCACTTGTGTCTGTATCTGCCAGCCTGGCATTCAGCTGGCCACATGTTCTGATCAACACCACTTTTGGGTTTTCCAATACCAAGTGGATTATCACAGTTCTCTACACTTTGGACAAAAATAAATCAATCAATCAAAGTGGGGGAAACGTGTGCACACACACACACATCATGCTATTCTTTTCTTTTTAATAAAAGCTACAGTTTTTGCAAAAAAGCAGTTTTCCTTGTGGTGATCAGCCAAGGGTCCCCACAAGATCAAAACTGTCTTATTCCTATGCATGTGAAAATTTGGTCCCCACCAAGATATAAAAACATGCCCCAAAAAAAAAACCAAAAACACACACGCACGCACACACACACACACATCAACTGTAGTCATTGAACAGTCACATTGTTTTGCTCAATTAAATTATTTAATTTATTACATAATTGCCTCCTTTTTAAATAAAACAAATAAGTAACCAAACAATTCAGACCTGGTTTCACTGAATATATTCTGAAATCATGTGGTAGAGCTGCATATAGTGCTGATCATTTGTGAATTGAGAGGCAATTTGTTGTTGTCTGAGGATTAATGTTATAATGTTTCCCCAAAAACATGAACAAGTAGAACTCAACACCAACAGCATTGACAGGTATGTCTCCGCCTCCGAAAATGGGCCTTGAGTTCCTGAACATTAATTTTTAAGTGACGTCTCTGTATGACACACAGAAAGGAAGCCACTAAAGAAAAAATATTTCAGACATTTGAGCTTCCTGTGACCTTTATACTGATTGGATCAATTCCAAATTGTAATCAGTTACAATAATAATTCCAGATAAATCCTACAAACATTCAAACATTCATTTTTAAGATATCGCACTAACAAGAATCTCGAACGAACGGACACATGGACAACTTGAAAACATAATGCCTCCACCACCTAGTGGAGGAGGCATAATAATGTTAGTTATAGCAGTTATTGCCCAATAGCTCTCCTCATGTCAAGTAGATCTCTGTTGTCATCACAGCCATGTACAGTGTGCAGTACACAGCGAGATGAAATAACAATTCTCCTGAACCTAAGGTGCAAGATACATGTATGACATACACAGTGCTGACAGGACATAAATAAAGTGCAACAGGAATAAGAAGCATGCAGGGAAGGGGTATGGGAAACAGTGGGCGTGTGTACAAAGACAGGCAGTACAGCATAAATACGGCCTGTCTTTGTACGCACACCCACTGTTTCCCATACCCCCCTCCCTGCATGCTTCTTATTCCTGTTGCACTTTACTCCAATCAAAAAAAGTACATTTAACCTGACAATAAGACATAAAAGTAAACACAGGGTCCAAAGATGCAACTAGAATGAATTTAGTAAAGTGTCCATGCAGTAATGGTTGTAAAAGAAATCTGAGATGAATGATGTTTAAAGCAAAGTGATGTTTAAAGCAGTGAGTAAAGGTGCAGAGAGAGAGAGAGAGACTCACACTATGTTCAGTATGTGTGTACTGTGTGTACAACTCATAAGTTTATGATGTCTTCGATGTGTAAAATTTGGCTACGTAAAAAAGTTGAGGTTGTTATGGCAACCAGATTTCCTGCCATGTTGCTCATGTTGGCTGTTTTGCAGTGGAGGGATATAACAGCTTTTGCATGTTGGTTCTGTTTCACCCCTCCTAACCATCAGGAACAGTGAGAATTACCTGGATACCTTCTTGTGCACATGCACTTATAAGCCAATATATATAGAATGCATCCATTATATCTTCTCATGACTTTGTGTCAAGCAAGCTGTCTTGTGGATAAGCGCTGCTAACCTGTTGAGATGCTGCTCATAACTACATGAGCTTATAGTGTACTAACAACACACTGAGGTTTGAGCCACCTTTTCTGCTCTAACCCAAATTTCTCTCAGCAGATAATTTTTACATCCCTGGGCAATTCGCTCCACAGCTTCCACCTCCCACGCCTTCCAAAGGCTAGTGGGCTTGTGACTAGTGAACATTCTGCTAGCATTCTCCTTGTGGTTAGCTACCAAGTTAGCTGGTTTCCAATATAAACAACTTCTGCTCTTAGTAACTAATGAGCCATGTTGCAGGGTTCTTGGTCCTGCATGTCTAAGCTCCCTAGAAGCCAAGGACAAACACCAGCTATGTGTCCACTGCCTCTGCATTGACCATCTTAGTGATGCAGTCAATGGCTCTTCAGCAGAGTCCTCCTTGGAGTCTGATTGTCAGTTCTCCCTCCCGCATCTCATCATGCATAGCCACAAGCTGTTACACAGATAGGTACATATGAGGGACAACATGTGTATGAGAGGAGAAAAAGAAAGGGGAACAATGATCTTATGACAGTGGTATTTATATCAATTACTATGCCATACAGTCACTGTATGACATTGTTGAAAGTTTGGTCTATATGGAATACTGTTAGAATGCTACTGTTTTTTTTTTGTTTTTTTTTTTTGTCTTCCAGTCGTTCAGTTCTCAGGGCTTTCTTTTATAACTACTCTGAATTCCAATTTACATTCACTCCAAAAGAATTTGCCAAGGTGATGTATACTACACCTCAGGGTAGGTCATGGGTCTCAGAGGTAGTTGCAGCTTAACCACCCAACTCCATATACCTTCACAGCACTGAAGCTAAGAAAATATTGCTCCTTTCTAGCCCTCCAGCCGGATATAACATGATCTGCTTCATGAACACACTTTATGTGAGCAGCGGCAGCAGCACAGAGAGGGCAACTTAAGGCTCAGGCAGCCAGGGGCATCAAAGTGGGGGGAAGAGTGGAACTGACAAACCAGAGGCCCTAGGTGGAGGAAGCTCTCAAGTGGCCTAGCCTACAATCTTTGCATTTTCAAGGGATGTGAAGAGGAGCAAAAACAATGTTTTAACAATTTTTTTTGCATGCAGAGGCTAAAAGCAAGGAGCTGGTAGTTGGTTTCAGAACGAGGAGAACCCTTCTGTTCTACATGTTTCATCAAAAAAATTTTTTTACATGAGAACAGAGAAAAGAGCTTTGTTTCAGTTAAGCTGATGCAGCAGTAGAGTGAGGGAATGTAAGGTAACTATCTACCCAAAAACTGATTTAATTACAAAATTATCCAACATGACAAATCTGATGCACATAGTCAAGAATGATACAGTATCTAACATTAGCAAATAAAGAAAAGACACAAGATAAAATTTATAGGATTCTTCAGTGCAAGATTGGAGCTGGAGATATATAGGACATAGAGGATATATAGAAAAGTAAGCAAAGTATGATACAAATGAACAAATAGACAAACAAACAGGAGGCACACCTGAAACAGGCCATTGCAAACAGTAGATTCATTCAGTCATTCACCTAGAGCATTATTACTTCTATCTATTACCTCCCCAACAGAGTTTTGGACTGATGGTATTCCTAGTTTGTTACCTAGTGAGCCAATATCAGAATGTATTTTTGATAGACTTCAAAGCACTATTGTAAGTTGCTCTGGATAAGGGCGTCTGCCAAATGCCATAAATGTAAATGTAATGTAAATGTAGAACATGGGCTGAACAGGGTTAAAAAACATACTGTATATACACTGTCAGACTGTCTGACTGGCCAGAGCTTTGCATTTTTTTTCTCCCATAAAATTATTTGTTAAAAAATAGAAGATTATAAGAATATAAGAATATAAGAATAGAAACAATTTTAATTGTTTCTACTTTTTAAAACAAAAGGTCTAGAAATCAAATGTTTCATAAAATCCTGCTGTTTTTTTTCATCAACGATGTCATCCTTCTTTCATCACCTTACTATTTTTTTTATAAAAGCAAATACTTATCCAAATTATAGCAGTACATCAGGCACTAATGGCAATCTGTAATCTATCCACTTATTGTTACTAGCTACCCAGTAGTTATTGATAAACATCTGGGTCATTAAAAGATAGTTTATTAATTTTAGCCTCAAAATGAATCTGAAATGATGAAAACCCAGCAAAGGAGAAATATGAGGGCTTTTAGTAATATTTATTACTGTAGCATGCAGAACCAGAAAGTGTGCAGAAAAGTGAGTTTAAAAACATCACTTCACTTATACCATGGATTTACACACAGTATGGTAAATGGGCTGCAAGACTCTCATCTTCCTCTATGGCTTCTTCTTAAAATATTTCTTAACATTCATCTGTTAAGTATATATTAGATGCATCAGTAGTGTAACCACAACTAGACATTCTTAGTAAAGCTAAGAAAAAACTAATTCTAGTCAAGACAACTTTGCTAGTTATGTGTAGATGCTAGCCAACATTATGCAAGTGCTGAATGAATATTGACCTAAGTATAGTAACTAAATTATAGGAAACAACCAAACTAGCAGAGGAAATAAAGTCCAACAATTAGCAGGGAAGAAGAGTGTCTTACATGGTCCATTAGGTTCTTCTGTCTCCTCTGTTTTGTTTTTGCGGCTCACTCTTGCTGTCTCCTTCACTCTCCCTTGCTCTACCACACCCTCCTACCCTGATGTGAGATACAGTCATGTAGCAGGCAAAGTGCACTGTGAGATACATGTAGCAGCCAAAGCGTCCTTTTTTTTTAATTTATTTTTATTTTTTATTTATTTATTTTTTTTATTAAGAGATTAGAGATAAAAAAATAATGCCAACATTGGCAGAAAAGAATATAGTATCCATGTAGTGGATTCAGGATGGAAAACCCTAAGGAAGGACAAAGAACTTCAACCAGAGTGGGGTAAAAGAAAGTATGCAAGTCTGCAAGACAGACTCCATAGACTCACTTGTTAGTTCTGCTAGGTTGTCGGATGAGAAGATTGCATCAAAGACTGACCCACCATTAATTGCTACCTTTGTTAACACTAGACCATTTAAGCCCTTTAAAATGGTTTACATGCTTTTGTTTGCAAATTGTAAATCCTGAAGAAATGTTCATCATTACATATTTAAAGCCTATGAATGGCATTGAATATGTTCTCTGTTTCAACCCTGTATCAGTCATCAGAATTATCAGAACTAAATATTGCACTGTTGTTTGATGAATTAGCAAAAAATAATCTGGCTTAAAAAAGACATAATGTTTAGCATTACAGTTGATTTACATTCAGTTTGATTATACTCATTCTCACTCAGGAAGCCAGCCACATGTCAGCCGGCTGACATGATAGATATGATAGACACCTCACTGTGTCACAGACCCACAGTCCTCAAGAACATTTATTTGTTGCTATTCCTTTTATTATTCCTTGACATTTTTTATTCAAAGTGAGTTTTAGATTTGAATTTTACATTTTATTGTTTTTTGATTATTTGAATTTAAGAAATTGGAATATTAGTAAAGCCATGTTTAAAATAAAACATCACTGTCAATTTAAATATTTATCAATTAACCCCATCAGTTTTTATATCAGCCAAAATTATTGGTTATCAGAATACATATATATATATATATATATATAGTTATCTGTGATAGTGATTGGTTGATATTAAATGTCAATAAGCATTTGTATCAGTAATTTCTTTGCTAAAATTTACACTGGAGACATGCCTGGACAAATTGCCTCATTCTGGTTTGGCACATAAACACACATTGTTGTCTTTTTCCTAAAAGCCTTTATTATTCTTCCTTGTTCTGCCTGTCGATTATCAGCATCATAATCAGCTCTTAGGGACTTTGAGGTAACAATGAGAGGGAGGGTCTGTAATTCCACTGTGCATTCTTAATGAGCCTTCTTCAATTACATTCGAGTGAGAGTTGACACATTCATCTGCACGCCTGACTGATGATGGCAACTCATAATGGACAACAACAACAACACTGTTGCCAAAAGGAGACAAACAGCAGAGGTAGAAAGAAACTAATCATGCTCAGCACACTCAATTCCCCCAACAACTCCACACAAATACATCCAAACACACATACAGCAAAGATACACTGAAGTTCAGTGCCGAGGACAAGGGTAAGAGTGAGGCAAAAAAAAAAAAAAAAAGGAAAAGAAACAGATTGACAATGACCACCAAATTATAAAAAGACAGTAGGCTATAATCATAGTTCATCTACATGCACCTTTATATTACCCTTCAGTATTTTTTCACTACTAGAACTACTAGTGTCAACTAACTGGGAATGAATCCATATTTTTGAATATTCAATTTTTAAAAAGTCTTAAAAATTGTATTAATAAATTATGCATATATGAGTATTATTTAATAATAATTACAAGTGCCTAGCACAGTTGCAGAAAAGTATGACATCGCAGTATTAAAAAATAATAATACAACCCTTGTCTCTCCCACTGCCAACATGTCACTGTGCAGTATTTTTAGCCCAATGTCATGGTAAATGTGTAAAATATTCAGGCCTGCAAAAATAAAAAATAATTTTTTCTTCATTCCTGTACAATCTGAGATACTTTTTGCCATCTCATACTATGGTTTGTCTCAGTCGTTGACCTATGAAAAGTAAGCAGCAAATGCTACACATACTTCTGCTGACAAAGGCTTAACGTTTTTTGGCACACATGTAATTTTTTGTGCAAGCCCATTTCTAGAACTAACAGGATCAAATATAGGGCCCAAGGTGGGGCCCTGAGGAACACCACATGTGCTAGCTGGCAGGCAGGAGGAAAAGTCACCAATCCTAACAGCAAATGTTCTGTCTTTGAGGTTCTGTCTTGGATGCCAACACCACACTGAAAATAACAAAAAGAGTAGTATGACCAACTTTATCAAAATCTGCACTGAGGGCCTGTAAATACAACACAAACAGAAGCTACAGTTAATAGTAAATCATTGGATATCTTGAGGAGGATGGACTCTGAGCTATGGTGAAGCCAGACATTGAAATAAAAGGTAGCTTGTTTGAAACCAAAAGGAACAGATCCACTGTCTTGGCAGCTGTTTATTATGGATGAATATTAGGAATGATAACATGCAACATGTCTCTAAGAAGAGTTGTGGCGACTCCACCCAAGGGACAAGTAGCTGTCCTCATATGTAAGATTAAATCTGTAAGGTTTGAGGCATGCTCAAATTGGTTTAGGAAAGCAGAACATAAATGAGAGGTCAATGAGAGGGATCGTGGACTGGAACTGAAATCTATGACCTTACAGTATATCGTCAATCTCAAAACTTCAAAGAATTCTTTACACATTTCAGGAGCAGCTGAAGAGACTGACAATATAAGACACCAAGGTTGACAATATAAGGTCCCAGATTTAAGCTCATAGAGTTTTTCAGCCACTGGAAAGGCTGTGACGGCAAGACAGCAAGGTTCCACACTGCCTTGTGCTGAACAGAACCTTGGGACTATGGGAAGTTTTGGAAATAATTCCAAAGAAGTAATTCACTGTAGCTGCTTTACAGAGGACTTATATGTAGCCAACCATTCTTTCATGATGGTAGGAGATTTGTAACTTATCTTTCTTCCATTTTCATCCTGCGAATATGAGTCTCACTACTGAGCCACAGCTGAACATTAACTTCTGATTTAAAGCACAGCAATGGACTTCAGAACAGGTAGAGAATAAAACAACCAGTTCATCTGTCCTGAGGCACTGAGGAGGATTACCAATGGTGCAAGTTAAAGGAGCAGCAGTAAAAGAATCTGAGATCTGATTAGCAGTATGGACGAAGTAGAGGGGGTTGAGAAGGTGGACATGATGCAATGGCAACAAGATAGGTCAATGATCAGACAAGGAGATACCTGCTATCTCAACATTACAGCCAAGGGAAATCAAATGATAAAACAAGACCAAGTGAATGTCTAAGCTCATGTGTAGGACCAATGACATACTGCATTAGAAAAAAAAAAAATGGATTCACAATAAGCATGGTTTTATATCACCACAGTTACTGGTGCATTAGTAGCTTAATTATTTCATTATAATGTGCCATTGGAAATGGGACCTGGTATCTGTAATGCTGTTGTGACCGACAAATTAATCAAATGAATAAGTTGTAAAAATTGCACAACCAGATGTTTGGATAGACAGCATATATGAATGTTGAAATCATCAAGGATTACAATTTTAATCAGAGCTAGATACAACAGACTCATAGTGTTTTCAGTGAGACCCTTGGTAAGTACTGTATATCCAGGTCAACAAACTGGGCCTCATTTATCAATCTTTTAGTAAGTTGTTGGTAGTTGTTTACATGAGCCAAACCAAACTAAAAATTTTCTACCAGATTTACAAAAGTTTCAGAAACGTATGTTGATGAATGCCATTCACCCATAAACTATCAGGCGCGTGCACGACACAGCTGATTCGCCTTTGGTGATGCCCAGAAAACTCCATTAAAGGCAAAGCTCACAGCACTAAAGTGAATTTATTTATTTATGTATGTATGCATTTATTTATTTATTATTTAACAGCACCTGAAAAGGCCAAAGTCTGGAGCCAAATTACAGAAAAGGTCAATTCGATATGAATTAAGTGAGGTGAAAAGAAAATGGTTTGACATGAAAACAGAGAAAATATATATCTATTGCACATAGGTGATCTTGGAACCGAAGAACATCACACACACTTATTTATTTTATTTTTTTATTCGAAGCGTCTCATTGACTGTCGGCCAGAAATCCCTTGCACACTAATGGACCCTCCTGTACGCTGGAAAAGCAGCCGGGTGCGTGTCAAAGGAAGCATGATGTTGGGATTCAGCACACTAGGGAGTATATGGCAGCTTGAGGCATACCAGATATCGATCACTTACTGCCGGTTCTGATAAAGTGTTGCACAGCATTAAAAGATGGTGCCACGGCAAACAAAACTGACTTATTGTGAGGCAGAGAAGATGGTCGCAGTTGCAGGTACAGACTTCATTAAAAAGGCAGGCAGACAAATCCAAAACAGGAGAAAATATCGTGTTCAAAGACAAATTCTAGGTCAGACGATGTGCAAATAGACTGAACAGGGCAAATACAAAATCAAGAAACCAGAGAGCAAGAAACAAGATCATAGCCAAATAAACAAACACCTGATGCAAAGCCAATAAACCAAAAAATAAACACTAGATGCAAGGATTAGTATGTCACAATACAAAAGACAGGTGATGGCTGTTAGTAATCAGGTGAGTTTGAATGGGATATGGAGTGTGTGGTGTGGTAACTGTAGTTCATGGCAGCCATATTAGGAGGCCACAGTGCATTCTGGGAACTGAAGTTCAGCGCCGATTCAGCACATATACGCTGAGCCTGCCCTCTATTTATACTTTATACTATTACAGCCTGCCCTCTATTTATACTGCAGCATTTCTTCTTGATTGAATGAATAGTCTTATTTGTCTTAATTTATGGATTTATCTTGGCTTGCTTTCTTGAATTTTTTATATTTAATATTTCTTTAATTAATACTATTAATATAAAATAACTGCATATCACAATATTTTCATAAAATTGTATGTAATTAAACTACATAAGCTATTTAAACTTGTCAGTGTAATCTATATATAAAAGTGCAATAATCCATGTGCATGATTTGAAACCGATCAGTCAACATTAGTTCATCTTCTTATCTGTAAATGTACACACACTCAAGAGCACAAGTAGGATACAAAGGTTTTTACGAAATTTCAGGATATTCATTATTACCCAATTTCTTGTATAAATGCTTGCATGAAAGATTAACGAATAAATCCATTCGTATCCAGCTTGCTAAATGAGGCCTAATGTTTGTAAATCTCAGGAGAGAGGCGTGCCTTAATATTTAGTAGCAGCAGTTCACATTTTGGGTAGACTTTCATTTTATAGTACATGTAAAGCCCTAATATTTCCAAGCCACTCACGAATACAAGAAACAATAGAATAATCAGATGCATGTTTAGATAAAACAGCCTGACATCCTATTGGTACTAACAGCCAGGTAAAAGACCACATTAGCCAGTTAGTGAGAAAAAGTAATTAAAACTACCTTCCCAACCCTAATGGTCAAACTTTCTCATGACAGACTGGGCAGTGTGGAATGGGCAGCGAGGTGACATAGATAGGTAAGGATTTGTGACTGGGAATATAATTTTCTGCTGTTATCATCATACCCTTATGTTTACAGAACTGTTATGACAATAAAGGCATAGTTTTCAACAGATATAACCAAGTTATATATTGGTTATAAAATACAGAGAAACACCAAACTTGCCAAACAAGTTAGTGACCAGTTACAGGGCACTAGTATTAAATGGTTAGGAAAAAAACAGCTAATGGAAAACACACACCCAAAAGATGAGCAAAAGCCTTGTTAACCATACTCTCACACAATATAACAAAGTTTTAATTGCATAAAGTAGAGAATTATACATCATCAACCACTAGCCAACCTATATTAGTGTGATGGTTAAAACAGGCTTAAAAAAGGATAAAATGCATTGATCCATCTATCAAATAGACACAATAATGCAAGCCAAAATCATGATTGATTCACTTTCTCCTGAAAGTTTTAAATGCATAAAAGAACAGAAAAAAGCACATCTGACTCTCAGAGCCTATACATCAAGTGAATTTCTCAGGCAGCATTGAAAAGCTAAATGCAAAAACTGACATCAGTAACACACATGCCTGAGAAATATTAGAGACAATCCTTTTCAGGAATACTTTACAAAATTGCTTTTGAATTGAACTAAAAACTAAGAAATAAATAGATTCACTGTCAACCTAAAGGTTCAACCAGCTTCAAGTCCATAGTTTGGGTGGAAATACCATGAGTTTCAGGAATTTTGTCAGCAAACATTATAACATGAGAAATAACTATTTTGGAAGGGTATTTTTTTTTATTTTGTAAATGTGATAATTTGTTAGAAAAAAGGGATGCACAATAAGCATAGTTTTGTTTTGCTACCGCCATTGTTGCATAATCAGCTTTATTTTTAAATTAAAACTGGCCATTGGAAATGGGACCTGTATCTGCAATGCTGATGTGAGTGACTCAGTTATTAAGACAGTAATAGAAATGTTAAAACAAGAGAGATTGAGAAGATCATTCATTCTAAGAATGACACCGAATAAAAATACACTATTTGTTTGAGCAGGATTGCCAGGTTTTAGCAAAATGTTCTCAGTCTTTGCATGGGGAACAAGTTAACAGTGGTGCACACATATTTCTGATTTGCAGTATTTGCAATACACAGTCATGATACTGTACATGGAACCTGGCCAAACTACTCTTGGGACAAATACCAAGTTCATTTACATGACACTCAGCTGAGGTCTCAAAAATCATCATTTAAATAATTTTAAAAATATTAACTTGTACATTTCTTGCATATTTTTTGTCATTCTTTATGATCATTCTCCTTTGTTTTTAAAAGAAAATCTTCTCACAGATTCATTCAGGCATTAATAATGAAATGGACCCCATTTTGACAAGCAGCACTGCATACCAGCTTTATTGTAGATTCTCATACTGTGCCCTACAAACTTTTCTTATCTTTCTGCAATGTAACAAACCCCAAACGTAAAGTACATCTGATAGAATATTATTAGATGGTTAATATATATATATATATATATATATATATATATATATATATATATATATATTATCAAGATGTTGTTTAGAGAAATAGTTAGTTTGCTTACATTAGAAAGAAAGAAAGAAAGAAAGAAAGCTTGCCAGAAAGTTTTACAGCGTGTCTGGTTCAGGAGTTGAACCACAATAAAATTATGTTGTGCAAATTGCTATTTGTTGTTCTAAATTGTGAATGAAAAATATGAATATTTCATTCATTCTTCCTTCTTCAGTAAGCACTTTATCTTGGTCAGGGTTGCAGTGGGTCTGGAGCAGATTCTGGAAAAACCAGGAGTGAGGCAGTGATACCAGTCCATCACAGAGCACCATGTATTCACACACTCACTGACACATAGGGAGAATTAAGCCTAACCAGTCCACCTAGCAGCATGTTTTTGAGAGGTGGGAGGAAATCCATATGGACACAAAGAGAACAACCAAAATGTCACTGAGAATAACCTGACCTCAATATTGAACCAGGAACTCTGGAGCTGTGAGGCGGCAATGCTACCTGCTGCACCACTGTGTCATAAGACCTAGTTGAAGCAAACATGAATTCTGTTGCAGTAATGATGCTGTCCTTGAGATATGGGTGCTGTAGGAAACTCCTGCTCATCCTCAGCTCTTTAGAAGGAGCTCATTTACATGGCTATCTTACATAAAGAAATATATTCAGACATGTCTTCCAATCCCTATATAGTGTAGACACATGTAGATTGCAGGAGGCAGTATGTTTGTAGGGTCCTCAAGCAACCTTATTGCATTAGCATCTTTATTTATAATTCACAGTTTTTGTTACTTGGTTATTAGCGCAATAGGAGAAGTGAAAAGTGGAGGTCCTGAACTCAAAAATAGCTCTTATATTAAAATGACAGAATTTACATTCACAAAACTATGCTCAATTTTTTTCTCAGTCTTTTGCTCCTGAATGACTTAACCCTGGCACATATAACCTTCAGATAATGTTCCTTTTACAGCATGCTGCAACCTTCTATCCCCAAACAGAACCAAAAATAAATAAATAAAAATGAGCCAGGTGTGTTTCTGTTCCTTTCTCTTTGTTCGTTAATTTATTACAAAGGCACAGTGAGGGAAAATGCCTATTTGACAGGCAGTGAGTAGCCAAAGGTTGGCTTGCATCTAGCCAGTCCAGACTCTGTGTTAAAACATCTAGCTAAGAATAGATGCATATTCAAATGTCTCATTTCCATTTTGATTGTTTAAGCTATAACGAGTCTGCATTTGCATAATTGTTGAGGTGTACACAAGGAGCCAGAAGAAGCAATAAAGGTTTATGATAAGATATTATAGAAGGGTGTTCTCTAGGCATGTCATAATGCCAAAACCACACAGACACCTAATTACCACTCAGAAAACTCTCAGCAGCTTATCTGACTCACCTTGATACTGACACATAAATATTACCATGCTCAGTTATTCCTTTAGCTCTCACTTACTGCAGCCAAATAACTAATTCTTTATGCCCACTAATGTGGCTGTAACTCAAAAAGACACTTTTGAAACAAAATTGATTTACCCATTCATTTTAACTGTGTACAGCTACAGCCATTAACATGAGGAAAAACAAAAGATCGAGAAAGAGTGTGTGTGTGTGTGTGTGTGTGTGTGTGAGAGAGAGAGAGAGAGAGAGAGAGAGAGAGAGAGATGGTGTGGTGCTAATATATTGAAAGAATGGGATGTCACAACATTATTATTATAGCATTGTGTGGGTGCATAGTACCCATCATCTTCAAATAATGGCTTTCCACGACCTGTGTTACTACTGCAGGAATTCCAGGAGCTATGCACAGTGGCAGATGCAATAGATTATTCTGACACACACAAACTCACATACCAGTGGAGACATAAACTACCAAGAGTGTGATATGTCAACTCACTAGAGCTCTATTTATATTGCTATACAAGGTATGGTCAGTGTCTTATGTCATTATGCGCCATCTGCTCTGCTGTGAACCAGCAGTAGCATGTAACCATAGATTTTGGTGGGGAAGGATGACATTAATAAAATATTTAAAAAAACAAAATGAAACTCAAATGCTGTCCCAATTAACTTAGGCTTTAGGTTACCGTCTAGTGAATGTTTAGAGTATTCCCATAATCCAGTCATCCAGCATACAGTCTACAGTTTTGAGTGGTTTTAGACATTTGTTAAACTGTGTTCAATAGGTGTGTTTCCTATCGCCAGCAAGGCACAAACAGAAGAGCTAATATCATTAACCACAACTGCCAGGTTTCAGAAAAAATTCTAGACTAGCTACAGTTCAAAAATCACAGAAAAATCCTATTAGCCCAAAAAATTCTGCCATTGGAAAAATGAGACACATTTTTCTTCTTTTTCTCAGCCTTTTGCTTGGGAAAACCAGGTCACTGTGGTACGGACATTATCCACTCCTTAATGCCCCTTTTCCTCTCCCATTCTTTGCAATATATCTTACAATAGAAATGTTTCTGTACATCACAGATACACCGTATGCACTTACACATTGCTTTTGTTTGCGTAAATTAAATTCAATTTGATTTATGTGCTATAAAACAAGATCCTAGTGGCTGAAGAGTATTTTATTAAAAGTAACCCATTAAAAATCGAGACCCTGGCAACCCTGTCATTAACAGTCCTGGCCCAACCCAAACATGGGGCAGTGTCATTCCTGTCCCAATGGGCCTCTATTAGCACTCGCTGCAGTTCCAATTTTTGACCACTACATGCAATAATAACTCTATTGAGCTAAATGGGGCAGTGAGCATGCTGCCCCATGACTGCAAAACATCTAGGAAGATGAGCAAATCAATGGAACATCTGCTTATATCTCTAAAATAGCAACATTTTTTTCTTTAATTGCTGGTCACTCAAAACAGATGTACAGTATGTAAACATATATATATATATATATATATATATATATATATGTGTGTGTGTGTGTGTGTGTGTGTGTGTGTGTGTGGACTTGATTGAGGACTTAAATTTGTTGAATGGCTGCTATACTATATGGTGGGGCTCTGCCCCACCTGCCTCTATGAATGCCCCTAGCTGCCATTGCTTTGCACTCAATATAAACTGAACACATTAAGAAACTCATAAACCAAAGAGGCTTGTTTTGACTAGTTCAGTATGCTCTTAATGCCATTACTGAACATGCAGATTCTTATTATACACCAGAATGTGAAGAAAGTGGAGGCAGATGCAATAGATAGGGAGTGCTGTGAGTTATAAATAGAGGACAGCTCACCAGTTCTTATATTTTGTGACAGCATGACACTCTCATAACAGCAATAATTATGTGCTTTTTCAGTATAAATGAGAGCCTTTTTTTAGACACCAAGCACTTCATAGACCTGGTTTGTACTTGTTAGTTAAAATAGTGTTATTGGGGCTATACGTTAAATTTAAATGGGGCTTTACAGCGTTTAACAGGAGCTTTCATGTGAATAACATAAGATACATCAGATGAGCACTTGAAATGTTGATATATTATCGTATTACATAGCTATGTTATCATATCATATAATGGCTATGTTAGCTAAAGTTTTACATTATGCTTAGTGTCCATATTTGACAGTTGCCTAGCAACAATCTTGCTATGAATGTTATTGTTTAAACAGTGAGTACATCATCTGTCAATGTCAAAAGCATGAATTCTTGCGTTACATTTGAATTCAAATGGACCATTACAGTCTAACATTGGTGCTGTGCTTTGTTTCTGACAGTGTAACATTTATAACTTAGAATTAGAAAAACAGCTAATTTAATAGCAGAAGGTACAGTGGGTAGCATTGTCTTCTCACAGCTCCAGGGTCCCTGGTCAGTTTGATCCTGAGTTCTTGTTACTGTCTGCGTGGAGTTTGGCCATTGTTCTTCCTATGTTTGTGTGGGTTTGCTCCAGGTTCTCCAGTTTCCCCCCACTGTCCAAAAGCATACAAGTAGGTGGATTGGGTACAATAAATTGCCTCTAGGTGTGAATGAGTGTGTGAATGTGTGTGCGCAAGGTGCCATGCCTCACATCAAGTGTTTCCAGGATAGGTTTCTAGAACCCTGAAAATTCACTTATTGAAAATGAACAGATGAATAATTTAATAGCTGTTTCTGGTACTGAGGCTACTTCGGGGGAAACTTAGCTTAACTAAGTCTGTGAAAATATACACTTCTGGCATATGACCCTTCATCTGACTTTATTTTCTCAAAAAAACAGAAATTTGTTGTATAAGGTCATTTTATTAGCAGTCATTACTATCATCTGATCCTTAGATCTCATTATATTGGAGACCTTAGATTTAATTTGATATGCAGAAAGGAATATTCTCAATGTCCTTGTGAAAGTCCATTTGTTAACATTTTTCCCATTTACATGATCAAAAGCACCTTCATACAGCATACAAGCACTTCTTAGCTTTTTCAGTGAAGTCTAAAAGCATAGGGTATATTCCTTCCTCTACAGGACTTCAAAGATGCAACTCCGTAATATTACTAATGGCCTATCTGAGCCATTCAAAGATTCGGTCCATCTTAAAAGGAGACCTGACTTATAAATACAATGTTTGCCAGGACACCATCAAGCGTGTCAGTGTATATTGACAAGAGTTTATCCTTGTAGTCCATAGCCCTTTGCAAAAGCAAATATTTAAACCTCTTGTTACAACAGCCCTTTTACCAGCACTGGTATTGCTGACAAAATGTGCTGTACACAGAAGCCATGACTTCCTATTACTAGACATATCAGTGAGTTGACCATAAACTTGTAAACTTGACCTATTTATTTGACATAATTGACTATTATGTTCATTAAATAGGGTTAAATTACTAGGCTTTTTGGTAATTAATTGTTATCAACATAGTAGTAAAATGGGACTACTATATGTATGTGTGCCAGGTTTACTGGGGGTCTGCATTCTGTAGTTACTATTCACACAGAAGCCTGTGGCATAGCATATGTATTTACTGGGCATGCACTTGCATATGGGTCTGATACCTTTTTGGGTCTGCCTCAAAGCCATCTGTACAGCTGGAATGACAACTTGTGGTTAAAGAATGGAAAAATCATAGCATGGCCATGCTACTCTTACTGTATTCCTAAATGTTAATGCGTCTGTGTGTGTGTGTATGTGTCTCAAGAGAGAGAGATTTGAAAATTTAGGGGCGTGGGTGTGGCTCAGGCAGTTGTATAGGCGAATGTCCACTGTGGCTCACTCACTCACTCACTTTCAGTAACCACTTTATCCTGATCAGAGTCTCAGTAGTTCCGGGAATACACCCTGGATGGGGTGCCAGTCCATCTTAGGAGACCATGCATGCAATCATTCACAAAGTCATTCACACCTAAGGGCAATTTAACTTAACCAATCCACCTACTGATATAATAATAATAATAATAATAATAATAATAATAATAATAATAATAATAGGCACTTGCCCCTGAAACTTGCAGAAACAGTCTGCATACTACCAGTGGAGTTGAACCATTACATAGGATAGTTGCTGTTGAGGTTGTGTGTAGTGCTTCATCTGCTAATAGTCTAATTTATGTAAAACTCATATTAGAAACTGAAACATTCACTAATGAATATATATTTAAAAACTTAAAAAGTGTATATTTAAGTTATAGTTTTTCTTGTTGACCTACGCTTTCCAAGGTTATATAGTTATATACAATGTTAGAGGGTCTTGCAGGCACACATTACATTTGTTTGTGACCAGGGATAAAGGCTTTGCGTATGGGCCTGGGGAGGATTTGCTATGCCCCAATGGAAGCTGGAATTAAATGCAACAGATTTACCAATCATTTTCCTTCTGAGTAAACTTTTTTGCTAGGGAGAAAACCTCAGTCACACTTAATTGATTCAAGTGAAATCAGGTACAGCTCCTTCTTGGCTGGGATGACTAGCTGAAACCCAAGGGCAGATAAGACTAAAATCCCATGTTCAAGAAAAAAGTAATCCCAGACTAAGCCAGGTGAGACTGGAAGGCATAGATAAAATAAGTGCTCAGAAGACAATAACTTAGCCAGCATGAGCACCTGGCAAAACAGATATACCACCTAAATCACAGCACCACCTACTCCCCCAATGTTCTGATCTGTTTCCAAACAACCATGTTTCCTGTGTTGATAGTGGATGCATCAACAATGGATCAGCTCATATTTGGTCATAAGAAAGCAACTCTTATCCATCTCAGTTAAAAACAAAATGGAAATTAGGCGCATGGCTTCCTTTAATGAAAAATGATCAGACTTAGACTTTTCCATCTCCTTTAGCAATGCTTAATGAAAATGTACTGGCATGATATTGTTTACTTGTAGCATGCTCATTTTTTCCATTCAACTCTGACAGTGCTCCAGGTGTAAGACTTGAATCCAACAGGCATCAAGCAAATGAATAACAATAACAAATTACAGCAAGTAAATGTGCCTGATCAGTATTAAAGAATCAAACTTTTTTTTTATTGGTTTTAACTGGACATTAAGAAAAAACACTACCTTAATCATCATCAAAAGACACATGGGCCATGTCTGCAAACAGTGATGGAGAAATCATACTTGGCTGCTTCAAGGACATCACTGGCTTGAATACCAATTTCTCATGAAATAAAAACAACCAATACCCTCATTTTGAGAAAGGATTGGAAAAGGCTCGTTTACAAACAAATAATGAGCTTCCAAATAGAAACCTTTCTACTAAATGTACTCTTTGATTTGCTTGCAAGATATCAGTAACCACACTGAAAGTATTTAATTTATACTCTGGCATGCGCTTCTCAGTTTGGAGTTTACTTGATTTTTGCAGCACAAAGATCATTGTTAAATGGTAGAGCTAGCATCACAGTGAACACACTCTCTCCCAGTTAGGATTATCTCAACTTTGCGATGCTTTTGGGAAACTCAGCCCAGACCTGTAACTGGGGTGCATTTCTTAGTTTTCACAGTATACTACTAGTAATCCATCCATATTCTTTACTCATGTGATGCATTTTTTTTTTCTTATTTAGTAAATAAGAAAATATATAAAAAGTGTAAAAGGTATGCTAGACTGAACCATGCCCTTGAAAAATAGGGCTGTATAATAAAAATTATAAAGAGACTTGAGGGTTTCAAACCAAAAGAACAGCGCACTGACATTCCAGGACTATGTATGAAATGTGCTCTATGCTGTATTATTTTGAGTACAGAGATCATTGTTAATATTTGATTGTGTATTTTCCAAAAGTCTCCTCACCTTGCAAACTAACCAATATTGGCTTTGCATCAGCAGCAGTGTCTCTATGTGCAGGAGTGGTTGGCAGCTTGGGGCAACCAAACTACATATGGATATGAAGTATCACAGTGCATTATTAATTACTGCACAGTAACCCCACACAAGTAATGCAACACTTCTGTGTGCAAGATAGTAAAGCTTAAGTGGCAGTTGCATTTTGGCAACAAAAAAAAAAAAGTTCTTCAACTGACAATAGTCTTAATATAATCTTAATCTTCATAAAAAATAGACTGATAATTACATAATAAGAAAGTAACTGTCTTTAATAATGTCTACTGCTTTCTAACTCCGCACAGTTATATATGATACAGCAGAGGCACTGCAAGTATAGTCTTTAGAAAAATACAGTTCCATTTATGTATGCATACATTTATTCTGAAATAATGAAAATGGCTTCAATGCACATCACTGGAAAATCTGAGAGGTTAAACAGCCCAGGTGAGATCATGTCAGCATTCACACAGCAAGTCTGTTTTAAATCGGAAAAATGCACCGATTCACTGCTTTTGAAACAAATCATTCAAATAGTATACATTGCTTTTCTGTCAAAAGCGATCAAAATGTGACTCATTGAGCTGTGAAAATGGAAAAAATTTGAAAAATCACAGTACAGATCTAAGGCAGCATAGAGCAACTGTAACACATTTATATTCCACAAAATGGCCTAGATTTTACTCAGGAGGAATGCACGCTACATTTAAAAAAGACACATCAGTGGCACCATATTTCTATCTGTATCCATCTAAAAATGAAGTAAACCTGAGAATTTCTTCATCTAAAATCTTTTTTATTTTATTTTTTGTTAAGATAGTGTTGGGGCTGTAGCACTTTCTTTTAAAAAGCTGTTAAAATTACTTAAACATCAGGCCTACCTAATTCACAGACAAACGTCTAAACAAGCTAAATGGGATATTTAACATCTATTCACTGAATCACCTTGATTAATACATTCTGATATGCTTAACTATAACTCAGCTCTATTTATTTTTTGGCCATTAACATTAAAAGTGCCACTGACAATGAATTAATGTTTATGAGATGGTAATTAAAAGTAATTGGATTCCAAGCATATTGGCAATGTCAGAAGTAATAACACTTTTTGTAAGCAGTAAAAGTTTGATCTGCATAATTATCCTTTACCATTTTCACATAATTAAAATATAATCACTATCCAGGAGCTTTAATTTATATATTAAAGCAGGCACTTTAATTAATATATTGCTTGCAGAAATAATTTTATGCATGAAATTAAAATATAAAATAATAAAATATTAGATACACATGGTCAGATGTACTAGGCTGTGTGTGCCTGTTTGTGGAATTAGGCCACGCATTCTACTTGAAATTCCTGTGTTTTGTATGAAGCCCCCTGAGCCTAAACGCGTAATCTAAGCACCGTGCACATGGCATCTCCATCTCTTACATACACGCTGCTGTCATGTATTAAAGCATTTTAGTAATAACAGGGCTTAATGTGGTTTTTTTAAATATATTTTATTAAAATGGCTCTTTCTTCAAAAATTAAATGTTTTTTGTTTATTTTTTTCACACAAACATAGTAAACAAACAAATATTTAAAATGTTCATTAAAACTTATGGCTCAGTTTAGCACACAGCACAATAAGCAACAATTAATGACTTTCACTGACTACATGTCTAGTCCTTGTGTCTCACTTTTTCTTTAAAATGAGGAAATCATTGCAAACCATTTACAAAATTAATGCATTACAAAAAAAAAAAAAACCTGTAAAAACATCTATTGTGCTTTACTTTCATACATTTCAGGAATATCACATTAAATTTAAAAGACAGAAAAATTAGAAATGTAACACCAGTGACAAGTGTAACACCAGTGACCGATCACAGCACAACCACTGAAGTCCACATAATTTTTAAAGCCAAAATAGCTGGTGTTACAGACCTTTTTATTAAAATGGAGAATTTTTTTAAATCGCTGATACACAAGGGGAAATACTATCTTGCTAGCTATCTGGTAATATTTAAATATCAAATATTTAAGCAAGTTTAAAGTAAATGAAAGGTACAGACCTTCTTAAAAAAATGTAACACCAGTGACAGACGGAAGTTACTGCAGCGTAAAGTACCAATTCACAGATTAATTTATGAAAATCAGAGAGAATGAATCAACTTACCAGTCATACTTTTTGAATCACTACTCCTCAAACGGACCAATTCACACACTCTTCAAATCAGTATGCTCCAATACATTACCAGTGCATATACTGTAAGTGCTCTGGTAACACCAGTGACAAAATATTTTGGGACAATTTTTTACAAAACAATTTTTCTAATGAGTCTTATATCCTCATTATCCATTAAATGATTAAAACACAAGAATTGTTACAAACTATTTCATGATTGTGACTGTAAATAAAAATGTATTGACCTGGCACACAGTCAGCGTTCCAATTCATCCCAAAGGTGTTCAGTGGGGTTGAGGTCAGGGCTCTGTGCAGGCCACTAGAGTTCCTCCACACCGGGTGTGTGTTCACGGTGTGTGTGTGTGTTCACTACTGTGTGTGTGCACTTGGATGGGTTAAATGCAGAGCACAAATTCCGAGTATGGGTCACCATACTTGGCCACAAGTCACTTCACTTCACTTCACCAAACTTGGCAAACTATGTCTTCATGGACCTTGCACTGTGCACAGTGGCATTGTCATGCTGGAATGTTTGGGCCCTTTAATTCCAATAATTTTAACGCAACTGCATTCAAAGACGTCCTATACAATTGTGTGCTTCCAGCTTTGTGGCAACAGTTTGGGGAAGAACCACAAATGGGTGTGAAGGTTAGCTGTCCACAAATGTTTGGCCATATAGTGTACTTCAGGAACAATTACATAATTTTTCCTCTTGTCTTGTTAAAGAAATTGAATACATTAAAGGTGACGCTGATATTGGTGATATTGACATTGATGAAGGTGATATTGACATTTTTTCAAATGTTCTTATAGTCATACTCGACCACAACAAAATGGAATAGGCTACAGGTTAACTGCACACAATTTTTTTACCAAGTAGTTTCTGCAAAAGCTGTCTTTTTTGTTAAAACTAATTCGTAATCAAATAGTATATCAACTGTATTAATGCTCTCCACATTGTTTACTTGTTCTTAGTCTTATTTAATAAAAACTTTATAATATGACTTTATTATAATATAACTTTATTATAAACTTTAACACATTATCTTCTTTTCTGAACTTGCAATTCCCAAGCTTTTCACGACAACTTTGTTATTGATCATATCCACTATTGTTAAACCACAATTACATCGGCTTTTAAACTACAATTTGTACTTCATGCATTTTGTGCATATAGTAGGCAGTCCCGGGCATAGTTTGCATACAGCTACACCTTTAGTAAATTATATGGAAATTTTACAGGCATTGTAAGTGCACTTTGTTTCATTGTGCATCACATTGCGTTTTGCACTGCACATCCTTATGTACATTCATTTAGCCCTCAGAGAGAATGACAGAAACAGAAGACAACATTTAAATTTGTGTCATATTGCTCTTGGGCTTCTATCGTCCAAAAACCTTCAAGAGAATCCAGAGAGTTAAACCAAGAAATCAGTAAGTGACCAGACTGAAAGTGAGTCTCGTAGGCACTTGACACACATGGGTGGACTGCTCTACTAAAACACCCACTCTGTTGCCATGGCATTCAATGGGAGCAAAGTATTTCTTGAAACAACAGCAAACTGGTGTTTGTGTGTGTGTGTCTGTCTGTCTGTCTGGCTGGCTGGCTGGCTGTCTGTCAGTCTGTCATCATTATATCTGTCATCATTATACATGAAGCATATAGCTATAGCCTATACAGTATCAATACAATATTTAATGTAATGACTCTGAAATGAGGAAGATGGGGTTCTATTTCTGATTGGGGAAAAATACGAAAATCTCATATAACAAAAATTGGATCTATATACAATTCTTCAAAAACCTAGATTCTTGAAACTGTTAGGTCATGATGCCATTATATGAAGAGTCATTTTCAGAGAGAGAGAGAGAGAGAGAGAGAAATTTTCCAATATCTCCTTTCTGTCTCTGTTGGACTCTCACTGCTCTGTGGGATCTGCTCTAAAGGTCGTTCTCCCAGCAAATTGTCTAATTAGCAGCAACGCAGAGCAGAACTAGAGAATGACCCGAAGCTTGATGCTGCACAGATACCATCTGGTACCCAGAATAAAGCAGCTTAAAAGAATAGACTGAAGCTTGCATCATGCATGCACTTTTTTTACACAGAAATTCAATGGTAATAACACCAGGAAAGGTTTAAACGTAAATGTCAAGAGTTTTATATATAAGTTTGATGCATCAGTCGATTTGGATTAGACATACAACTCCTGTGATATTATCAGGGAGGCTATTGTATTTATCCTAAAATGTGGTGACATCTTGTGAAATGACAAAGGAGAAGAAAATGTCTGTATATAGCATAAAGTGAGACACAAATTTCTGCCATATGCACTATTATTGTTTTTAATTTCATACACAGCAGAGAAGTTATAATTATGCTTCAGGTTAATGTTGTGGGGTACTGTACAGTAATTTGCCATTTCCCTAAAGTGCAAAATACGTGTTTTCCACTTGAGACATTACTAACTTACAAAAAGCAAAGTACGGAGTATAGTATACAGTATATTGTGCAAAGTATGACATTTGAAATGCAGTTTTAGCATATTCTCTGCTCCAAAACATCAAATTAATCTGCTAAATAGCAAGGCAATCGTGAGTTTAAAGTTGTGTTAGTGCAGTGAAGACATTGAAAATGTGCAGTACAGATTGGGAAACAGTGGACTGGGAAACAATGTTATAAGCCAAAGAAACACTGAACACTAAAAAGCCATGCATATAGTCTAAAATATGTCTATTTTAACCTTGTTCTGAAAATGCTTTTTTATTGAGTGGCTTGAACAAAGCTTGAACAGTCCATAAAGGCAGATCTACTCACCAGCAGGCCAGTTACAGATGTTTCCTTGCCAGCAGGATGACTGGAGGTGGAGTGTGACTACTATGACACTAAGTACACTCTTTTTTTCAGTTTCCATTCCTGGTTTTCATTTAGTTGCATGGAATGATATAAATCTCCATAGCCACCATGTTCCCCTCTCTGGTTCACCAGACCTTTCTGGCAAACAAACATTTCTCTGGAGTAAATAAGTAATCCTATAATTAGTGATTGGCATATGTGGCATATGTATAACTAATCAAGCTCTCATTATCCAGCCATGCAACTGAGTAGCAAATTGCTTTTGTATTGTCTTTTGCCTGAAAAGACACAAAAGAAAGGCCCTATAGATTATTTTCTGCTATGGTGGAAAAGAAAAGTAAAGAAAAGAAAAGAATGAGGATGTTGATCCACCATGCTTATTTTACCAACCTTTTACATGTGAGGCACTTACAGCAGACTACAGCTGTAACAGGAGCTCACACCTTCAGTATACTAATAGTCACATTATTATGGTGGTTGGTAGAATGCAGAAAATATAGAGATTAGAGATTAGTCTCAGTCGGAGTCCAAGGCTAGGTTCAAAAGACTGGAAGAGTAATGTGACCACAAAAAAGTCATTAGCGGCAGTCAGTAACAATTTTGGGTTCTAATAATAAAAGGGAGGCAAAACCTGCAAAAATTAATATATAAAGTAGAAGCAGCTGGTGAATATTATAGTGATTAGATACAGCATATACAGTAGAGTACCACTGAATATACATTTTATTATACTATTTAGTATATAATTTAAGACTGAAATTATTGTATATACTATAATATACCATATAATTTAAGGTATATACAAGTAAATCTGCTTTGTTGTCATAAATAATAAATTTTTAGGTCCTACAACTATTAAAATATTAGATGTAGAGACAGGTGAAAAATTAAAGCAAAAGACATCAACAACAACAAAAAAAAAGACAATACAAAGTGTCTTAGTAAAGTGGACCATCACAAGCTGTCAGAACAGCTTTACTATGAATGCCATTATTCCAAAAGATGTTCCCTCTGTGTTTTGATGATGATGGTAGTGAACGCTGTCTAACACATCGGTCCAAAATCTCCCATAGCTGAGTTGAGTTCTGGTGACTGGGAAGCCTGTAGGATATGATTAACATAATTTTCATACTGATCAGACCATTCTGTGATTCATCATACCCTGTGGATGGGGAACAGGAAAAGAACACTTCCTTTAGGATAGAAATGTTTCATTATAGTACAAAGGTGATCAGTCAGAATAATTTTGTATTGATTTGAAGTGACTCTTACTTCTAAGGGGACAAGTGGACCCAAACCATGCCTCCAAAATGCCCCTACAGCGTATGAGAACCACCGATTTTCCTTTCATTTTTTACTCATCTATCCCGCTGCACGTTAACATGACAGTGATCGGGTAAAATTGGCCACCTGTTTAGCTAATGTGTGCCAGTGACAAGACCGTCATTTATAAACAAAACCAAACACTGATTTTTGCTTGTTTGTTTGTTTGTTTGTTTAGAATAACACACACTCTACTCTCTGCTTCAGGTTTAGTTGAAAATTGCATTGCAATAAATTCTATTTTAAAGAAGCCAAACACTGTTTTTGTTTGTTTGTTTGTTTGTTTGTTTGTTTAGAATAACACACACTCTACTCTCTGCTTCAGGTTTAGTTGAAAATTGCATTGCAATAAATTCTATTTTAAAGAAAAATGCATGTGTGTGAATGACACAACAGTGTGTGTGTGTGTGTGTGTGTGTGTGTGTGTGTGTGTGTGTGTGTGAATGACACGGCTGTGGATTTTTGAGTGTTAATAGTTGAATGATATCATATAAAGTCTAAGGAAAAGAATGATGATTTGCGAATTCATGAGCACTGTGGTTTAAACACATTTACTTTCATTTGAAACACATTTAGTGTAGCCCACTTCATGTGTTATATAGTGCTTTTCACAACATGTGTTTAGACTTAGAAAGCTTAAAAAACTAAGCCAAATTCCTCCTGTTCTCAGCAGTAGAGACAATTGGGATTGCAGCTCATGTGGTAATGCAGTTTTTTTTTTTTTTTAATTTACATTAGCCAGTCATTCATCTGTACTCTTTTTCAATTTTCATCACAGTCATACCAAATAGATGTTTTACACAATGGGGCAAAACAAACACTGTAAAGTTACAAATATTACTAATGGTCATGACATGCACCACACCGTCACTGATTATTTTCCTATAACAGAACACCCTGTTGTGTTTTACTGCTTACATATCATTCCTGAACAATGATTTCATCTTGTAAAAATAATTCATAATAATAAGTGAATTATTTATAGTAGACCTATAAATGTTGAAGTGAGGAAAGGATGATGGGAGGATAACATGGAGAGATACAGAAAGAAGTGGAGGCAGGGAATGTCAGTGTCAAGGCAAAAAATAAATAAATAAATAAATAAATAAGCTCTTCATTTTAATGGTTTTAAGAATTTAATAGTACTACAGATTGCAAATTTCCCAGCATGCAAATTACCAAATAGAAACAAAACAAAACAGTTCTGGAACAGTGGGTATGCCTTGAAAATAACACCATTAGCCAAAGTTGTTATTCATCAAAGTTGTGTAGAAACAAGTGCAGGTTTTAGAGCCTGGAATAATGCACAAACAACTCTGTGTCTGTTTCATCAGACTGTCATACTACACCAAAACAATCTGTGATTTAAACGCAGTTGATGAATCTGCTTTAGCTACCTGGAGACAAGCTCCTTCCCACTAGTCCCTTATGTATTTGTCTTATGCATACATGACATTTCCATGAAATTTCACCTTTACACCTCAATTTGTGCAATAAAAGCCAATAAAAGGAAAACATTAAGCAAACTACAGTTAGCCAAGATCTGAGAAAACTAGTAAACTGAGTGAAAACCCTAGGAGGGAAAAAGAATTTCCATTTAGCTGAGTTCGAGCATGTATCTGAGACTGCTGTCTGTCCCTTACAGAAAAGTTACACTAACTGTATATGTGAATAATTAAATGTGATTCAAGTGTGAATTTTACACATGTGGTTTTTAGACATTTCACATGTTGTAAAAACATTTCTTTCTATTTTCACATGATTTTATTATTCACATGATGTGTATACTTGAATTCATATGTGCAATTTCAGGGGATAACATGGTGAAATGGACATTCAGAATCACGTGGGAAAAGCACATTTGGAATGTATGTGATTCTTCCATATGTGGCCGTCTCTCTCTCTCTCTCTCTCTCTCTCTCTCTCTCTCTCTCTCTCTCTCTGGTTGATGATGTTGATCCGCCCCCTCGATCATCCCTGTTTCCTCGCTGTTCTCCGTGTCACTGCAGATGCCTTGAACACTCCACAGAGCGCGCGCTCACTCGGACCTGCGCCTCACCGCTTTGCCGCCACGCGCTCAATCAAACAAGCGACCAGCGACTGACTCACTGTAACCAGGATTAAAAAAACATAATGTCAGAGCAGGAAAAAAGCTCATTCACATCACCGCGATGACATGAAAATAGGTAAGCCTCGAAACTATTATCTAGATTTTTTTTTTAAATAATATTTAACGACGTTTCATGGAGCCGATATGAATTCAATTCATTTGCAATCAAAGAATGTCACTAGCTGTATACTGTTAGGTTTAATAAAGTCCATTTTTAATCAAGTTGATTGATATCATGATAATGGCATGGCTAATTTGGAAACAAAAAATCCAATTATATAGATTTGTTAAACTTTCCAAGGGGGAAAGTCTACCTGAAATCAGTCATCAGGGCTCTGACAACATGCAAGTCAAATAAACTGCAAATCAGATAGATGTTTTCAAATGTTAGTTTAGGTGTGTAATTTCTGAATCTTACAAAGCTGCATGCTGTCAGATTTCAACCTGTTTTGTGTCTTCACAAGACAAACTACTGTAGACCAGGGCCATGCAGAGAGACACAGGGCTCCGAGTTAAAATAAATAATAATAATGATAATTATAATAATAATACATACATACTATATATTTTAAAATACATACTAGCCCATAGCCTGCTGAAATATAACAACCGAGATTTAAACAGAAACCAGACCATAACCTATTATACGATTAGATTGGCATTTATCAAATTATATTGTTATTGTATGATAAACTTTTAAGGTCTTCAATAATGAAATAATATGATAAACATATTTAAACACAGTGGTGGTACAGGGACACAGTGGTGCAGTGGTACCTTACAGCTCCAGCGTCTCCGGGTTGATCCTGAGCTCAGGTTACTGTCTGCGTGGAGTTTCCATGCATATTCTCCGCATGTGCACATGGGTTTCCTCAGAGATCTCCGGTTTCCTCCCATCTCCCGAAAACATGCCATTAGGTAAATTGCCCCTAGGTGTGAATGAGTGTATGAATGTGACAGGCTGGTTTCCCATTCAGGGTGTGTTCCTGCCTTGTGTCCAGTGTTCCCAGGGTTGGCCCCAGATCCACTATCACCCTGAACAGGATTAAGCAGTTATTGAAGATGAACAAATGGAAAATATTAAAATATGTGTCCAATTTAAACTTTCAGTGGAAAAGTGAACAAAATACAACCTAGCTTTATTAAAAAATTCTACCTTCAAAAGCTAGATAATGTAATACAGAAGCAATGGTGTTGAAACATATTTTATTGCTAAACATACACAGTATGTGTCCAAACTAGCAAACCATCAAAGACAGATATATTTATCCAGGTTTGACCTAAGGCCTGTGCTTCTATTTCTGAAGCATTTTTTTTTGACACGTGAGAAATGCGTCACACGTAGCAGTTGCACTTTCTTTACAACCAGCTTTGAAACCCGGGTTAGTGGCATGTGAAGCTGAAAACATACTTCACGCTAGTCTGTTGCCAAAAGCAACAGACAACATCCGGCCAACACATTGCAAACACACAGTTCCAGTGTACATACTTACATGCAGACTTACATGCAGACGTTACTAGGTTGGTTATACGCCTCTGTGCTCAGGGGGTGATAGCCTACAGTGTCAGTAAAATTCAGAGCATGTCTCTTTTCCATGCATGATGAGGAGAAATCCATTCAAGGTTTATTACTACCAACATTTGTTACTAACTAATTAGATCATTTTATTTTGTATGTTAACAAAAGCTGCATTACTTGAATAAAACTATCTAACGCCATGGACGGGGTGGTTTAAACATTCTTTATTACTTTACTTAAAACCCATTTAAGATTAATTTGAAGAGATGTTTCATTTCTTATTCATTCTCTAATTATATACTGTATTTGAAAAGCTTTCAAATATAGCTATTACTATTTTTCTGAAATATTGATTTGGTTGTGGTTTGATACATTAACTTTAGCCTAATTGCTTTCTAATTTTCTTTCCAGTCAAGTGCTATAGACACGGTGTGTGGTTCTTAAAATAGCTTTTCTTCACACACCTTTTACATTTGGAAGAATAAATATCATACACAGCTCAAGTGAATAGATCTGTCTTTATTAAACAATGCTTTGACTTAATGCTCTATTAGTTTGTCAGTCTTTTTTAAATTGAATGAATAAAATCTAAGTATAGATGAACTATAAAATATTCAAAATATTCAACTGTCAGAATTCAACTAAAGAATACTTAATTGTTTTGGGTTCAATATCTATTACAATTTTATCTCTGTTTTTGCTTAGCTATCACACCACATGTCATAATATAAACCATCTCTAAGCACTTGTGTCTGGATAATACTGATGTAATTAATGACAAGTGTAGTAACAGGTGTAGTAAACAAATTTGGTAATTATTTAATTACACTTGTACACTTCCATGAAAATATGTCTGGATTTCAGTTTTTCTTTTAAGATAATTTCTTCAGTCATCTCCAGTAACTGCTGGTCAGGGTCACAGTAGATCTGGAGCCTTTACTGGGTGTAAGGCAGGAATACACTCTGGATGGGACCCATTGTGCCACTGTGCCACCATGTAATATCATAAACAGTATATACGCTGCAAAAGTTACAGTGGGAAGATTCCAGTCAAACATGGATTACAGCCGTTCGTTCTATAATCCAGTAAAGGGAACTATTTTTTAAGGGCATTTGAATCTTGGTTTATGACATGGCTCATTGTCTGAATGTAAAACTTTCAGGTTTATCTTTTGGCATGTCAAATGTGTCACACTATTTACATTGATAATTGATATGTGTAATTGATTTCTTTTTGTTATTAGGTAAATATCACATTTATGAATCAAAGCAATGTGGCTTCAAATTTCTTTCTCATTAACACAGCCCTTCCTAAATACATCAATTGTATTAAATTTTCTTGGAATGAGAACACCAGTGTAAAATGTGCTTGTTTGGTAAATATTAAATCATTTCTTTGTAATACATCATTATCTGTTTATATGTTTAGTAAGAATTTAATGCAGCTATAGTGCAGCCCTTGGTGCAATGCTCAGATTGTATTATAAATTGTGTTGTGACACAAGTTATGTACATTTACATTTATGTATATTTTAAAATTTATGTGTGTACTTGCTTGAAGTATGTTTACAGCCTTAGCATGCATAGTCTGTTGCTTTGCTACATGATTGAAATGTAACACAATAAATATAATGTGACAACAATCATACAGTTGAGAGCTGGCCTGAATGATTCTAAACAAAATGAACTCACCATCTATATGTTGTAATTTGTAGGGTTGTAGAATGTGGCTGTTACACAGTGGCAGGTCATGTGATATAAAACTGACAGACAGCAGCCGGGGCCTTTAAAGTTTAAAGTTACATTTTTATTAATTGAAACAACTTCTCTTGATAAGGGCAAAGGGCAAATCTTTGAAAATGGGCACTGCAGACATTAAGGGGGTGAGGAGAAGACCCACCAACAACCCCCCTTTGATTGTAGACTGCTCTACACTGTTTAATAAAAAGATGTAAATAGCAAACCTGTGACCCCGCTTAATTCTTCTGGACACCGTAGTAATGAGATGCAGTAATGAGAGTGACTGTAAAATCTGGAGATTTTTAGTTTTCTGTGACTGATATACAGACAGAGCCCCTGTACTGTTATATCCTGCTATCTCTTCCTTTCATCCCTCAGAGACAATGATGAATCTTCTATTCAATTCAATTTTATTTGTATAGTGCTTGTAGCATTTTTGACATTGCCACATTTGACATTATTGGCCATCATTCAGCAAGGAATGAAAGCCAATCCTTTTTTTTTTTTTTTTGCCCTGTATCCATTTCAATAACTTAAACAGGATTAATTCAGTACAAATACGCCCCTGCAATAAATAAAAGTTACTGGCTGTGACTAAGCAGGAGACCTTTGCTACGTAATTCTGTTTGCCTAATGGTAGATATTCGAAAGCAAAGGCCAGGGATTGTCAGGTCAATTACAGTGCACTAGGTGCAGGATTACATTAAGAGCCATTTCCATTGATAGTTTAATTTTGAGGTGTTCATATTCCAAAGCCCATGGGGATGTTAATATGCCAGATATATATTAACACTGTGGTGATGTTAATATGTCAGACTTTAGTGCAGTATAAATCATTTTTTTCATGCAGGCAATTTTGTTGAAAATAGGCTACAGCGACAGACAATATGCTGAATGGATGACCATAGGCTATGAAGGATATTTGACACATACTGTGTACCAGTGGGAGGGGAAAAAATATTCTACCCAGCCTCATATTCTAACCACCCATCCATGATAGGCGTGGACCAATTAATGTTAACCAATGTCAGGACATAACTAGGGTAACTTAAAAAAGCACCAGAGTCAGATTGATTCCTGTTGCCAACCCTAGATTTTGTATTCATTTCATAATAGACAAGGAGAGACTAGATACAGGGTTATGATTATTCACTCACCTTGATCTTTCCTCTCCATCTAGGCAAAGTATCCCATTCAAGAATGCCAGGAAACTGACTGAGCAGCAGCATGGATCTTTGGATATTTCCGTCCTCGCTACCAAACTTGTCAGAGCCTCTTATGTATGAGAGCTTCATGCTGGGCAATGAATCCGATGAGAGCTTAAGGAATGCCACTGACCACAGCTTCACCAAGACCAGCACAGTGGTCATCACGTTCATTTACTTTGTAGTTTGTGCTGTAGGGCTTAGTGGCAATGCTCTGGTTATTTATGTCATCTTGCGTTATGCCAAGATGAAGACAGTCACCAACATCTACATCCTCAATTTGGCTGTGGCTGATGTGCTTTTCATGATGAGCCTGCCCTTCATTGCCATCCAGTTAGCCCTAGTTCACTGGCCCTTTGGGCCAGTTTTGTGTCGTGTGGTCATGACTGTGGACTCTCTCAATCAGTTCACCAGCATCTTCTGCTTGATGGTAATGAGCATTGATAGATACTTGGCAGTGGTGCATCCTATCAAGTCCACCAAATGGAGGAAGCCTCGAATGGCCAAGACCATCAACCTGGCAGTGTGGGGAGTTTCCTTGCTGGTCAACTTGCCCATCATCATCTACAGCAGCTTGATCACCAAACCAGATGGTTGTTTCTGCACCATTGTGTGGCCTGAGCCACAGGAGGCCTATTACACAGCCTTCATGTTCTACACTTTCTTTCTGGGCTTCTTTCTGCCTTTAATGGTAATTTGCCTGTGCTACCTACTCATCATCATCAAAGTAAAATCATCTGGGATACGGGTGAGCTCCTCCAAGCGGAAGCGCTCAGAAAGGAAGGTGACACGCATGGTGTCCATTGTGGTGGCTGTGTTTGTGTTTTGCTGGCTTCCATTTTATGTCTTTAATGTGACATCTGTGACCGGCACCATTAGCACCACACCTATCTTGAGGAGCACCTTTGCCTTTGTGGTGGTGCTGGGATATGCTAACAGCTGTGCCAATCCCATTCTCTATGCCTTCTTGTCAGAGAATTTCAAGAAGAGTTTCCAGAATGTTCTGTGCCTGAAAAAAGTAGGTGGCCTGGATGAGATTGAGCGTAGTGACAGTAGGCAAGACAAGACACGGATGAACCCTAGCGAAACTCAAAGCACACTGCTGAATGGAGACCTGCAGACCAGCATCTGAGAGAGAGGAACAAAGCACTTCTAAACCTTTAGACATACATGAGGTTATACTCCAGTCAGGAAGAAACAGATGGACAAAGACTTTAGGAAAAAATAGCATGAGGAAGAAGACTGCTATATTCAACAGATGGTAGGCACCAACCAGTTTCACCAGCTGACAAAAGGAAAAAGCATGACTTACCTTTTTTATCCAGTTGTAGATCAATTTGAAATATTCCTACTGAGTAAAAAAAAAAAAAAAAAAGGAAGACGAGCCAAAGTATTTGTCATCTTTTAGGAACATTTGTCTTACTCTCCATTTGTAATATCGTGAATATATTAAAATATTGTTCTAGTAATATTTCAGGACTTTTGTACACTCATGGGTCTGTGCACATTATATTGTTTTGATGAAGCCACTGCAAATGGGAGAGCAAGATGACCATAGAGTTTTCCAGACCGCTGACAGCAGACACTCAAGTAACTCTACCATATCAGCAGTCAAGAGTTGCCTGCTGTCGACAAGTTACCCCAAGAGAAGAGTCTTATCATTCTGGAGCATGCTCACAAATACAACTCACATTACTAACAGTGCAGCACTCATCTATCTGTTTTCATGGAATAATCTCTTTTTCTTTCGAGAGTGAAATGTTGGAAGAAGTACTACTCTTAATGAAATCCCTTAAATTCTTATTATTGTAAGTGTTGTCGCAGATATTCAGGCTTTTGGACTATTGAAAAGTAAAGGTGCCTGTGGGTGTGGCATTGCCTACGAATGTTTACTATGAATGTACAGAAGGTACCTGGACGTCTATAATCATGTAATCCTTCCTTTCTGACAGGATGAACAGTTTTGTATTTTCCTTTTTTCCTGTAAATAGGATTTGCTAAGACCTCTGCAAGGTACATGATTCATATGATCTGTCCCTCTCTTATCCAAATGTAGCTTGTCTATCATATTTAATGGAATAGCTGCTGGCTTAACACTAACCAAACTGCTGCTAGATTGTATAAATTTCTGTTTAATTCTGGAGATGTTACTGTCTAGCTCTTGTCATAACCTTGTGCTACCTTCGCTGACTGGGCACATATCTGTTATGCAGAATAAATTACTCTCAGTGCTTTATATACTGTATAATTACAGTCAGTAAATGTCTTGTGCCATTTATTAGTAGTTTGTATCAAAACAGCTTGACTGATATTTATATCCCCTGAAGTGTTGATGTATTTGTAACTCAAGTCTCAAGAGATTTTCCTCTATATTACTTGTAGACATTGGAACAAAATCTTGTTTCATTCAGGACCATGATGCAACACATAATACAGCAGCACAATACACAGTAAGTACAAATACACATCAGTGTGAGATGCTTGTTTATCTATGTCTGTTGACTCCAGTCTTTATGGAGCTGTCAAATTGAGAAGGGCTAGAACATGTGCTTTCTTGGGCAGTCATGTTCCTTTAAATTCCTTGCAGCTTCTTTCACTCGTCTTATCCTGAGAATCCTTTGCCTGCTATGGTTCCTGGTAAAAATGAGAACCAGGCTATTGGTGTGATCACATGTATCTGAAAGGGTTGCTTTCTGTGTCTTTTCCCATGTTTGGACATGCCAGTGTTTGAAGGTGCTCTCTTTAGAGTCTATTTCTAGTGTTTGCTCTAGTTCTTGTCCAAATGTCACTTTCCTGCAAGAACAGTTGTGTTTAAAATCAACAAAAGCTCTGCTACCTGTAGATATTTAGAATGCACATCATTTAGATGAATAAAAGAAACTGTCTGTAGATATTGATACGGTGCCCAAACCCTTGCAGGTTAACTATACGTTTTGAAAGCTTGCACATTAGTGCTAAATTCAGTGCTACAGGATAGTGAAAAAAACAGAGCATGCTATGTGATACTGTAACTGCATCCATAAACAGATCTTTTGCATTTTAATTAGAGGTTCATTAATCTTAAGGATGAACAGAAATAACAGTGGCAATTCCCTCTCCATTCGTTACATGTTCTTGTGTTGGAAGCTTCCCTCACCAGAGTGAACGTGGCGTTACTGCATGTTGCATTGCATTATGGGGAAACATCGCCATCTGGTGAGGGTGAGGGTTTGCTGACCCTCTGATAAACATAACATTAATTCAGGTAACAATGTAGACTAGTATGATGTGGCAAACATTATAATGTCCTCTTTCTTCTCTCATACAATCACTTTACAATTTTGCAAGTGTTCAGTGCCAGGCAGTGACTGAGTTTGAATACTTGTAAATGACTCAATGACTGTCAATTATTCTATGTTTTATTTTAGTGCTTTCATTTTAGATACCACTAACCAAACATAGCATTTGTATGCTATTGTAAAATGAAATATGTTTAAGGTTAACATACTTCATACTGATGATGGTGTTTGTTCAGCGTTTTTACTTGGAAGCAAAATGCTTTTTCATTAAACAACCCTGCAATCACATCTTGCTTTATGCCTATTGTTGACTTCCTTCAGCACCCAAAACATCAGAGAAAAGAATTACACAAATGTTCAATATAAAAGAGCAACTCCAGCAGGCTTTATTCCTTTTGTCACACACCATCTGCATCACCAAGTGCCATGGTGTATTCACGGGGGGTGGGCCTGAGCAAGTCCTTTAATTCCTGACCACAACCTTATAAAGCCCGATTATGTGCCCTCAACAAAACCTAACCACAGTCTTTTGTTGTTGTGTATGAATGGTGGATGAGTGCTGCCCTCATGGAATTAAAAGCTCATTATACTACAGTGATGTTGAATTCTTGAAACTGATTGGTCAGGAAGTGTTAATTTTCTATAACACCACAGCTCAAACAGTAGTGCTGGCTGAAGGGCATATCACAGGTTTATATTAATGTACTTGCTCTAATGTGTCATCTTTTGTATGGCGGACACTTCAAATAATATAAGGCTAATAAACAGATGAAATAAACATGTTTTTATTTAACTAAGAGAAATGTATAGCCATTGATTGAAATGTAGAAATGTATAGTCTTTGATGAAGTTTCTGTAAGGAACCCCTTATTTAAAGTTTACCACTGTGGGGTGGTAACTGTAACACTGCTTCACATCATGGCATTGACTATTGTCCTGTAACAGCACACCCTGTTGTGTTTCATAAAGCTGATAACTTTTATTTGATTGTATGCACTGGTAATGTTTATAATAATCTGATGGCCCAATAGCTACAGACAATTTGCATGATATGTCTAGTTTCTCATAATGAGACAACACGGAAATGAAGCTCTGGGTTCGAAGGAATGAAATGACACCTTGGCTAGTGTGAATTGAATAAATGAGTCACAGATGGATGAAATAAACGAATGAGACACGGGGCAGTGTGAATTGAAAAGCTTGACTGACACACTAAGCTAAATAAAGATAGCTGCTGTATTCAAAGCTTAATTTTCATTGCTTGGTGATGGACTTAATGTTAAATGCAATATAAAGAGTTGTACTCGACACTCAGTACCAAAGAATACTACTTCTTAAAACTGAAAACACACTCACTAAAGCAAAATAAACCTACAGGAATCTAGGAAAATGGAAGAAAAAACAGCCTTAGGGAGTTTGGAAACGAACTGTGAGAGGTTTTACAAGAAGTTAACTACATCAGTTACCTTTGACGCTTTTTCACTAGAGAAGCGAGATTTAAAACCTGCCACTTGATGTTAAATGCGTTTGAATTTGTTTTCTCTGATTTCTCATTTGTAGCATAACAGTAAAGCTCCCATCACTAACCACCTCTGAAATACATTTACTAGCTCTGATTTTTGCTGTTCTCTCATTAGTGTGAGACTGACAAGCGTGTTTGTGTAAGACAGACAAGCACAAAGATGTGTTTTAACAGCGTGGGATGAGCTAACGTCATGGTGTTGCACTTGTGTCTAAGAATAACCCACGATGTTTTTTGTAAAATACGCAAGCAAAAGAACATTTCTTTTGTCAGAAATGAAATAACAGATAATACAGTTTAAAGTCATGCTTTTGTTACATTTTTTATGAAATTCACTGGAGTTGCTCCTTAAAGAACAGTAAAAAATACCTTTTCTGAAGACGGCAGCAGTCAAATCATTCGCATATCGCCTGTTGCAGAGACATACATTAATTACATGCAATTCTTTAGTTGAGGCACAGCTGAACAGCAAGGGTCCAGTTTCACACAAGCATTCTAAAGTTAAAATAACCTTCACTGGTAAAGGAAGTGTTCAATTTGATGCCCTCTCTACCATTTAATGGTGAACTTTGTGTTGCTATGCTTTCGAGAAACAGTCAGGAGTGTAGCATCACTAGCATTACTGCTATTGGCTATTAAATATTCATATAGCTTAACTGCCAATTCTTTAGTGCATTATTAAATTATTGAGCAGGTACAAAATCCGGTCTCTCTGTGGGGGAATGTTGAGGACTGAACATTCCCCCATCTACAGGCAGATCTGAAAGACAGATAAAATTAAAATTAAAATTAATGTTTCTCTACATTCTTTTAAGATGGCGCTAATGGGGACACTGCCACTTACTTTAATGGTCACAATAAACAGCACTCAGTAGTGGAGCGTTATTTTCTTTCAAACTAACAGAATGCCACTCAGAATACTAAGCTAATCCTGTAGTAAGATAACCCATACTGATGGTTTAAGAGAGCTAGTTTTAGATAATCATAGTTGTTTACCTTAAGGGAAAAAAAAAATTTAATCAAATCTTGAGACAACCAAGAAGAACAAGGAAAGTGTGTGTGCAAAAGATAAAGACAGACAAGACACAGTTCCAGTTGGGTTTTAATCAGTTAAATACTTCTCCTGTTTCCCTGAATGACCAAATGGCCATAGTGAGACTCCAGACAAGCCCTGATCGTTTACTTCACCCCATTTAGTTCTGGCATAGAAAGGGAAAAAAATTCTGCAGCAGACCAAATGAACTGGCTAAGACTCATCTAACATAAGCACACCAGTTATATTTTGAGGTCTTCGGTGTGGCATTACCATATGCCAATTGCAACTGCTGACTTGGCATAAGCCGTGCAACCTTGATGTAGGAGTTCTTTCGGTGAAAAGTGATATTAATAAAATCACAGAGACACACAAATATACTGGTGTTATTTTCTGTCTTTAGCTCCACATGGAAACAGCATATGGATTTAAAAGAGCAGCACTGGGTTTGTGTGCAGAGGCACCAGTGTGCGCAAGGCACGATGCCACAGAGAATACTGCCGGAGACGGCCCCTTGTGTATTCCAACAATTCACGCCTCCTGCTCTAGGGCTGGTTAGTACGATCCATTTGCATTATAACACTTTCTTGAGAGTGGACCGCTTGTGATTATTAAAGATAAATAAATTTTCGTACTTTTGGTAGAGGTTAGCTAAAGCTGGAAACTTTGGAAAAAAAAAAATCTAAACAAATTTAGGCCCTTCCTTCAGTGGTCCCTCTGAAGCCATGTCCTCAAAACACCTAATGGCTAACGCAAGATGGTTGAACAGTCCAAACAGGATTAACACACAGCTAGAGATGCCAATTTGTCCTGATTTGTTGGAGGGCCACATAAATTTTTCCCCTGGTTTACAGACTCTGGGGTGCTACAGAGAGTGGAGTTTCGTCTGGCATCTTTGATTGAAGCTGAAATGTGAGGAAGCCAAATAGTAAAATATGGAAAAAGTGTTCTTAAAACTGTTTTAAAAATTGCTGAGGCCACCTTTACCCACTATCTATCAGGTGCTCTAGAGCAGGAGGGGTTGTGTGTTGGAACTCAGTTCGGGGGGGGGGGGGGGGGGGGGGAATAAACCATAACCGCATAATACACACTATGTTTCCATGTGCTATGTCATGCTTATAAGTGCATAGGCTTATGCATGCTGTAGTGTGTGAAAAAATATAATTAGGAACATTTCAAATGCCTTACTATCCATACTACTATGGATGTATGTGGCCTGAGAAGAGGCATAGAAACGTTTAGGTCAGCAGGAAGAGTCAGTAATGCAGCTTCCATTAAAATGCTTACAGTAAGCACCTACATGGCAAGCTCAAATTAAATCACATTTTATACCACCTGAAGGTAAGTGACCAGATGTCAAACTAATTGTGTGTTAGGACAAAACCTGTGGCCAAATTCTTATCCCGGGTCACTGGTTCCTGGAAGAGTTCCTGTTTTGTGTGTCTGCCACACATCCACATTACAGGGATCTTTTACAACATAATAGAAGTGATGCAAACTGTTTGACAGTTACATCATTTTGCAGGAGGCAAAAGCACAGCATCATGGGGAAGATGGAGGAGGATGAGAATGAAATTGTTGTATTTTACTGTTTTATTGTGTTTGTGAGAATAATAACATTAATATAGCTAATGGAATATTTGAAACCTGATGCATGCACAAAGTGCAATTTCATAGTTCATGTCTATTTCTGACTGCTTGCCACTTGTGTGGCGGTTTTGACTCACCACCTCTGCACGGCGGAGATGTTTTGCTTTACCGGTCATGCTGTGCTGTTGATATAAAACAACCTTTAGTAATCGCTTGTACATACAGTTTTTTAAATGCTGGGTGAGAGAGTTGGTCTCTAAAGCATGCGTTTGACCAAACAGTTCAGTGATGAAAACTGCCTCTACCAATTACAGATAAAGCTGAGGCAAGAAGATGCTTGTCGAAATTTTTAAAACTGGTGAACTCTTCCTTTAACACGTGCCTTGCATAGGCCTACAGGCTTGGCTCTTGTGGGATGATCAAAGGTAAATCGGATAGATGCACACAGATCACAACAGTAAAATAACACTGTAGTAATGGTCTTGCCAAATATTGCCTTGAAAAATGGTCAGGTCTGCTGCTCGTCTTCATCAGAGAACCAACATCAGCTTTATAATACCTCACCAAAACACAATAGAGATACAAATGATAAATTTGGGGGAAGGAAACCCTGCAGACAGGAACAACTGCACTCCAACAAAACCCTGTTGAAGAGAATTCTAAAACCAAAAAGGTGAATGAGGATTGCGTACACTCAAGAATATAAAAATAAACAGAAAACGGAAATAGCACAGACTTGCCTAGGCTCTCAGCTTTCATGGCAGTGCTGACCCAGACCTACATACTTTACTGCTTCAGCCAAGTCCACACTTCAAAAAATGGAGACTAGATACTGAATTCATACAGTATTTCATGACCAATATCACAAACAATATTCATAATCATTTCTTTAAAAAACATAAAATCAAAAGCAAAACTTCTTTGATGTGCTAGTCCATTTTTTTTTTTTTTTTTTTTTACACATTTTGTTGCATTGAGTTCATATGCATATGCAGAATAGACACTGACTCACCCCAGCAGGCTTCTAACGCTTGGTCAGTTTGAATGAGAGCACCATGGGGAGGAAAAGACAGAATAACAAAACAAAACAAAAAAATAGAAATTGGGAAAAAAAAAAAACCTCTACAAAAACAACAAAAACTAGTCAAAGTTGAGATGTGCCCTCTACTCTTGTTTTCACAGATCTGTTCATTTCACCCTCTCCGTTTTTTTCAGCGGTGGAGAATGTGGCAGGAGAGGCGGAAAGCAGTCGTGCACTTCTTCCTCTCCTCCGCTTTTCTCACATCAAGTAACGGTTAGCTCAGTGCTGGTTTGAATGTGTTGCATGATTTTGTTTTTTGTCTCTTTTGCTTTGGCCCCTGTGTGGGAAGGAAGCGATGGGTAGTCACAGTTTCAGGTAGGCTTGTGTTAATTGTGTCCTCTGCTGCAGGTGTGATCTCCCTCTCAGCCGCTTTCACTGGGTGAACGAAGCACTCCACAGTCAGCAGATCGGTGTGTTAAAGCTACTCGTATTCAAGGAACTGCTTATGGTAGAATAACAAATACCTGTAGTGGAGAGAAATGCACACTTAATAAATTCAATATAGCATCCTCACTGAAACACTGGATCGGTTTCATTTGGACAAGTCAGTTATGAGACTCAACTTGGACTTGTATTTATAAGACTTTGAATTATTCTGCACTGAATACTGACTGCTTTGGCATGTTAAAAACACAATTGTGCAGATTATAGTGGATGGGATACCTATCATCACAGTCTGGAGGGTGCTATTTAATACATTAATCACAGCATTAGCCCCAGGCGGTTATGTAAAAAGACAGTTCTTAACCACCATCATTCTAAGAAAGCAACATCCACTGAACTCTTATATTACAGAAATTATTACAGAGATGTATGCTGTCCTTGAGTGTAAATTTTGGTTGGTTTTGTTTTTTGAGTAAATAGTAATGTATGCCATATGTAAACTAAGAAATCATTTAAGCTGGAAATGTAGCTTGTACCCTGTGTATTACTGTTAAACAATAACAACAAAGGCAGCAAGCCCTTGAGGATGTTAAAAGTAGGGATGTAATGAGCAGACAATTTGGATCAATGCACAGATTTAAAAGGCAAAGCCTGAAATGAATGGGGGCAACAATCATACATCAAATATTATCAATATAATTTAGTATAAATTGATTTATTATTTATCAAATAATTCAGATTTTAAAACACTAACTCTGATACTTAAAATAGCCCTCTTCTACATCATCATCATTCGCGAATTAACAGTAAACCTTTCCCCAGATTCTGAACAAAGGTGATCACATATCGATTGGAAGCTGCTAAACTGAATCATCTTCTATCATATCACAGCAGATTCAGTGGTATCGTCAAATATCGACTCATTGCCTTATGAAGAAAAACTGTATCATATTGTATGGAAGCCTGAGGTTTACATCCCTAGTTAACAGTGTAACCTGAAAAAAGCACTGTGTATGTGTAGTGTGTGTGTTACTGTAGAACAACAGACAGCTGTTATTTAACAGTAACACGGTCATTTAGGTTACAATGCTAACAACAAAAATAATAAATCTGTGCATCATATTACACTAAAGGAGGTACAAGTTCTTAATGTTCACGTGTGTAGACGACCTGGTGGACAGAGCCGTGCGCATAGCTCAATGAGTGGCCTTGCTTGGAAGGAGGATGCTATGTCTACAGCAGTATCTCGGAGATTTTTCAATGATTTTTCAATGACCTGGGAGTTGAACTGCCATGTTCAACTGTGGCCTCAGTAGGATTTCTCAGAGGAATGCATTCAGAAGCAAACAGAGGTGAGGCTGAAAACCAGTCCCCTAGAATATTCCATTAAAGCAAAGGAAAATTCAAAAAAAGTGTAGTTTTCCCAGTGTAGTCTTGTGCAGTCGATTATAGAATTGGCTTCATCTAACCTGAAATATTTTCAGACTAACCAAGTAGCTTGCTTTCTTAGAAGGTACCAGACATGATAGATAGCATATAGGTGGTTGCTGGTTCTACACTATATGGCCAAAATATGTGGAAGCTTCACCATGACCCCCATATATGGCCTTTCCCAACCTTTTGCCACAAAGGTGGAGGCACATCATTGTCTAGAATTTCTCTGTATGCTGTAGCATTACATTTTCTCTTCACTCTAACTAAGTGGCCCACACATGTTCCTGCCCAACATCAGTGCCCAACCTCACTACAGCTGTTGTGGCTGAATGAGCACAAATCCCCAAGCAACATTCCAAAATCTAGTGGAAAGCCTCCCCAGAAGAGTGGAGGCTGTTTACAGCAGCAAAGGGGGGGACAAACTCCATATTAATGCCATGCCTTTGGAACAGAATACTCAACAAGCACATATGGGTGCCATGATCAGATGTCCAAATACTCTCTACACACCCTTCACTGTCCAGCACGTCCTTAATGCTGGCCTTGGTGATGATGGCATCGTCACATTTAAACCATTGGTCCTTGTGCTGGCGGATGAAACTGGTGTAGTGGCCACTTTCTAATGTGCCCTGGTGATTCACTACAGCAAACAGGGAGTATCTGAGGAAAAATACAAACAAATGCTTTAACACACATTAACACACAAACCTGCATGCACATAAAAGCAGGGGAGTTATCAAAATAGGTGGACACTAGTAGCTGCTTAGCAGATAAGGTTCTGTGCTAATGACCAGAAGTTTGTAAATACAAATCCCAGAACTGCCAGAGAGGAACGTGCAGAGCAAAACTAGCTACAAACCCGATTCCAAAAAAGTTGGGACACTGTACAAATTGTGAATAAAAACAGAATGCAATGATGTGGAAGTTTCAAATTTCAATATTTTATTCAGAATACAACATAGATGACATATCAAATGTTTAAACTGAGAAAATGTATCATTTTAAGGGAAAAATAAGTTGATTTTAAATTTCATGGCATCAACACATCTC
>CM040466.1:16324585-16344796 GCA_022758105.1 Pangasianodon gigas
AATGTGTAGCTCTCATGAAATCCAAAATGAGCCAATATTTGGCATGACATTTCAAAATGTCTCACTTTCAACATTTGATATGTTATCTATATTCTATTGTGAATAAAATATAAGTTTATGAGATTTGTAAATTATTGCATTCCTTTTTTATTCACAATTTGTACAGTGTCCCAACTTTTTTGGAATCGGGTTTGTAGATATATTCTTAAAATAAGAAAAAGTAGGCAATTGTGGATGTGTTCAGTCCTCCCCACCCACTGAATTTTCAAGTAAAAAACAGAAAACTAAGCTTTCATAAGGAGACTTGCATGATTACAATAATTCTTGCCACAATAAACAAAGTGGGTATGGCAAAAATTGCTGCATATATGCAATGATTGAAGCTGTTACTTACTTATTGTCGTTGTTTAATACATCTACTGATTGCTGGTACTGGCCATTTACTCTGCTCTCTTTACTGCCAAAATAAAAAAAATAAAAAAATCAATAGTCATCTCTCTCTCTCTCTCTCATTTTTTTCTGAACAAAAATACAGTTAGGTCTGGAAGTATTTGGACAATGACAGAGTTTTTGTGATTTTGCCTTTATACACCACCACAATAGATTTGAAATAAAACAATCAAGATGTGATCGAAGTGTGGACTTTCAGTTTTATTTAAGAGGTTCCACAAAAATATGGCATTTACCATTTAGGAATTACAGCCATTTTAAGCAAAGTACCTCCATTTTCAGGGGCTCAAAAGTATTTGGACAAAGTGACATAATTGTAAATATAACCATAATTTTAATACTCGGATAAAGATCATTTGCAGTCAATGACTGCCTGAAGTCTGGAGCCTATGTTCTCAAAACTCAAATTCTGAGTTTCCTCCCTGGAGATGCTTTGCCAGGCCTTCACTGCAGCCACCATCAGTTGCTGCTTGTTTGTGGGTCTTTCTGCCTTCAGTCTTGTCTTCAGTAAGTGAAAAGCATGCTCTATTGGGTTGAGATCAGGTGACTGACTTGGCCATTGAAGAATATTCCATTTCTTTGCCTTCAAAAAGCCTTGAGTTGCTTTCGCAGTATGGTTAGGGTCATTATCCACCTGCACTGTGAAGCGGCGTCCTATCAGTTTTGTAGCATTTGGCAGAATGTGAGCAGAGAGTATAGCCCTATACACCTCAGAATTCATCTTGCTACTTCTGTCAGCAGTCACATCATCAATAAACACCAGTGAGCCCGTTCCATTGGCAGCCATACATGCCCATGCCATAACACTTCCTCCACCATGTTTGACACATGATGCGGTATACTTTGGATCATGAGCTGTTCCTTTCTTTCGCCATACTTTTCTCTTCCAGTTAATCTTGGTTTCATCAGTCCAAAGAATCTTATTCCAGAATATGGGAGGCTTTTTTTAGATGTTTTCTGGCAAAGTCTAATCTGGCTTTCCTGTTCTTGAATGTTACCAGTGGGTTGCACCTTGCTGTAAACCCTCTGTATTTACATTCATGAAGGTGTCTCTTGATTGTAAATTTTGACAATGATACGCCTACCTTCTCCAGAGTATTCTTGACTTCTGTTGATGTTGTGAAGGGGTTTTTCTTCACCAAGGAAAGGATTCTGTGATCCACCACTTTAGTTGTCTTCCGTGGTCTTCCAGGCCTTTTGATGTTGTTGAGCTCACCAGTGCTTTCTTTCTTTTTAAGAATGTACCCAACTGTTGATTTGACCACACCTAAGGTTTTTGCTATCTCTCTTATAGACTTATGTTGTTTTTTCAGCCTAATGTTGGCCTCCTTCACTTGCATTGAGATCTCCTTGGACTTCATATTGGTAGCTCCAGTCGAACAGCTGCCAAATGCCAACTCAATACCTGGTATCAACTCCAGACCTTTTATCTGCTTCATTTGTCTTGAAGTAATGAGGGAATGGACCACAACTGGTCAATTAACTTCTTGTCAGTCAATTGTCCAAATACCTTTGAGCCCCTGAAAATGGAAGTACTCTGCTTAAAATGGCTAAATGGTAAATGCCATATTTTTGTGGAACCTCTTAAAATAAAGCTGAAAGTCTACACTTCGATCACATCTTGATTGTTTTATTTCAAATCTATTGTGGTGGTGTATAAAGGCAAAATCACAAAAACTCTGTCATTGTCCAAATACTTCCGGACCTGACTGTGTATGCTTCTCCTTTGAGAGTTTCATGTTCCCCAACTGAAGCCCTGAAATTTATAATTTTTTCTTATCTTTCCCAATTGTCATGTCAATAGTGAAAAACACACACACACACACATTCTTTCTGCACTAAAGTCTATTATTCCACACTAAATATCAACATTTTTAAATAAAACTGAATCTTCATATGATTTTACACATGAACATACATCAACTTTGAATTAATATGTAGTGAAAAATAAGAGTGGTATGTGCTTTTGGGAGATCAGAAACATTTTGCTAATCCTGCTATCTATTTCATTATCTTTTACCATAAACAGTTTAGAATGCGATACTGCTGCCAAAGTCTCAACAATGAAACAGTCAACCGTGAGGGGAAAAAGTGTCAGACTTAGTCAAACGTGGGAGGACAACATCTGTCTATAAAAACAATTTCAGCAAAGCTTTTGGAGGTAAATCTGGGTTTTAAAGAGGCAAAGATATGAGGATATGAGTGGTATTGTAATGATACAGGCCTTGCACTACACAACAGCACAATTATGTTCGAGTCTGTTTATGTGTGAATAAATGTGTAAATCCTCACATGTGAAGACTCAAAGTTCCACAAGCCTCCTTTCTATGGTTTCTAGAAAGGCATTTACACACATAGAGCCATTCAGAGGTGTGTTGCCTGCCTAGTGATGAGGATAATGAGTGATAAGGTATTAAGTACAACAGCAGTGTCTGGCAATGTCATGTAATAGGTCACCCTGAAATGCATGTTATGGGCAATGGACGAGGGTGAGTCAAGTGAAACTATTAAAAGCGCGACATAAATTAGAATTGAATTAATTTTTTTTTTCTAGAGGAATCCGAGCACTTGTTAAGCGCTGGAACACTGCATTGCATTGAACGTAATGGAGACTATGTAGAAAAATGATATACATTTGTGACACCTATTTGCAATAAACAATTCAAAATAAGAAAATTAATGGTTTGACTAACCATAATAAATACAAAAAACAATGGCATGCCTTTCAAAGTAACCTATAATCCATGCACAATATCATATTGACCCATAATTTGTTATTAACCAGGCTGGTTAAGCAGCATTTGGCGATCACTACAATGCTGACCTGCCAGTAACAAGTAATCTTGCACTAAATGTTATTAGGAATAATCATATTCCTGGTTCCTGCACTAAATACTTTATTATTATTATTATTATTTCACATATTACATATTATTATTTTATATATTATCACTAAATATTACTATTTATTACTATTTATTAAATATATTACTTATTCAATATTGTCAGTAATATATATCATTGCTATTATTATTTATTATATCACAATTATACCATTCCGTTTAACGCACTCTGAACTGCTCAGCTGCTAAGGTGCAATATTTGGATATTAGGATGGTAACTGTGTTGTGTGTTGTGTTGTCTGTGATGTGTGTATTGTAAACTGTGTTCAATGTATCGTGTTGTGACCATACACCAAGGAAAATTCCAAGTACACATATATATACAATGAATAAACTGATTAAACTCTCAACAGTAGTACATGCATGTGTATGAGTGGTGAAGGAGCTCACCTGGAGGCCATGAAAGGTGTCATGTCCAGTTCTAAGGGGAACGATACATAGGTAGTGATCTTTCTGCGCAACTTGGCTGAATGCTCAAAGCGCTGGTACAGCAAAGATGAACAAATTAGAGAACGAGAAAAAGAGGAGCAGAAGGGTGTGGGAGTGAGAAGGAACAGAAGGAGAGACATGCAGTGTTAATGCAAAATAAATGTAGCCCAGAACCTTTTTAGTCCAATTCCCTTGATTAAAAAAATATTCTAAAACCTCTATAATAAAAATAAATAATAAAATGATTATTGGTTCTATTACATTTTGGTTCTTCTAAAGATATCTTTGAAATTATAATGTTATAAGGCTACAAATAAACATTAAACATTACATACTTTCACAAGACCTTGCATTTTTAAACATTTGTATACAAGTTCTGAAAGTAAGTGACTTTCTGATCTGCCCAAATGTGACAGTATTCAAACTCCTATGTCATGGTTTATTTTGGTTACGTTTTATAATTAGAAATTCTATTCTAGTGTTCTATCGTTATATACTATATTTAATGTGGTATTTAATTTTATGCTGGTGTTGATAATGAGAAATTATTCCCATTACTCTTAGATGTATAATAGATCATAAATTTTAAAACAGCCAGCCACATTTTAAAGGGCAAACATACCAAATGAAAAACTGAGCAAATTGCTATTCCCCCATTTGTTTTGATAAACTCTCAAAGCTAAGAGCTTATTCAATATTTACTTCAATAATCATAGTCGCTTTCCTAATTAAACACTTAATTAAATACTTGAACTGCTGCTGCTTTATGTTCTTTACCGTGGTCATCTTTATGGTTACAAGTATACAGAAACTGTGACACTGATGTCTCTACAGTGCTATCATATAATGGATGCACCAAAATGCAAAATGTTTTCGCAAAAATAGTCATATGCTTTTGGCTTTTATAAGAGAGTACAATAACAAAAAATTTGAACATAAATAAATAAATAAATCACAGCCAGATTATTGGCAGAATTCCCACAAGTTGTGCCATGCTGCTGCTTGTAATTTGTCAAAACTATATTATATAACATTTTATTATGCTTGATTATGAAAATAATTGTTGATCAGTGCTAAGTTTTTGCCTTGTAGATTTTTTCAATTAAATTTAATCAAAACCATAAATAAAATGAAAATTTGGCACAATTTTTGGTTAAAAAAATTAGTAGCTAATATAAGAACTCACACTTTTTGTTTTTCAGCCCAATGAATTTCGTGCTTAATTTCAGTCGTTTTACATTCTTGTAATTCTTCTTGTATAAAACCACTCCGGCTTTTGCGTATGGTATTATACAGTTATATGATATGGAGCTCTTGGTATGATGGAGTTCCACTGTGTTCTCCTACCACTGTTAATATATTTATGACTGATTAAACTTACCTTCAGATGAAAACATGCGACTATAGGAAGCTTCTTCATTGTCAGCTGTTTGGTGGACTCCTGATAGCTATGACAACCTCCGCATTTAATTTTGGCACTGCTACCTAGATGCTCAGGCCGAGTGAATCTGCAGAGGAGAAGGAGAACAAGACAGAAAGAGCAAGAGAAATGTAAGGAAGACATTTATACAGTGCATTCAATCCATTTATGAGTGTAGACATGTAGATACATGTGTTAGTTTTCAGCCTTATAAGCCTTTATAGTGATTGCACATCCAACTCCAATCCACAAGTTCCACTGGCACAATGGCACACAGCAATTTTCTAACAAAAATAACACCCATATGTAAAACAGTGTCAGTGAAACATGAGGGATGGGAACTGTTGATGCTGGGCCAGCTGTATTCACACCATAAGTCACTTAAAAACACTAAATAAGACAGTAAGACAGTCAGACTTTACAACTGCTTTCATTCAGAATACCCATAACTCATTATTCATTATTATTGTTCAATCATTATTGTATTTTGTTCTGCAGCTGCTGGCTACACAAACATGACAATGTGCAATTCACCACAATGAACAGCGCAAAGTGCCTTGTACCTGAGCTTGTGAGCAGAGTGCTAGGGAGATTCATTTATAAATTACACAGGGTTTTATAATTTACAGTTCCATTTATAAATGGATGTTTATGTTTGATGAATGAATAAAAGGTTTTTTGTTTTTTTTTTTTCAAATCAATGACACAAAAGTGTTTCAAGTTTTGTTTTGGTCACTGCAACACCTGACATGCACAAAGCTAAGCGAAATTAAATTAAATGAATAATAAAATAAAATGAAAAAAAAAAAAAAAAAAAATGAAATTAAAGGCTTAAGGTTACTGTTACATTATTTCTTATGCACTGCTACCATCTAGTGGCCGAATGACAAACACATTCATAACACTACATAAAAGAGATTTTTATAATGTATTAAATTTGGATATGTTTGGTAGGGTTTGGTTAAAAACGAACCCTGTAGACACTGGCTGTGTATGACCTGAATACTGCCTCAAATTCTAGATAAAATTATAGAGAAATCTTTCCTTTTGGAAGGCTTTTGTTGTGCTGTTATAAATAATATGAATTAGAACAATTTAAAAAAAAAACCTGAGTGTATTTTACATCCCAAATGCCTTCTTTCATTTAAGGCATACCATGCATTGTGTACACATGGAGATATTAAGAACTTGAACTAAAACAGGCGCACAATGGCAAAAATTCAGCTGGTGCACAAATAAGAAAAACTGTTCATATTTGACATAACTAGAAACCTAACACTGGCATCTAATCCACTAGAGGGCAAATGCAAAGAAGTAAATGAGGGAAAAGATCCTTTGTTAATATGTAATCATGTAAATAGATTTATATAAATCGATTTACATTAGACACATCCTCAGTTACAGTTAACTTGTTTGTACCTGTTGTAAGTAGTTTTTGTATATGGGTCACAGGTGTATATTTTAAGTGACAAAAGGCTGTTGATTATCCAAAAAAAAAAGTAATACCCATAAATTGTACAGGATATTATTCTAGTCTTATTTCACGTTAAACATAATTCCCTAATAAGCGAGAAACAAAGTTCTAAAAGGTGTAACTGTCATTCAGAATAAAGCTCTCCATTATAATTCTCCAAATGTTTACAAAAAAGTGTTAAAATAAGAAAAAAAAAAATCTTTGTAACACTTTTTTTTTTTTTTTTTTTTTTTAAAGAAATCCCTTGTCACACTGTATAATTTTACGTCACACTGCTAAGCCAAAGCAAGTCAAAGGGTGAACTAGATTTCTGTGTAATATTTTGTCAATTTCAACCATTCCATTTTGTCTCCACGTTCGTGTAACAAATCAGCCAGGTTAATTATATTCTCTACAGGTTAAGTTGTTATTTTAGTTGTTAAGTTGTTATTTTAAACTTCATTAAGACTATTAAAACCTATGTTTAAAAAAAAAAAACATTATTTTGAGATCAAGAATAAGAATTTCTGAAATATACTTATACTGATCCATATTTAACTATTTATTAGAGACCATATGAATTACTCTCTGTCTTTTTCAGGTGATATGTGTACATGATATAGGTATATGATGCTGATGAGCCATCTACACTCATGAAGCACTTTATTAGGAAAGCTATATTAATACTGGGCAGGACCTCCCTTTGCTCTCAAAAACAGCTTAAATTTTTCATGGCATGGATTCCACAAGATGTTAGAAGCATTCCTTTGAGATTCTGGTCCATGTTGACATGATTGCATCACGCGATTCCTGCAGATTTCTCAGGTGCACTTTCATGCTGTGACTCTCCCATTCTTCCACATCCCAAAGGCGTTCTATTGGATTCACCATAAACTCACTGAATAAATATCAGGTTGCACTGAATGAGATGGAGTAAATGTGAACCCACCGACGCAGGCAGTCTGTGAGTGTGGTGGAGCCAGTCATGTGACCCTCTCCATTAACCACAGCACTGTCGCCTCCCGGACTCAGAGGCCAGAATGGCGTGGATGAGCCGGGCAGGTCCAGACTGATGTCCCAGAACGGGTCTATCGTAGTGGAAACACCACTGCAATAGAACAGAAGCAAGTGTTTACAGGATGGGTGTTTATACATATGTGCATATATTAGTGCCAATATACAGTTATATCATATATCATGATTGTCATGAGTCACACTACAAAATACAGTCACTGTTCCATTTGGGAAGAGATTGCTTATGAAGGCAGCATCTATTAGCAGTGTTTAAAACTGCTCTACTTGTGACTAAGGTCTTACAAGAATTCTTATTATGGCCAAAATCAAAAGCAACAGTGAATGTGTCCTTTTTAATCCTGTTTACATGGCACACAGAACACTATGCTTATGGAGTTCTAAGGTTTCAATGTACCTTTTCAGTTAATGCCACCCACCAAAGCAGGTACAGATACACATGGTATAGTAAAAATGATCTAACTAACATGTTATTATATGTAGTACTGAATCAGTTAGTAACATGTGTCCTGAATGTTTACAAGCAAAATGCTGGTACCATTTTATATGTGAATGCATGGCCTTCACCTAAGTCTTGTGCAGTTCGAATAAATGCCATAAACTCTCAGGACCTGGAAATGGGTCAAGACTTGCATTGCTCACTCTTGTAAATGCATTCCTTTCCTAGTAGCTACCTAATTTTTTTGCATTAGACACTGAATTATATGCTTTAATATTAATAACCAGACAATAAGCTAAGGGCAGCATGGTGACGCAGTTCGTAGTGTTGTGGCCTCACAGTTCTGGGGTCCCAGCTCTCCTTGTGTTTGCGTGGGTTTTGTCTGTGTTCTTCTTTGTCCTCCCATATACCAAAAACACGCAGGTGGACTGGCTATGCTAAACTGCCCCTAGGTGTGAATGAGCATGTGAATTTGTGGGCTGGCGTCTCATTCAGGGTGCACTCCAACCTCTCACCCAGTGTTCCCATGACAGGCTCTAGAGCCACTGTGACCCTGTCCAGGCAGTTACTGAGGATAAATGAATGAATGAATGAATAATAAGCTGAGAATTTAGGGGTTAACCCGATAAAACAATAAGAATGCTGCTCAGCCAAAGAGGACAATTACCTCAGAGGCTTTGCAAAAGCACAAAAAGTACTAGGATTAATATGATTTAGCAAAAAAACAAATGTTCACTGTTTCACATCAAAAATGTAAATCAATCCTCTTGATTAAGAAAGGAAACAAAAGAGGCAAAGGACCTTCAAAATAAGCAATAACAAGCAATCATTTGTGCAACTGAAATAAATGCCCAGGCAGAGACACTGAAGGACAGACACAGGAGAGGGAGGGACTGACTCACAGAAACAGCTAGAGTAAATGTGTGTATATACAAATGAGTGGGTACAGGCAGACTGAGCTTCGCAATGTATATCCTTCTGGGCCCTTGGCAAATATATGCATGTGTACAGAAGCGTGCACACACAGTGCCTTACTGGCAAACTTGACAGGTCACATCTGACTGTAGTCCGCCAGTGAAGATTTGGTCAATGATGCAGTTACAGTGATTCGGATTGTTGGCTTTCTTTCCGTTGTCATCATCTGAGAGAGAGAGAGTGAGAGCAAGAGAGAGAGAGAGACAGACAGACAGACAGACAGACAACATATTCAACATGTTATCCTTAACTTTAAATTTGTTTTATTGTTTCTTGACTACACTGCATTGCAATTGAAACCACATTTCATATTTCACCTTCTAAATGCAATCTACCTTTCTCAGTCTGCATTTTTAAATCAGTCACTTTTTTTATGTCTTATCACTGTGCTTTTTTTTTTCTATTTTCTTACTTTGCACCTCAGAAGTGTGAAATGAGTACAGGTCTTTTCAGTCATCTGAATGAGACTAGTGCAAAGTCAAGCACCATCTGGCACAAGTCTGAATATGGAGAACATTCCCAGTATATCTAACAACAAATCTTTCAAACTTAATTTGCTAACTGAAGTCACCCACTCTGGCTTTACTTTCCTTAGGCCAGATTCAGTGTGTGTGTGGGTGTGGGTGTGAGTGTGTGTGTGTCACCTTTGCAGTGGCGGTGCAGCACATCCAGGGCGGCGATGAGGAATTCATGTGCATCCTGCTGCTCATAGCCGGCCAGGTGACGCGCGTGTGTCCACACCAGGTGCAGCAGCCGGAATGGGATGTGGGGAGACCGGTGGCCCGAATAGAACTTAAGAGAGACAGAGACCAACAGAGACAGAGATAGCAAGAGATAGATGAGCAATTTCTGACTATTGATCCAGTTTAACATCTTCGCTGAGTCTAGAAGCAACCCCGATTCAACAAGTTTAGAAGAAAATATATTCACACCCTCCCTCTGTGGCCTCCATCTTTCCATTTCACTCTCTGTTCTCCATCTTTTCATCTCTGTTGATAACGGAGTTATTTTTTCTTCTTGTCTCCTGACAGTATTCACACACTTCACAGCTCTTTAGCACACTAAACATGTGTGGAATAAGAAAGAGAGTGTGGAGTCGTGGCCATCTGGACCACCTGTCTATGTTAGGGTTGCCACATTAATGATGTCACACCACTCCTCACTTTTCCATACTCTTTCAATACAATGTACTCAGCTGTAGTACAAAGAATGGTATGTAAGGGAGGGGTGGTATTAGGTGACAGTGATTTTTTTCCCCCCAGCATCTCCAGAATTATTTTTGGCCAAAAACTTACAGCTTTAGGAACAGTGACACAGAAACAAACTTCGCCAAAATTTAAACCCATAAACTCATGCTTGCCATGACAACCAGACCTGGACCCCCAACCACAACACAAACTCTATTGCTGCATTCGACTGAAGGTTGTAACTCATACTTTCTGAACCCTGATTAGGAAAAAACAAAGAAAATGCCCTTGGAATTCCTACACAGGAACTCAGGATGGTCTTCTCAACTCCGAGTTCAGCAAGTGATGTCAGTTTAACATGGCTGCTGAAAGCACGAACAGTAAACAAAGTAGTCCTTATGGAGTCCCTAACAAAAGTCTTACTTTTAAATGAATCATGCTGTATATACAACTACTTATATACAATCTACGTATATACAAGCAGTCAACACATGGAATATTAGCTTGTTAAATCTATAACACTGACTACATAGTTTGCTGTTTTGGGGGGGTAAATACACATCACTCATCACAGATAGCTGACTAGCTACACAGGAAGGTATTAATGTTTTTCCCCACTTTATAGCTTGAATGCAGAGAGGTCGGAAATGACGAAATTCCAAGTTCCCACTTCTGAGGTAAGTTGAAAGCAGCGTATCTCTTACACCCATTAGGCTCACCTCTTGAAAGAGCTGAGACATCTCACACACCAGGCAGGAGTTGGCCTGCATCTCACACTTGTGGCGGTCCGAGAGGAAGAAGTCACGCAGCAGGGGTGTGTGCGTGAGTGCCTGCACAATGCAGTTCATGAAGCATGTGTTGCCCAAGTTGATCAAGCCCCGTAAACCTGAAGAAAACATGTGAGTGCAACAGTCAGACCTCCAGACAGATCAATAACAACAGGCATAGAGCACTACCTGAATACAAACTGTGAGTGAGATGACCCAGGCAGAGCCGCACAGGGAAAAATATTTTCCTATGATGCCATACTGACTCTTCATTCACAGCAAAGTAGGTTAATGATTCTTGCTGACACACACACACACACACACACACACTGTATATACATACATACATACATACATACATACATACATACATACATACACACACACACACACACACAGTCAGGTCCGGAAGTATTTGGACAATGACAGACGACAATGGATTAGAAATAAAACAATGAAGATGTAATTGAAGTGTAGACTTTCAGCTTTATTTTAAGAGGTTCCACAAAACTATGGCATTTACCATTTAGGAATTACAGCCATTTTCAACAAAGTACCTCCATTTTCAGGGGCTCAAAGGTATTTGGACAAAGTGACATAATTGTAAATATAACCATAATTTTAATACTCTGATAAAGATCCTTTGCAGTCAATGACTGCCTGAAGTCTGGAGCCTATGTTCTCAAAACTCAAATTCTGAGTTTCCTCCCTGGAGATGCTTTGCCAGGCCTTCACTGCAGCCACCTTCAGTTGCTGCTTGTTTGTGGGTCTTTCTGCCTTCAGTCTTGTCTTCAGTAAGTGAAAAGCATGCTCTATTGGGTTGAGATCAGGCGACTGACTTGGTCATTGAAGAATATTCCATTTCTTTGCCTTCAAAAAGTCTTGAGCTGCTTTCGCAGTATGGTTAGGGTCATTATCCACCTGCACTGTGAAGCGGCGTCCTATCAGTTTTGTAGCATTTGGCTGAATGTGAGCAGAGAGTATAGCCCTATACACCTCAGAATTCATCTTGCTACTTCTGTTAGCAGTCACATCATCAATAAACACCAGTGAGCCCGTTCCATTGGCAGCCATACATGTCCATGCCATAACACTGCCTCCACCATGTTTGACACATGATGTGGCATACTTTGGATCATGAGCTGTTCCTTTCTTTCACCATACTTTTCTCTTCCCATCATTCTGGTACAAGTTAATCTTGGTTTCATCAGTCCAAAGAATCTTATTCCAGAATATGGGAGGCTTTTTTAGATGTTTTCTGGCAAAGTCTAATCTGGCTTTCCTACTCTTGAATGTTACCAGTGGTTTGCACCTTGTTGTATTTACATTCATGAAGGCGTCTCTTGATTGTAGATTTTGACAATGATACACCTTCTCCAGAGTATTCTTTACTTCTGCTGATGTTGTGAAGGGGTTTTTCTTCACCAAGGAAAGGATTCTGCGATCATCCACTTTAGTTGTCTTCCATGGTCTTCCAGGGCTTTCGATGTTGTTGAGCTCACCAGTGCTTTCTTTCTTTTTAAGAATGTACCCAACTGTTGATTTGGCCACACCTAAGGTTTTTGCTATCTCTCTTATAGATTTAGGTTGTTTTTTCAGCCTAATGATGGCTTCCTTCACTTGCATTGAGATCTCCTTGGGCTTCATATTGATAGCTCCAGTCGAACAGCTGTCAAATGCCAACTCAATACCTGATATCAACTCCAGACCTTTTATCTGCTTCATTTATCTTGAAGTAATGAGGGAATGGACTGCACCTGGTCAATTAACTTCTTGTCAATCAATTGTCCAAATACCTTTGAGCCCCTGAAAATGGAAGTACTTTGCTTAAAATGGCTGTAATTCCTAAATGGTAAATGCCATATTTTAGTGGAACCTCTTAAAATAAAGCTGAAAGTCTACACTTCGATCACATCTTGATTGTTTGTTTTTTTTTCAAATCCATTGTGGTGGTGTATAAAGGCAAAATTACAAAAACTCTGTCATTGTCCAAATATATATATATATATATATATATACACACACACACACACACACACACACACACACAGAGTTGATTCTGAGCATAAGCACACCCTCTGATCACACACTGACTCCAGGTTGTTGTTCCTCTTTTGGCTGCTCCCATTAGTGGTCGCCACAGCGGATCATTGGTCCGCGTATTTGATTTGGAACAGTTTTCACGCCGGATGCCCTTCCTGACGCAGCCCTCCCCAATTTTATCCGGCACTGAGAGTGCACTGTTGCACGCAACCCCAGTGACTGGGACTGGTTCGCTGGCCAGGAATCGAACCCAGGCCGCAGCGGTGAGAGCGCAGTGAGTAACAGGCCTAACCACTAGTCCTACAGGGACCACACTCTGACTCCAGGTACATGTTACATATTCTTTCTCTCACACACACTAATCCCCTCCACCTGCCCTCTCTGATTTACTGATCACACCATAGGAATTTGTAAATTGACTTGGTATAGGTGTGATAGAGAGATGATGAATGAATCTGTGCTGTGTTGAAGATGAGCCAGCCTGTGAGAAACTGTTTTGCATGTGTGTGTGTGTGTGTGTGTGTGAGATCGAGAGAGAGAGAATTAGCCTTTCAATCCCACAATGCTTCAACTGGTACAAACAAATAAATATACTATATGGTCAACCGTTTGCAGACAACTGACTATCACACCCATATGTGGTTCTTCCCTAAACTGTTGCCACAAAGTTGGAAGCACACAAATTGTACAAAATGTCTTTGTATGATGTAGCATTACAATTTCCCCTCATTGGAACTACGGGGCCCAAACATGTTCCAGCATGACAATGCCCCTGAGCACACAGTGAGATCCATGAAGACATGGTTTGCCAAGGTTGGAGTTGGCAAGCACTTGAGTGGCCTGCAAAAAGCCCTGACCTCAATCCCACTGAACACCTTTGGGAAGAACTGGAATGCAGACTGTGCGCCAGGCCTCCTCACTACATCAATACATGACCTCACTAAAGCTACTGTGGCTGAATGAGCAAATCCTCAAAGCCAAGCTCCAAAATCTAGTGGAAAGCCTTCCCAGAAGAGTGGAGGTTATTATAACAGCAAAGGGGGACTAAATCTGGAATGGGATGTTCAAAAAGCACATGTGAGTGTGGTGGTCAGGTGTCTGGCTGTGTAGTGGCCATGTAGTGTATGTGTGACATGCAATACCTTGCATTTGGCTTAAGGCAAATTTATTTTCTGAATTTTAGAAAGCCAATACTGCTTTAGGACATTGGGAGCTAAACATGTGAATGCAGCATTTTGGGGTCAAACTACATCCTTGAATGGTCACAAAAGAAGGAACATGGCAGAGGAATAAAAATAGGATGAGAGCCAGTGACACAGAGAGGCAAGTATGTGTATTTTACGGCTGTCTAAGACATTTTTCTCTATTGGAGTGCTATTTAATATTTTTTTAATAATACTTAGTATTAGGTGACAAGATCCCAGGTTCTACATTATTCACCTAATGTAAGTCTACAGAAACACAATTCCTAAACCTTTTTTTGCCAAATTATCATTGGGGCTTGACAATGTCTGAGTAAGTGTATATACAGTAATTAAAGGCCTATTTTATTTTCACTTTTCTTTGTTTTTGTTTTTTTTTAAATTACGTATCAATATCCAAGTAAATGAGCATAAATGTGTGGTAGCTTGAAAAAAACCTTCACGTGGCCAAATATTTTCTACCACACACACTTCTCAAGCAGAGTAAAAATATAGCATTTAAAAATCTGGTTTTCACCAAGAAGTGAAAAGAGAGACTCCATTCCAACTCTGGTGGAGGAGCATCACAGGCATTTTGACAGCTGGTATCTGATTACAATCTGAGCTGATCAGGCTTATGCCCATTTCTCTAGGGCACATAGTTATCCAAAACTTGATCGAGGCATGACATTAACTGTGTGAGAAAATCACATTTAAGCCCTAACCAGATGGGATTAAATTTACATGGGGTCCTGGGGTAATTTCATGTTTTACAGGTGCTCCTCTATGATTATTAACGTCCTGATCGGCCATGTCTGTGGTTTTTTTTTCCGTCCTCCTTATGAATTACCTACTGTTTTTTTTTTTTTGTCTGATAATTTTAGTCCCGTCCGGATGAACAGGATTTTCTATGCAGATGTCACCTCGCTTTGGAAACAAAGATGGTTGACTGCTGCAACTCGCCATATTTAGTCTCATAGTGCACGTATCGATGACCCTCCCCCAGATATGACTCACTTCCCGAGTTGTGATACAAAAAGTGGATGCTTCTCGTATACTTTGTGATTATTGTTTTATTGTGGGCACATTGATTGTTTTTGCCACCACATTTATTAAACTGACTCCTTACACAAAATGTTGTTCGCAGGCAGACAGCCAAAGCAAGGTTAAAAAATAAATAAAAACTATTTTTCCATTTCATCATTGTGGTGAAATGTAATCATGTTTTCTTAAACTTGAGGTCTCACAGTATGTTATATGCACAAAAACCCAAATTGTACAAAATTTTAAATCTATTTTGTCTGTTTGTCAGGTTTCAGCCACAGTGTCAACCAATGGGTTTTCCCAGACCACCAAAGATACAGTAAATAAGAAGCCATCTGGGATTTGCCCTTCCAAATTATTCACTAAAACATTTTAATGAAGAACCTCCGTTACCTAAGAAATGAAAACATACAAGGGGAATGAAGAAGAAACACAAACATTAAAGTTAATGATAAATTATTATATTGTCCTATGATTTTTTTGTTTAACAGTGACAACTTCCCCTTTCCGTGGTTGATGAGATACAAACCCATGGTTAAAGCATTATTGTTATATTGACCTTTAGTGCCTGTTAAATGCCGTAGTAATCATACAGCTCATGTATTTCATACAGGCTTATCATTACCTATAGTGCAGTTGGAAGTAATTTTCCTGCGCTTTGGATTATGGCGTAGCAGCTCCAGCTCCCGCTTGGTGGGCTCCCATGTTGAATATTTTTCCCCTACACCTGGAGACAGGAAACACACAAGCAAACAACCCACATCTACCTTTGTGTATTCATATGTTGAAAGTATGTGATGTACAGTCTGTATTATATATTATAAACATTAAATTTTGTGGACATTTGACCATCACACCCATATGTGCTTTTTGAATATCCCGTTCCAGATTTAGTCCCCCTTTGCTGTTATAATAACCTCCACTCTTTTGGGAAGGCTTTCTGCTAGATTTTGGAGTGTGGCTATGGGGATTTGCCCATTTAGCCACAAGAGCATTAGTGAAGTCAGACACTGATGTCGGGTGAGAAAGCCCAGCATGCGGTCGGCATTCCAGTTCGTCCAACACAAATGTGTTCAGTGGGGTTGAGGTCAGGGCTCTGTGCAAGCCACTTGAGTTCTTCTACATAATCTTTGGCAAACCATATCTTCATGGACCTCGCTCTGTGCACAGGGGCATTGTCATGCTAGAACACAGGAAATTCAAGACATTCAAGACAATTGTGAGCTTCCAACTTTGTGGCAATAGTTTGGGGAATGCCCACATATGGGTGTGACGGTCAGGTGTCCACAAACATTTGGCCACATAGTGTATGTTCTGTAGAAGTTGAATGTTTTTAGACTGATCTGCCAAGTCAAAGCAAACTTTTCACTAGAACTTTTCCTATGGGAGAAAAGAAAGAATGGTGAGAGCAGAAAGAATCCTGCTTGTGAATTAAACACCAACCTTGAAGTTTCCAGGCCTTCCTCTGTTCTTCTTTGGCGATCTGTTCCATGTCTTTGTCGTATATGTAGTCTTGACAAACGAAGCAGTATATTCCACCATATAACAAGTCAATAGCTATAGCAGAGAGGAGACATAATTATAAATTCACTTTCGACTGAACAATACCAGGATGTGCATGTACCAAGAGTTCTAGAAAACTCTTTAGAAAAGGATTAAAATTGTGCCTATCGCATCTAAGGAAGATAAGGAAAAAGACATTTGAGATATACAGAATTTATTTATAAAGTAAGATTATATAATTATAAATAGTGGCTGATTTACTATTTACCTATTACAGTTAAAGCTAAGCAGGTAAAACACAATGGTCTTGGTTATGCTTAGTTACAGTACTGTATGACAAGCTGTGCTTTACTGTTAGAAAGATCTTAAAAGAAAAAAAAAAAAGTCTTCATAAACAAGCATCCACATGGACGAAGCATCTGATTCAAGAGTGAGCTCTAGCCAAAAAGTGCAATTATCAGGGCCCAACAATAAAACTGACCCTAACTCAGCATTTAACTGCACCCTTAACACATACCATAGTGGGAGTAATCGGCCATACAAAAACTGTAAAGCAAGGTTTCCAAATTAAACATTGTGTCACGAAGCAGAGACTTAGGCAGATGCAAATGCAGTTTAGAGTTTTATTTAAAGAGCTGGGAAACAGATCCAACACGTAAGGCAAAGACATAAACAGGAAACAGGCAAAAAGTCAGGCGATCAGCAAACCACAATATAAGGGCAATTCCAAAACTCAAAAACCAGGTAGCAAAACAAGATCGAAACCAGAATAACAACACGCTGAATGAATGGCTTGGAAAAGTCAGGTACGGGCACACTAAGCGTTACTTCGCAAAAAAACAAAGAAACACGAGGGCTTTAATACAAAGGCTATCAAGGGGCAAAAACAGGTGAGAGTAATCATGTGACACTAAGGAGAGAACGAATGACAAGACATGGGAGGAGACTAGACATGAACCAAAACAAAACACAAGTGGCAACGTAAACAAACATTAGACAATAAGCAAATAGGTGCCGTGGCACTGCGAACTGCTGTGCATGCTGAGATCCGCGGCATGCAGCGCTCGGCACGAGAGGGGAATAGTGACACATTGCTAAGTAATAACTTTGTCGTAAGGCTGTTAGTCTATTTTTCAAACCTGACAGAAAGCAGGCACCAGAGAGACAAAAATTTAACTAGACTATACCAGTTCTGACCACAAATTCCTTCAGGGTATGAAATTATCTTAAAAATAAATTACAAATGGAACAAAACTACAATTACAAAACTCTTAAAACTCTTGGTCAAAAGGTTAAAAATGCCAAAAGTTTGACCAGGAATGTTATCCTATTTCACTCATGTACTTTTCCACTACAGGTTTAATACTCCACCTGAAAGAAAGACACGGCATTCAATATGAAGATCACGTATAATATGTGCTATTTCAGGCCGACCAGCATCGGCCTGATGGTGGCGCTATCACGCAAGCATTTACATTTTGTTTCATATCTTGAGAACCATAAGTTACACACTCAGTTCTTTTTTCCTCTTATTCCTTGGGTTCTGCTGAATTCAGCTTGACATCACCCACTAATTTCTGCCATGATGGATTTTTTCTTTTGCTAATTTGCATAATACGCAAAACCGACTTTTGCGAACTAGTCGTATTTTTGACCAATCTTCACAAACCTGGTGTCTATTCAGGAAAGTGTGAACCTCAATAATTATAAAAAACAAAAATACTGACATTTGTAAACAATATGGCCGCCACGTCAATCAATTCTAACGAGGCGGAGCATATTTTACTCAAATTTTGAATGCTTGGGTGCATCTAGACGAAACATGAAACAGATATATAGGACAAGATTCTGCGATCAGGTGCAAAGTTTGGGGCATGGACATGCATAGGGGCAGAGCTAAAGTGAGAGCTGTTTCTCTGGAACCATATGTTCAATCGAGCTGAAATTTGGTATGGTGCACCATTATACTAAACTGTAATTGGAATTTTGAGGATGACCTAATTATTTAAAAAACATGGCTGCCATCAGCCAGTTAGATTTCAACAGACATGTGACAGGGCTAACATTGAGCTATCGTCACGAAACTGGAACGTTTGGTTCGAGTACGGACCCACTACAATCTCACTCAAATTGGCCACATGTTTTTGCTTACAAAATGAGCATATCTCAGGAAAAATAAGAGCCGCAATGAAAACTCTTGTTAGTGCTGAAAAGGGGCAGAGTTAATTTGAAACAGCTATTTCTCAGAAACCGAAAGTCTGATCGTGCTGAAATTTGGTGTGCTGCATCAATGTGGATTTTAATCACCACCGAATTACTTCAAAAACTTTGCCTCCTTCAGTCACTCAGCTTTCAACAGGAATTTCACAAAAATAGCACTGAGCTATTGTCACAAGTCTTCATATATATGTTCACGTATAGTCTCTTTATTGTTCTTTGCCAAGGACTAACCACTGGGGGAGATGTTTGCTAGACTGCTTGGACCCTGCAGATCACTGCTTGCAGCTATGTTTATTTTATTTACTGTCAGCATGATTTTGTGTCCTACTGAAATTACTGACTTTTCATGTTCATAGCACCTTTTAATTATGCATTAATTAATAAATTTAAAAGCATAATAAATAATTATGATTTAGGCAATGGCACAAAAAGCTAATTACTATTATTATTACTATTTTAAAATCAGCACTTGGTTTTCAATACACTGTGCCATGACTTGTCAGGCATATTAATGTGACTCATTGCGCTAAGCAGAAACAGCTTAGGGGGTTGTGTTTAATCCGTCTTCACTTCCTCCTACTTCCAAATAAGAGCTGATCTGTGAACAATTTTTGCTTCTCAGCTCTTCATAATTGCAGTTACTGTGTTGGGTGAAACTGAACTTGTATGAAAAATTCACGGTGTGATGATGGTAAAATCCAATATCAATACCACTTACATTTTCAAAGAGAACATTAAATGCCACAAAACAGTATGACAGCAATGCAAAGCTTGTAACTGCTGCTAAAAGAATATTAAAGACACAAAATGATTCTTAAAAATTTCTTCATAAAATTTCTTAATAATGAATGGTTCACCTACATGAAGCATCATACATGGTTAGAGGTGTGACGATATACCAATATGACGTTAAATCTCAAGAAGGAAATCTTACACTATGAATACACAGTTACATCGTTAGCTATGCTATGCTAAGCTTTATTAAAAGTGTGTGTATACAGTTGAGGTCAAAAGTTTACATACCCCTTTCAGAATCTGCAAAATGTTTATTATTTTACCAAAATAAGAGGGATCATACAAAATGCATGTTATTGTTTATTTAGTGCTGACCTGAATAAGATATTTCACATAAAAGATGTTTACATATAGTCCACAAGAGAAAATA
>CM040466.1:16344896-16428591 GCA_022758105.1 Pangasianodon gigas
TCATTTTTATAAATTCAACTATTATTTTCTCTTGTGGACTATATGTAAACATCTTTTATGTGAAATATCTTATTCAGGTCAGCACTAAATAAACAATAACATGCATTTTGTATGATCCCTCTTATTTTGGTAAAATAATAAACATTTTGCAGATTCTGAAAGGGGTATGTAAACTTTTGAGCTCAACTGTATATATATAACATCAACTTCCCTGACCAAATAATTTAATCTTTGCACAGATCAGCTCGTATTTGGATGTTTAATATCACAGTAGTTCCCTCCTAGGCTTGTCTCTGTCCTTCCACTGACACTGACCATTACTGAGCCAGATGAATCTGCTGAGTTTTAAGATTTGATCGTTTTCTTCAATCTGCTCATATCCGAGATCACAGTTTTCACAGATTGCACAGAGTGCAAACGTGTTGGGGTTTTAAAGGCTGTGTTTAAAATAAGAGCTTTGCTACCTATGCACAGTTGCTGTGACAACCTATTTATAGGCTCCTGATGCAGAACTCGTGAAGAAAGGTGGGGGTGGATGGCAGCAGGTGTGTGTGTGTGAGTGGGTGGATGATGCATTGTGTGTTTACATTCGTGTGAATGAATGCTGCAAGTGTCCAAATGGAAAAGTGGTCCTCAAATCTACAAAACCTGACAGCTAGCAGTGTATTACCCATTCGTTTATTTCTACTGCAAGTCAAAAGAAGAACTCAGTCAAGTCTTTAAGCATGCTCATTCTTATTAAACAGTGCTCAGTTCATATTCTTCACGCTTTCGAATGTCATGTCTGATGCTCTCAATTTCTCAAATAAAAATTTTCTCTTAGATGTTTATCTTATGTTTTCTGCATTAGTGTCTCACTGGAAAATACCAAGTTATAGATTCCTAAAAAGCCATTAAAATGTTACAGAAAAAAAAATCTGTACACCATTAAAGAAAGTAACATTAAATAAAACGCCACTTTTCAGATAAAAACATCATCAAGGTTGTCTGGGACTTGCAAAGAGAAAAGAGAGACAGCCAAACTGTGCAGAAGAGCTGCGTATCCAAGAGCACCGATACAATTTTAAAGGCAAAGGGTCACACCAAATATTAAATTAATTAATTTAACAATTTACTGCTTTTTCTAGTATATCTTTTATATTGATTATACTTTCCTTTCATTTTTTCATCCTCATGTTCTTTTCATTACTTAGCAATGTTATATCACACATCATGCTATCACTTCAGATTTGACAGAAATTCAGTTTCAGTTACATTTGCTATAAAATATCCAATACAGGCATATCCCTTTTTACATTACGACAGGGTGTGTGTGTGTGTGTGTGGGTTGGAGCAGGAATAATAAACATAGTGAAGGAATGGGACAAATGGTAACATAACTAAACAAAGGAACAAATGACCCAAATCATAACAACAACAACAACAATAACAACAATAATAATAATAATACCATATAGCATTAATATAAAAATATGACTTTTAATATAATTTTTTTTTTTAGAGAAATTGAGCTGAGCAGATAAAGAAGGGAACATAAAGCACCTTGGCTTTACAGGATTTCTTTATACAGGCACTCATTATTTTAAATGTTCTTAATTAACACAAATGGCAATGCATGCATGGCAACTCGACACATTCAGAGTTTTCTTGGCATGTCAACCACTTGCAGAAGCAAGACATTGTTATACACTAAGCATGGGCCATGTTTGCTTTCATATGATGTAAAATTAAAGATTTTTCCAAAGTCGCAACGTGTCAGTACTGTGCTGTAATCTGCAAAAGCTCTAAGCATGCTTGTGAGCTGAAATATCAGAACAGCACTTTCAGTTCCTACCAAAAGCAGTAGTGAGATTATGGGTAAGATCTGTGTGTAATCTTTGGCCTTTGGGAATTAAAAGATGAGTGAATTAAAAGTGCTCCAGCAGCCATTCACACACAAACACACATACACACACAAACACACACACACAAACACACACACACAAGCTGAAGTGGTGTGTGCCCGCCTGTGTGAGAGAGATCCATGTTGCCCCACAATGCTGATTACTCCAGTAAGGATAATAACAGCCTCTGTGTGCATGTGTCTCCACATGATGAGAGCTTGCCACAGTGGGGAAAGTGAGTGGGAGAAGAGGAAAAACAGAATGAGGAAGAATAACCAGGTTAGTCCGGGGACGGATTCTTCATGTTATACCTATTGGAATGACGCTCGCTATGATAGCCTCAGCAATTTAGCTCAGTGTGTGAATTTTAGCCATTTTCAGCCAAACCATGAAATAAATAAGAAAATAAAAACAGAAAATTATGAAATCAAGAGAAATAAACCGGACACTCTTTTGGCTCCAGTGCCATATCGGCTAGGTGTGTGTCTTACCTAGGTTATGTCGTTTGTTTTTGGCGTGTTCGTGGATGTGTTTCTTGGAGAAGCAGCCGAAGAAGACACAGTATAGGCACGAATGCAGCCGGTTCAGGTGAGCGCCACACATGTGACAGATACACGACTTTGCCTGGTGAAAAAAGAAAGAGGTAAACGAAAGAAAACAGGAGAGATCGAGAGATGTTAGTGTGATCGAACAATCATGATATAAACACTCTTGTGAAGATCGCTATTGTTAGGTGTCTTGCTTTTATACAGCATTATACAGCATGAGTTATACAGTAACTCACTGGATATTACAAACTATTTATTATGTTATTTGGTTGTTAGATCATTTTTTGTAAATATTGAATAAAAAATAAACGCAGGTTTGTACTTTACAGCTTCACTGTGCTGTTGCCTCTTTGTTTGAAAAAGCTCTACTAAGTATCTACTTAACATTTTCTGTAAAACCGTTAAATTTGTAGTTTTGTATGAAATATAAACCTGTCATTTAAAACATCTCCTGTCCTGAAAAAGAATTATGAACATGACTTTTTATGATCTGAATTTAGAGAAACCTTTTTTCCCCTTTAAAAAAAAAAGCAGATGCTTTGCATCCCATACTATTTCCACACTTACTACTGTGACATTCACGACCTTATGTGCAAGCAGAGACAAAGAGGATTAAGTAAGCCCTGTGACGTATAGCCTGTTGCAATAGCAACACTAGCTACTCATTCACAGATGTGTATAAAAGTGTATTAGACGACAGTGCTGTTGAATTCTCGACTCCGATTGGTCAGATGTTTATTTTTCTATTTTTCTGACGGTGGTGCTGGAAGTCACAGCTTTATATTAATTCACTCTAAATAGTATCTAGTATACTAAAATCTAATAAACTAATATTATAATAATAACATAAGTTATCTTTTCTTTTTCAGCCTATGCTCCACATGATCTAAACTTCATAATAAACTCTTTTAAAAAAACTTGCTGTTATTTAACAAAGGAAAAATTATAATCCTTGATATGGTAATATTCGCTGTAAGGAGATGTTTATTTAACATTTATGGCAGTAAGTGTCAGCGGAACAGTTAGTAAAGCCTAGTGCACACTACATGATTCTAGCCCCAATTTCCCAGTCGCTGAATAATTTTGGCACTTGGCTGCTAAACCCCTGCTCAGCAAGTACTCACTCCCGTGGCGACTGCTTGTATAATGTATAATGTATATAATGTGCTTCTACAAGAAATTATTTGCCATGTAATACCCAAATAGTTCTTAAAAAAATGAAAAACACAACATGATTCCTGCAAGCGCACAGTATTAAAACTACATTTCTTTACATTAGCTATATGCTGGCCATGTCTCCCCAACCAATAGTTCCTCCACATTTTCTTTTATTTCTCCTTTTCTTGTTTCAGAGTCACATGACAGACAGCTCTGTGAATCTCTCGCATGCAGGGTGTACCCCTACAACACCAAACAAACGCTTGTAAGTGATTCAAGTTGTGTAATGTTAAAAAGGGGCAGTGATTCTGAGATTTTGAAAGTTGTGTAGTATGCACTCTGAGATTTTCGGGACAGAAGACTTTGCACTTTCCAAATTCTTAGTAACATGACAAGCTGCAATTTTTGTCTTATTAACTTCCAGAAAGAGAGAGAGAGAGACAGACAGAGAGAGCAAGAAAGAGACAGTCAATTTGGTGAGGCAATGCTGTTTACAGCTGCTATAACATAAGTGAAAACAGGAACCATCTTGTTTTGCATATGTTCCACAACATGAAAGTATATTAACTATAAATTGATTAAAAGTATTACATGCTCTTATTTAATACATTTTGCTATCATTTTGTAAGTTTTGCATAATATACATTTTTGTGATATTAAAGGAAAATAACAATTTGAAGTAATTATTTTCCTATAACAGCACACCCCATTTTCCTTAAATACAGTCCCTTCCGAAGGTATTGGAACAGCAAGGCCAATTCTATTGTTTTTACTATGCACTGAAGACATTTTGTTTTGAGCTCAAAAGATGAATACGAGGCAACATGTCAGAATTTCAGCTTTCATTTCCTGATATTACCTCTAAATGTGTTAAGCAGAACATGGCACCTGTTGTTTGAACCCACCCATTTTTCAAGTGATCAGAAATATTGGAACATATGACTGACAGGTGTTTCTTGCTGCTCAGGTGTGCCCTGTTTAAACAATTAATAGCACTGAATGTCTACTCTTGGTTTCAGTCCTGGGTTTTGCCTGTGAAGACTGCATTTGTTGTTAAAAAAGGATAAACCAACATGAAGACCAGAAAGCTGTCTATGGGGGAAAAGTAAGCCATTATGAAGCTGAGAAAAGAGGGAAAATCGATCAGAGCCACTGCACAAGCACTGGACATAGCCAATACCGCATTTAGAATGTCCTGAAAAAGAAAGAAACCACTGGTGTACTAACAACCAGACACTGAACAGGTCGGCCAAGGAAAACAACAGCAGTTGACAAACATTTTGAGAGCTGTGAAGAAAAACCCCAAATCAACAGTCAGTGACATCAACAACCTCCACAGGGCAGGGGTGAAGGTATCACAACCCACCGTTCAAAGAAGACTTCAAGAGCAGAAATATAGAGGCCGTACCACAAGATGCAAACCACTCATCAGCGGTAAAAATCGAAAGGCCAGACTGGAATTCGCAAAGAAATGCAGAGATAAGCCACAAAAGTTCTGGAACCAAGATTAACCAAATTGATGGATAGAAAGGATCTGCTCATTATCCAAAACATACGAGCTCATCAGCTTGGGCTTGCATGGCTGCTTCTTGAACAGGCTCACTTATCTTTATTGATGATGTAACTCATGATGGTAGCAGCAGAATGAATTCTGAAGTCTACAGAAACAATCTGTCTGCCAATTTACAGAGAAATGCATCCAATCTAATTGGGAGGAACTTCATCATGTAACAAGACAATGACCCAAAACACACTGCCAACAAAACAAAGGACTTCATCAGGGGAAAAAGTGGAAGGTTTTAGACTGGCTAAGTCAATCACCAGATTGAGTGAGCATGCATTTCATCTCCTGAAGAGGAGACTGAAGAGAGAATGCCCAGCCCAAATGTCTTCAGTGAATAGCAAAAACAAAACAATCTGCAATACAATTTGCTTTTTCAATACTTTCAGAGGGGAATGTATTTTATTAATTGGTCTTAACTAAAATATTAATGCAGCCAGCATTGCTATGCAACTTGGATATAATTTCAATTTATTAATTCATACCCTATGCTAACATGTAGCAGGCTTGTTAAAGATGACAATGGTAAATTAAATGCAATAATTAACCAGGTTGGTCACAAAATCTGAAATGTGGCCACTGGAGAAGCATTTCAAATGCAGGAAAATGTCAGTGTACACAGCTATCTGTCTTGATATTCCATTTATGATCATTTTATAAGAGCATAAGCATTGTAGCTCAGTGGTGAAGGCATTCAGCTACTGGGTTACTGATAGGAAGCTTAGGAGATCAAATCCCAGCACCACCAAGCTGCCAGTTAACCCTCAACTGCTCCATTGTATCCTGTCTCAATTTAAGTTTCTTGGGATAAAAGCATTAGCCAAATGAGGTAAATGTAGATGTACTTCTAAAGGCAAAGCGGACATTAATACCAGGCTATGATACCACAGTATTGCTGAATTTCTTGATACTGTTTCTCAAAAGTTCTTGAATCTGTTTGGTCAGGAAGTGTTGATTAACTTTCTATTACAGCAGCTCTGGCAATATTGCCAACTGTAATGTAAATGCTACATTTATATTAATGCACTCATTCTAATATATCATGTCTATAGTAACAGATAATTCTACATCATCTAAGATTAATAATATACACATTAAAATCGTGTTAATATTTAAAGAAAAATGTATTGTTGGTACTGTGAAGCTTTTGGTTAGGAGACGTTTATTTAACATTAACAGAAGAAGTCTTGGAGGTCAGCGTTTTGCAGCAAATCAGGTTATTTGCTGTGGGAGAGACTTTAGGGTGGAGGACTTTGCATTTTTTATCTTATTAACTTCAAGACAGAGAAACAAGAGAGGCTAATAAAACAACAACTGTTTATAGCTGCTACAATGTAAGTGATAACAGGAAGTAACCTTTGTAACAGACATTCCATGACTTGTAACTCTCAATGGTTAAAAAGCATGACAGTTCATTCATTAATAAATAAAAAATTGTAATTCCTGGCAAATCCCTGTGGTGTAGGAGGAATAAAACACTCTGCGACTTGCTGTTATAGGAAGATGATGCACTTCAGAGTGATCAGGGGTGCCCAGACTTTTTTTCAAAGGGGGCCAGATTAGACCTCATCATACAAATGTATAATAGGTGGCCTGGCAGTATACATTATTAGACATTATTAAGCCATAAAACTCAACACATGCAATTTGAAACAAAACCAACACTTCAGGCCATCAGTAACAGATCAGTGAATCTTGACTTGGAAGGTCTTTCACTTGGTTTGTATCAACACGACAGCATAGTGGCAAACATGAACTAATTAAAATGAAGGGAGAAAATGAAATGGAAAAGGAAATAACTGGAATATTTATTTTCTGTGTGGGTGTGTCCACTGGCCCAGTGCACAAACACACAAACACACACACACACACACACACACAGGAACCATGGTGACAGGCCTGTGGCCACATGTGTGTTTGCAGTGAAGGGGAAAGGGCAGAGGAGAATTCAGGAGCAGTGAATCACACTTGTGTTTGGGAGAGTATACAGGCCCAGCTTAAGTGTGCACACATATGGCTAAGGGGTTAGTCACCACCAGCAACTAGCATGCAAAAGTGGCATAAAGAATACATTTCTGTATGTTGTCATATTTTTAACACTAGATGAACAGACAGCATTTAATGTACAGACATGATCTGATTAAAAATCACACTGTCATCTGTCTAAGTCTATCAAACCCTAACATGCTGTGTAGAACCATTAGATGAATGCTATTGCTTCAAAACATGTACATGTACGTGTGTATAAGAAAATGAAACACTGACTGGTATGTGGCATCACAAGCTGCAAAAATGCATTCCACTCATGTTAGGATGAAAGACAGAGTGCAAATAAAATGGAGAATTACAAGTGTAAGAATGAAAACTATTTTGAATACAAGGCCAAGCAATATCCAGACACTGTCCTCCCTGCAGGCCTTGAAGCTCTACACAAAGCCAGGGACAACATCATGTCTTCAGACCTCATTCTTCTCGATCCGTCAGCAGGCTCTGATACAGTCAATTGTTGAACCCTCATCTTCACTCATACTGATCCTGTAAAAGTGGTTTTCATCAATTTATGAGAAGCTATGCTGATGACACTCATCTCATCCTCTCCTTTCCTCCCCCTGACACCCATGTTTCTGCACGAATCTCAGCATGTCTCGCAGACATCTCATCACGGATGGCAGCTCATCAGCTGCAAATATCATCCCTGGAGACGCATCCCCCATGTCAATATCTTGTGAGATCCCTGGACAAACCTCTCAGATTTCACCATCTATCACTGCACGTAACCTTGGGATAACCAATGACAACCAACTACTCTTCCCACCTCACAACGCTAAACTGACTCGCTTATGCCAGTTCCTCCGCTACAACATTAAGAGGATCCGGCCATTTCTATCCACTGAGACCACCGAGTTGCTTGTTCAGTCGCTTGTCATTCTGAGACTGGACTACTGTAACTCGCTCCTGCCAGGTCTGACCTCTGCAACTCATCCAGAATGCAGCTGCATGATTTGTCTTCAACCTCCCTAAGTTCTCCCACACCACCCCATTGCTACGGTCGCTCCGCCAGCTTCCTTTAGCTGCCCGCATCCGATTTAAGACACTGACGCTTGCCTTCAAAGCCAACAGCAGACCAGGGGCCACCTACCGTAAAGCACTTATCACACCCTACACTGCAGCACACTCCCTCCGGTCCTCTAGCACTGCTCGACTGACCACACCAGCTCTCAGGGTACAAGGAAGATATGCATCAAGGCTCTTCTCTGTCCTGGCACCCAGGTGGTGGAACAAACTTCTCCTGTCACTGGCTGTCTTCAGATGAAGAATAAAGACCCATCTCTTCACCAAATTACTTAAATCAGCACTGTTATTTAAAAAAAAAAATCACTGTCTAGTAATTTTCATACTGTACTAACCTCCCCAACTGGGTTTGTAGACTGATTTGAGAATCCCTGCTCTAGCCCTTCTACAAAGATCTAAAATCTTGCATACTAGGGATGTGCCTCATGGCTAATTTTAATATGCATAATAGTTAATAAACAGGTATTCAGTTAACTGCTAGGAGTGGAAAGGTTTACTGAATATCGGCTCATTATTTTAGCCTGTAGCTCTTCTGTAGCTGCGTGTGCCCTGGCATCGGTTAAAATTCAAGTTGTAAGTCGGTAACTAATAATCAGACAGTAAAGTGTATGTTTTTCAAAACTTTCTTTGTACTTCTTGTTTCTGCACTTGGGTTCAAACTTTCTCCTTTCTGCACTTCTAAAAACTGCCATTATCTTAAAGGTTTTGCAATCCCTAAAGATCCTCTAAGCACTTTATTGCTCAGTCTTCAGCAGTTGGCATGTTTGGCAAGTTGCTCAGGATAATCTTGAGTATCTGCCCAATGCCTACATATAAACAGTTTATAAAAAAAAAAAAAAAGGATTGTAAATGACTGCCTGCATGCAACAATACAAGCACAGACTCATTCTTAAAAATAATGACATTTTTAATCAGGGCTTTGTAGTGAAAAAGAAAAATAAATCTGTGACTGGACTTTAGAGACCTTGCCACATAACACAGGCACCATGGAACATGTAGAGCTCTGGCACCAAGCTCCACTCACACACACCCACGCATGCACGCGCACGCACACAGATCCACGCACGCACACAGACCAGAGCAATAGTGGGCAAAGGCACAGTTATACTTCTCTAATAAAATTGGAGAGGAAAAAACAGCCTTCCACAACCACGGACAGGAAACCAAGGCTACAGCATTTCTAACAAAATACAGGCTAAGCCTGACGAGTCACAAAGACTCGTCCACTTTACGAGTTAGTTCTCAAAAATATTCTAGCACTCTGTCACTTAATATCACCCTATTTAAAAATGAGAAGTGCAATAATGTCTGAAAAAACTTAATATTGTGTTGAATAGCTGTCATACTGTGATTTTTCGTTTCATTGCAACACACCCAGTTCAATCCAAGACCTTAACAATTAGTCAAGTAATGGAGTGTGATTTACAGTGTCTAAGACCTATAATTTTTTAAGATCAGAAAAAGCAATAAAATGTGCAATATTGTGGTCTTCAAGACTAAACCTGAAAAGCATATCGAGTCCATGAAACAGGCCTACTGACTTCTGCTTCTGAAAAATCCCTCTTTAATCTATCGCCATCCCCCACCATCAGGACTCACTCTGACTCAGAGCAATTGTGTGGAAGGAAAGAAGACCAATTAAAGCTGCCTGTGTGTGAATCAGAGGTTGACTGATGAGCAGGCATTCTGCAGTTTCATTCCTGGGTCAACATTTACCTTACAAGTATTGATCCACAACTGGCTCCTCTCTGCCCATAAACCTGCATCGTGAACCATGTGTTTATAGCAGCAGCAATTTTTCACTCAAATGGTGAACACAAAATCTGTAAGGTTTCGCCCAAATTGGTAGAAATTTGTAGCTTTCAAGGGGCTCAGATTTGAGTTTACTGGCGGTTGCCATGGTTTCACTGGTATTGTAATTAACGGACAGCCACTGCAAAACACAGGGTATTCACATAGTGATTTATTTTATTACTTGGCAATTAATGATACACAAAATTCTAAATTTGATTTGATATAATATGGTGGTGTTTCTTTTTAATTTTCAATACAGCAAAAATATGCACTAAAGAGACATGCCTCAGATTTCCATTTTCAGGTATTAAACCATTCAACATTATAAAAGTATAACAACTGAAACTTTATATTGACATGGTGCAATTTTTTGATCCTTTCCGTCAGGAAATGCTACCTAAATCCAGCCGGGACATGTTGCTGTGTGGGTTTTGGTCTTTGTTCCACTGAGTGGCACACATGGGTGATCTAGGTGCGGATGCATATACATGTTTGTGGCACTAGCGCCTATGTTTGTACTCTTATCTGGAAGATTCAGCACGCTCTAACGTTTCAGTCCACTAACCAATGGACATCAGTAAGCTGAAGTGCTTCGGTCCTCAAGGATCTGAGGGAATCTTCCAGTTTCTGCTTGCTGCTAACCGTAGACATTGCTGTTTTTTCCAAGTTAATAAGCTAGTATGCTAACCAATCGTCTAACAGGAAAGTTTTTTAAACCCCTGTAGATAAAGAGGAAGCTACTTTTTTTAGAGGAGGAAGTGTGGGCTTGATTAAGTTTAAATGTTTATTACACTTCACGTAATATAAGCGAAATTTTATGATGAATAGCCTACTTTATTATGCAGTCTGATGTATTGAATTGAGAGCCTTATCTCGAACAATACAAACTCATGTATTATTGCACCCATAATGTTGATAGATATGACATAATATCATAACAATTACCATAGTCACCACATTACTTCAGTTCTAATTGTGCTGCCCAGCACACCCACTTCTCTTTCCCTACAATTGTTGTTCCTCTATTGGTGTCACTGAAAATGATCAACTGTAGAGTGCATCTCTCATGTATTTAGAAAGAATTCAAATGATTGATGGACTTACACAGACCCATAGTTTTCCCTTTATCAAATTAGTGAAGTGCATGAAAATGCATTAAGCAGTTATTGCCATTTATTATAAGTATTTTTAAGAGTAATTTTTAAGCAAAAATTTAAAAAATGACGAAAATGTGTTACTTAATGAACTATATCTACACATGCCTACAGGAGTTTCTGGAGCCTGACAGGTCACTGAACGCTTGATTTTGAACATATGCACCTTTGCACATGCCTAACAGAATCATGCCACTCATAAAAGCAAAATGTTTTCCTGTCAACAATCGTGATGGGACCCTCTTTGTATAGATCACCTCTGGAAGATGTTAACTTCATACTAGGCAGAGTATTTCATTGGGGCATGAAACTAGGACAGCAGGACATCAGCAGCTATTTCCACCACTGCAATATTTCACAATTGCCATGCTTCCAGTCACAGGAAACGTGCAGCCATCCAATGCGAGGCCACAGTATGCCAGTCCAGATGGATAGCAACGGCAGCTGTGTGTGTGCTCCAGCCAAGGCCTCTGATCATGTTGGCCATATCTGGTGGTCAGACAAAGACCAGCTCGTCTCCCAGCAGGTGACCAAAAGCAGTAACAGGTCGGTGGCCTGCAGTCACTGTCTGGTCTGACAGACGTGTTCGACCCGGGGAAATGAGAAGCGTCTGGGTCGACCAAGTCCTGGATCTGGGCCAAGAATTGACTAGCTATTCAACTAATTTAGTGATGGAACAGGAGGTTGATGGGGCAGGCTTTGGAAATATGAACAAGGACAAGGTGAGCAATTCAAGAGGCTGCATCCTAGCCTTGCTTTATGTATCATTATTCACTGTGGAAAAGGGTTTTTTTTAGACCGCTGCTTGCATAAGCATTGCAATCTCCTTGATTTTATATAAGAGCATGCAGAATAAATTTAGAGCAACTGTGTAACAGGGGTACGTATTAGGCAATATAATATTTTAAAAGGCAATATAATTTTGCCATATTGTTATGATGTTATGATGTGCTCATGATGCATAACAAGAAACAAACAGGACTAAGAGTGCAGAGAGTAGGCTCTTCCAAATAGGAGTACGAAAGTGGTTTGGCTAGACAAGGTCATAAAGGAACTCAGAAAAGCATACTTGAAGTATTTGCAAAATGCACATCATATGACAGAAAAAGCAAGCAACGGAATAAAATTTATGAAGGAGTCACTTATTATTGTTGGCTACAATACATAAATATTTTTTTAGACAACAGTTAGTTCCAGTCCACTAATTTGATTGGACGATTTGATCTTTAGTATAACAGCACTGGTACATTTAACTGTTTGTATCCCTCCACTTATCTGTTTTCAGTACATAAGAAACCGTTATTACTATGAGCTTTCTGTGTGTTGGCATGGCAACACGCAATGTTCTGTCCGGTTGTGGCTTCTCTAGGAACTATTTCCTTTAATGGGGCAAAAATAAACTAAATGTTTGGCCATATTGTGTATGAAATGTCAGTTGTTTAATATTAATTACTTAACAAGAGAACTGTTTTGTAAAAGGAGTTTCTACAGTTAGTTCCGGTGCACTAACCTGATTGGATGAGCCCGCATTCCAAGATTGCTTATATTTAGTATAAGCGCACTGCGACATTTCACTGTTTGTATCACTGCGCTTGTCTGTGTACACCACATAAACTTCCAATTCTAGCAACAGTACCACTAAAACCATTACTACAGTACAGTTAGTGACATCAGCAGACATGGCAAACAATACATTTTTCATGAATATAGTTTCTGAATTAAAATATGAAAACTGTCAGTTGAAAATGAAAAGGAGGAAGGGAAGCCAACTTCACCTGTAACGGGAATGTACAAATCATTGTGAGCTAGCTAGTCAGCTAGCCGATGGCCTGTCAGTGAGTGCGGCTTCTTCGGAATCTATATCCATTCACGGAACAAAAATAAAGAAGTTATTTGCCATACAGCGTCCGAAATGTGAGTTACTCTATATTAATTTCTTATTTATAAAACTGTTGTACAAAAGTCATATCACGCTCGCTATCATGCAGTGATTATCTGCGGCCTCGTGCCTATGGCTGAATCACAGCTGTGACGATATTCAGTATAACAGCAATCCTGCTCGTGTGATATTGCTTAATTGAGGTGAAATAAAATACAACTATCTTTTCCATATAGTCACAAAATATAGTTGTTGAAAACCCCAATTAACGAGCTCTTATTTGAAGGTCATATTGCTTACTCCTAGTTTGTAAGGGTTTTTTTCCCAGCAGGCTCAGCAGGGTGGAGCTAAGATGATGATAGATACACAAGTACAGTACAATACTTTAAGAAGTAAGGAGATTAAAGGTGTAGTTCAAACCAGCAATACTGAATAATGCTGTATAACCTAACCCTTATACAGTATACTGCTATAAAGTGGTCAAATGAGATTTATAGAGTAAAGATCAACCTACAAACATTTTCGCAAATAATGAGCAATTTTTATTAGCATAAATCTCACACGCAATGAAAAAGCTAACTCATCAAGAATGTCAAATGCATCTAATGTCCATCTGACTTGGCAGATTTTGAGAACATTTTACCCAATCAGTTTTTCCTCATAACGTTATAGGACATAGCGCAACCCCATTTATTCCCCAGCCACATTGATCCTACTGCCTCTGACTGTCAAAGCTATAGCTTTACAAGCAATTACTTTCCCCTCACTCTGAAATTGCAACAGCGAGTCTGTTTCATCTGCTCAACCAGTGCCCATTCAATATAGCGTGACGCTACAGCATAAAACATAAAAACTTATGTAACTGTACATGTAGCTCATGTAACTGGGAGACTGCCTCAATAATATCACAATAATGATCACATCTATAGAAAACCAGTGGAGAAAATAGTGGAGAAGGTAAGAAAGGATTAATAGGAGGCAAAGTGAAGGCAGTGAACTATTCCTGTTTGAGGTACAATGTCTGGGGAGAAAAAAAAAAAAAAGGCGGATAAAATTTGCAGGTCAAATAAGCCTCCTATTTTTTTTTCTCCATTTTTACTGAGAATTCTCAGAGGAAATAAGTCTCCAGGCGTGGACAAATCCCTTAGCCCAGGCACCCAGGACAAGCAGATTTCATGTTCGTTATTCATAGTTGCTTGGCAGACAAGTAAGGAAAAGAAAATAAACCCTCCCTATTGACTTTCATAAATTTTTTTATTTGGTGTTTATGGATAAACTCAGTGCACTTTGTGGCGGTGTGACACACCTCGACATCGCAAAATACAGCATGTGCTACTCATTCTGCATCCCACTGCCTGCTGCACTACACACATCACCTGAGGCACAGTCTGCTGACAGTAGAACTTTTTTTTTTTCCAAGGCAGATTAATTAATGTGCACAGATGATCTTTTCAGAATCAAGAACATGCAGGCATGTGGAAGCAATAACGAAACCAAAAAGTGCAAAGCTTTTATAGAACTCTCTTGCTTGCAGAACATGCAACATATAGAGAGAAAAAACACTAGCCAGATGGATAATATTTTATGTGCGATGTGAGGAGAGAACAGCGCAACTCCTAGTTGAAACATTCACTGGTGTCTTTTTTGTCAAAGGAGCAAACATGATGTGCTGCAAGATCAAAAAAAGGTTTTCATGAGAGGATAAGGACTACTGCTCACCTAAATCACCTAAGCAGTCATTTGTAAACTCTTTTGTTGACCTTAGTCGTGTTCATGCACTTAACTATCTACATATGTAAGTACATTATGTTAGCTAACATTTGTTAGCCTAGTCAATTAAGTTTCTGGGCAACCAAAACATTGAAATGGGCAAACACACTGGAGCTTTTATTTATCCATTGGGCTAGCTAATGAATTTCTCATTTGTCCACTCCGTTTCCCCGAAAGAGTCCTACATAGGAATCAAATGGCAACAGTAATGCAGATTTAATGAGGTCCCACTGCCACCTGTGAGGCTGATGTAGTTATGACTTCAGTGTGGTATCGCTGGCTTGATTTTGAGTTAGCAAGTCATCGGCCACTATAAGGTTGCACCTCAGCTGATGTCTGTGTTACAGCAGGTTATGGGATTAGGCGGGACTTCCATAATGCCTTGTTACAGCTAGAACATAGACAGGAAGTAAAAATGTTGGTTAAAAAGGCTAAAATTTACTTAACATTTAAAGTAATTTATTGAATAATCTTAATTTGCCCAAAGGCAAAGTGATTGAGCCTCAGTAATCAATAAAATTCCTTTTAAAAAAAAAAATTATGGTCCAGTGTTGCTGCTTGTCACACAGGTCTACAACAGCCGCAGCGTGAACGTTCTCTGCTGTGGGCAAAATAGATATAGAATCAAAAGAAGTAAACTGAGCTCCTGGCCACTGAGGTACAAAATACCCTTAAGGCTTTAAGTCTGACACAGGTATAAACACATACACTACAGCATGGCAAAGCAAGGGCTTTGATCCCATACAACACTCACAGAAGCAAAAGTCGAACCAAGAGCAATCTGTGTGACAATAACTTCTTGTTACTTACTCAGCTGTAATGTAGAGACCATATTAGAGATTAAAGGACTATATCAGCTGGGCACCAGGAGTGAAATTTCTGATTACATACAGACAGAAATCTATATATTAGTGGGGTTTGGCTAAAGGGTAACAGCTAAACATAACACATACATGCGTCACTAAGAGTGAGGAAAATCCGCTAGTTTGGTGGGAAGCAAACGGAATGAGAGGGAAGCCCTTTTGTTGTGTGTGCATGTGTGTGTGCCCAGCACCACAACTGAAAGACTATTCAGAACAGAGGGTAATATTCTTAACCCCTCCTGTAAATCTCCTTAAACTTGAAATGCTAGTTTTGCTTTCAAACACCACTTAGGATAAGAATAGTCTGTTTTACTGCACATCAGGCGAGTCCAGAATATCCCTTTGTTTGCAGCACTCAAACATAAAAGACCAAAACTTTTTTTTGTATTCATTTTCACTGTCATTTTCATGTTACTGAAATTTATTTCAAGGTAAGAAAGCCTATGTCAAGCTCGAGCTGATTCATAATTGATTGTGATAAACAGAAACCAACATTTAAAGCCGGTGCTATAACTTGTTTATAGTAAACTTATTGTGCAGTGACACTCAGCATTTTTTGATGCTGTTATATTCATTCATTTATTCTCCATCAGGAACCAGAGTCTATCCTGGAAGCACTGGGCATCAGTCGGGAATACTCCCCTGAATCAGTCCACAGCAGTGCACCACTCACCCACTCACTCACCCACTCACTCACCCACTCACTCACCCACTCACTCACCCACTCACTCACCCACTCACTCACTCACCCACACACCCACTCACCCACACACTCACCCACACACTCACCCACACACTCACCCACACACTCACTCACACACTCACTCACACACTCACTCACACACTCACTCACACACTCACACACTCACATGACAGACAGCAACCCAAGCTAAGGTTTAACCGGGGACACAGGAGCTGTGAGACGACAGTGCTGATTACTGTGCCACCGTGCCACCGTTCTTGTTATTCACTTATCAGACACTTTATTAGGAACACCTGTACACCTGCTTATTCAGGCAGTTATCCAACCAGCCATCATGTGGCAGCAGTGCAAAGCATAAAATGCATAAAATTATGCAGATACACGTGAAGAGCTTCAGCTAACGTTCCCATGAAACATCGGAATTGGGGAAAATGTTACCTCAGTGACTTCTTGTTGGTACCAGAAAGCCTGGTTTGAGTATTTCAGAAACTGCTGATCCCCTACGATTTACATGTACAACAGTGTGTGGAGTTTACACAGAATGGTGCGAAAAACAAAAAATTTTCAATGGGTGGCAGTTCCGCAGGCGAGATCAGAAAAGATCAGAAAAACGGAATGGTTCAAGCTAACAGGAACCCTATGGTAACCCAAATAACCACTCTTCATAACTGTGCTTGTAAGCATCACAAAATCCACAACACATAGCTCAACAACTGAAGACGACGACATCATGTTCAAGAACAAGAATGTGAGGCTACAGTGCGCACAGGCTCACCAAAACTGGACAGCTGAAGATGAGAAACACATCACCTGGTCTTTTTGCAAGTTTCAGTGAGCCAAATTTGCTCTTAGGCTCTCAGCCATGGACAGCTGTGACATTGCTGGGATTCAAACGTGCAATCTTCTGATGATAAGACAAATGATCTGTTGCTGTATATTTTTAAAGGTAAATTACAATTTAAAAATATATATATATATATATATATATTGCACAGACCTAGTGTGCAACAGTCCGCTCACACAAGTACAGTACAGTCTATATCCAGTGATATACTGTATGCCAACCTCAAGTAACCTCCTACATGAATAGTGAAATACTATTATCTACAAATTAATTTTGATTTGCAATTCCTGCATCTCAGAAAGGACAGAGGAGCGTGGGCAATGTATGTGGTGATTATGGAGCGTCAAAATAAGTGGAAATGGTTCCTAATGAAGCCATGTATTACATTAAATTTATTATTATTAATAGTGTAATACTATTAACGGATGCCCTTACTGAGTACCAGATGAAAGCGCAAAACCTCTAAACAAGAGTTTGTCCTTCAGCTACTGTCAGCCAGTTAGCTCTCACTGCGACTGCCTGATCCAGCTGCAGTGCCCATGTATCCCGATACTGTTGTGTAACTGTGCTCATTCTGCGTGATCATAAACAACACACACAACCTACAGAATGAACTACAGCGTGCCCCAAAAGTCTCCATACATAGGGGACTGTGTGTGCCAGCACCATGTCGGTTGTGCCTTCGTCAGTGGATATTCGTGGACTTCCACTTCTCAGTTAGTTATGCCTGCCATATTTCCTATTAAAGTCTATCGCAACCCTGCAACAGCTTCCTGCTCCAGCCAAGAGAATGATTTCATTATGTTCTTCTTGTGTCAAAGGCATTCTTAAAGGCTATCTGAAAAAAAAAACATAATATAAACTAAGTATGAAAAATTTTGGAAGACATTTTCCAAAAAGTATTAATTTCCCCTATGTATGGAGACTTTTGGGACACCCTGCAGTTACCTAATGTTAGCTAGCTAGTTAAAATATAACTATTTCCGTGTATTTTGTTCTTCAGCCTGTGGAAAAAAAAGTTTGGCATGAATCGGATAATGTTAGCACACTAGCTAAAACCCAATCCCGATTACAAAGAGACACAGATCTGGCAAGCAGAGGACTCAAATCACTCACTTTCCCCCAGTACAACTGAAACTCAACATAGCCAGCTGTCATGAGTTTTGTAGTGTCAATAATTTTGTCATTCAACTATTACATTAAACTCAGCACGAAACCCCTTCCATATTTGGTCTGACCAAATCAAATAGTCTTTTTTTTTGTCCCAATAAAAAGAAAACAAAATTTGTCTTACCAGTTAGTAAATGACATTTCTTTCTATGACACATTTCTTTATATGGACCAAAGGAAAACAGTCATACACACCATGCTATATAGTGACAAGAAACAAAAGCAGCAGTAAACAAAATTACACAAAACAGCAACACAGTTCAAGTGGCTTCAGTGGTGTATTACTTTCTATATAGCGGCTTATGTACTCTTGAATTATCTTGCGTTTGTTTTTTTAGTTGGTTATGTAAACAACGCTTCGACTATAAAAATCTAAGTTGATGAATTTAGTCAATTTAGTCGATTTAGTCAATTATGTCACTAATCTTTGCAGCCCTAGTGTCCAGTTGCATACGTGGAAACGTGATGAGAAGCTGTGACTCTTCAACATATTTCAGTGTAATACTGTCACAAATGCATCTCAACTGCACAAAAGCGCAAGAACTTCTTTTGTCACTGACCAATTTTTTACAGCAACGCCATATTAATGAGAAATTCAATATAGAAGCAGTGGAGAACGTTGGACTCAAAGATCCAGAATGCAGTGTGGCTATATGAGGCAACTGTGCTGAGTTACGGCGCAGTTAGTTAGTGACCTACGAGATACCAAATATGATGGCATTGGCAATGGTATTAGCATGAAAGTTAAGGCTTTGGAATCTGTTTGAGGAGGTTGTACAGATAAGGAGGTGAGACAGAATAAAGGTCTAAAGCACTGCTGCATCACTCTTTTCAAGTAGAGCTGAAGCTAGGTCCTAATCCCACAGTCACCACTATCAGTGGGGTTTGTGGGTAATGAAGGAAACTGTTAACAAAAGCTAAAATGGATCAACACAACCAAAGCTAAAATGAAAGTCAGCTCAGAATGTCTTTACAAAATAAATCTTGGACACCATTTAAGATCACAGTTCATTGTAGGCCATTGTGAACCATTTGTATACATGCCTTTCCTTGAAGCAAAGATGCTAATCTCATATGTAACATACTTGTGCAAGGAGGGAGATCAGATGTGAGAATGACTGGGAGTGCTTATCATTGAAACAATAGCCATAAATTCCTCCTATCAAGTTTGCTATGAGAAAAAGCCTAACTTGTATGTGAAACATCCCAGCTTGATAATTCCAGTTCCATCATGTCTGGTCACCTAGAAACCAAGGATATTAAATCTCCACTATAGATTCACCTCTTGTCCTCGCAGCAGTGGCCCTGTTTTCATAATGTTCATCAAAACCTAGACCGATTTTTAATTCGCTTCCTATATGAAGAAAATTGGCCATAAATAGACTGTTTCAGTAACGAGTTTTTGACAGCTGTTCAATGAACAGCAACTCTCCTGCTAACAAACGCACCAGTCACACACTATTACAGTCATAATCTTCAGTCACTGGCAGTCAAGCCAAATGAGGCAGAAGACAAAAAAAACAGCGCAATCATCGATGCATTAACTGCAGCCTTTTGTAAACAACATATCCCATAAACAGAAAGAGATATGTGACTGATTAAACAGCATTATCTGGAGGCAGAGAGTTTATACACAAATCATAACTAGTATGTCAGCAAATAGGCAACTTCAATCAACTTAGTGGGACTAACCTTTAGATGGACTAATCTTTTCTATCTCTTCTAGAAATTCATTGACAGGAGACAGTACACCACACATGCCTTTCATAGACAGCTGTCTGCAGACCTAAAAAGCATGCTAAACAAACACACAACTACTACTCCAGGACACTCTGACCTCCCTGGTATCTTCACACTCACACAAACGAGGTTTATTACAGCTGCGTGCAATGACTTCCCAGGAAATTTCCTGTTTATTCATGGAACTGTACATAAAAACACTCTGTGAGCGTTCCATCATGCAGCCTGCCTGGCTATTTGTTGGGACAGACTTAGTGGGCAATAGCGTTAAATGGCAGGAATTGCCCTCTATGGAACACAACATTCTTACATTCTTAGTCGCAATCTAAAAATGCCAGAACCTTAGTGCTGACCACTGTTGCCTACGTTGCATGGAAAACAGTTTGCAACAACACCGTCAGTTAGCAGATCTCTGAAGTTTTTACGCATAAAATTGCACACATCTGAGCACTGCCTGGTTGGCAACATTTTTTCAGCCTGAGAGGAGTACATGTCTTCACGTCCAGAGATCAAGTCATGCAGTGTGAGCCATAGTAAGAGCTCTCATCTTACAGCAACTCTGCATTCAACTGTGGTAATATAATCAACACAACTTTTCTGAAGTCAGAACAAGCTCCAAAACACAGGCTGAGCTGATTAAGCTGGGGGTTACTTTGTCTAAATTGATTACTAAATGTCTGACAGGTTTTAATTGCCTTACAGTTGCATCATTTTCTTGTGTAAGTGTGTGTGTGTGTGTGTGTGTGTGTGTGTGTGTGCGTGTGCGTGCGTTATTGAATAATCAAGAGCAATTCACTTAACCTGAACAGCAACAGCCACTATAAGCAAAGCAGCTTTGCCAAGATGTACTGCAAATGAAAAGTTTCATTCATTTCACCTCTGACCTTATTGAGGAAAAAGCTTTTTAAAGCTGAGATTGTGCCCAAGGCCAATGCGTCACACCACTCCCCGTCGCTATGCCAACACAAAAAAACTGTTTCACTTCTTGTGCTTGGCTTAATGTGTCTTATTTATGTCACATTTATATTACATACTTTAACAAATTAAAATAAAAGTTAATAAAATAAAAATTGGTTCCTGTCACATTCTATCCATCACTTATCTGGAACCTGTGTATATTCCTGGAGTCAGAAGACTCCTCAGATGTACTGTATGGCTTTTGTATGGCCGTTTTAATAAATGCAATGATGTGTATACTGAGCATTTTAATAACAGTTTACAACTGCATTGCTCTGAAATCAGATGACATGGCCTCTGTGAATTGGAGATCTGTTACTAAACAGTAAACTGAACATGTGGGTTCATTCATTACCACACCCACCTATTCAATGACTACACAGTATGACTCCACAGGATGGCTAGCATTGAAATCCTGCTTCTTATTGTGATTTACGGGACAGGAAAAACTGCAAAGGCAAGCTAAATTAAGCTGAGCATCAAACATCTCAGATTTAGAACTGTGCTGACTGTTAATTAAACTTTAGGTGAAAATCTGAGGCGCATCATTACAGAGCACAGGAAGAGAAAGAACAAAGGCCAGACCGTGCCTTGGCATGTGCTTGCGCTGTAACTGAGCTATAATGATTTTCATAAAAGGTCAACAAAGTCCCTATTCCTATTCCAAATTTAACTGCCCCAAAAGTAAAACGAACGCTTCCCTTAGTTTAATTGCATTTTCCTGTTGCTGTTTGAAAGCTCCTTGCCAGCTAGTTATTTCCTGCACACAGTGATATCGAGGTGACAGCTGATGAAGAACTGGAGGTCTACTGGAGGAAGAGATAAAGAAAGGTAGATCTGGTGCGCCTACTACTGTCCGGCATCCACCCAAAATGCACAACGCATCACACCTATCAAGGTAACTGTACAGATCATGCGTTTCTTTTTTTTTTTTTCTTAACTGAACATAAATGTAGGTATTTAGTTCACTATATTCTGCACAGTTTCTCTCATGGATAAGCACCTGTTATATAAACAAGAAAACAGAACTTATACAAGTGATTACATGGTGTGTTCAAATAAATAATTAAAAAAAAAAGATGATGATGATGAATAGAGTCGGTGCTCTATAGAGAAAAGTTAATGTCAGACACATGTCAAGGCAGCACTGGGACCTCTGAAAAGTTGTAGGTATTGCAAGGGGCACTGATCGTGTCCCTGGGGGGGTGTTGGGGTAACAGATGCACAGAAGGCGAAACAAAGTAAAGCTTCTATGCACGTTCATACTGAATGGGAGAAGAGGAGGGCTGGTGTGGGGGGTGGGGGGTGAATGTTTCCCTAAACAATGCAGACATGTTGCCTTTAACCCTCCTATTATCTATGGGGTCAATTTGACCCCATTCAATGTTTAACGTCTCTAAATACATGGTTGACTTAATTTTTTTTGCTTCTTATTTAATGACTTTTCCTAATTTAATAGGGACAATGGGGAAAACATAAAATTAACATGATGATATGTTTTCAGTGTCCTGTACACATTTTGTAGCATCAGTGTTCTTTGGGGTCAATTTGACCCCAGGCTGTTTTAGCTGTATAAAACATATAAGAAATATCCAAATTTATTGGTATTGAGGGTCACTATAACATACAATTTTATAATCTTCAAAAAACGTCCCTCTGCTTTAGGGCCCTAATCTAACATAACCATACCTGTAGTATTGCAAGAACCACTCATAGTTCACATGACAATGGGAAGGAGAAAACACAATTCTCATGAGGACATTGATAGTTCACCCAACATGGGGAACATATAAAAGCTTAGGCCCAATCCCAATTCTATTTTATACCCCTTCACCTACCCCTACCCCTACGCCTACCCCTTCCCCTTGTCCCTTGAAACAGAGCGTCAAGGGGTAGGGATGAAAATATTCCCCTAAGAATTGGGACACCACTACTATACCGTTACATGTCATCATACGTCATCTAGGTCCTAATTCTCTCTCTCGAATTGGCAATATTTGAGAAAAAAGTTTAGCGATTTCTAATTATTGGGGGGACTAGCCCCCCTCAATGTCTTTGGTGGTTACAGCCCTGATCAGCCATGAAAATATGTTGTGGCACTATCGTGCAGTCTGTAATGATATGACGTTAGCAAACTTTAGCGATTTTTTGCAAACATTTCTTTGAATAACATCACCGTAAACATGAACACGCGATTGAATGTAGCCGGTTTACGCTGAGATAATTCATACCCCTTCGTTTGAAGTGTGGTCCCGAAAAATCTTCGTTTGAAGGGCTATCTGGCCCTTCCCCTTCCCCCTACCCCTCCAACCAAAAGAGAATCAAGACACCCCTATCCCTTCGCGTGAACACGCGAAACGGAGGGGTAGGGGAAAGGGGAGGGGCTAAGGGGTAGAAATGGGATTGGGCCTTACACAGAAGCCTTCTCTAAAATTTCTCTTGGTGCTCTGTGGGCTCTCTTTTTATGAAAAAAAAAAAAAAAAGATTGAAAATGAGCTTTTAGCAAAGGTTTTCTGTCAATGACGTTTTGTCACAGTTCTTTGACAGTGTAAGTGACATAGGGGAGAATGTGTCTGAGACAGAGGATAATGTTGAGGAGGACCCTGATTATGAGGCATCTTCCTCTGATGAGAATGATACTCTTAGTGTTGACCCTCCTGTTGTCTCTCAACCACCAGCAGACACATTACCTTCCAAAAATGCAAAGTTATTGTGGTCCCTCTCCCCACTTGAATGGCAGGGTAGACCTAGTGCTGCTAATGTCATCAAAATGGTCCCAGGCCCCACCAGATACGCTGAGGGTGGTATTACACATGGCTGAAGGACTGAAGGGTCATAACATTACATGTGATATTTTTTTCACATCGTACACCCTGGGTGAGGAACTGCTGAAAAGGAAGGGTACCATGTAGAGGACAATGAGAAAAAACAAGCTGGAGCTTCCCGCAGCTTCATGTGATGAAGAACAAGAAGGTAACATCTTCAATGTTTGCCTTCACTGACAGAGCCACTGTCATCTCCTATTGCCCCAAGAAAGGGAAAAATATCCTGCTGATGAGCACCATGCACAAAGATGCTGTCCTGAGCACCAGAGAAGACAGGAAACCACAAATGGTCTTGGACTACAATGAGTCAAAGGGAGGGGCTGATACTCTGGACAAGGTCACAGCCACCTACCGCTGCCGATGCATGACTGCTCGATGGCCCCTTCTGTTTTACTAATAAAATCGTTCTAAATGTTTGAAATTGGGTTTGTTTTTCCTGGGGTCAATTTGACCCCGAACATAATACATGTTACTATGTAACTTGATAACAGAAATTGTTCTTCTTTCCAATTGTTATAAATAACAAAAATCTGTACTTAGAAATAATATAAAGCCTTTAAAAAACCAAAAAGATCTTTCTTTCCAATTGTAGGTCAATTAGTGAGACTTTATGGTGATTTGCGTATTTTTCCATAGTCGTGCAATCGGTATTCTGGATGTATAAAGTGGGGGGAGGGGGGGTTGGGTGAGGGTCTATATTTTATTTGAAGGGCTATTTAGGTAGTCAACAAATAAACATAAAGTACTTGACACACAAACTTAGGTAAAAATCATATTCTAGAGGTTTAAATTTCTGGATAAAAGGATAAAAGTAAGTACTCTTGCATTGAAAAATGGCTAACTCTAATGGTTAACTCCTATTAGATGGCTGATTCTGATTTCGGCTGCCTAGAAGTCTGTTTAGCTGAAATTTACCACAGTACAAAATTCACATCTTTCCACTTACTACAAAGACTTTGAGTGCTTTGTGATCTCACAAAATATGTTCAATGTATTGACATGCAAATTATTACATGATGATGACATGGTACCTGGAAACTTTTAGAGGTAGCCAACTTAGTCAAACCATCATTCCTCACTAAAATTATGGGATAATGTGACAGGTTTGGCTGCTTGCTAAAACGACAGGATGTAAGATTTTGGAATTCCACCCTGGTGGAAAATGCTACAGCAAGCTACTTGTGGGAAAATATTTCTTAAGGTGGGTTGTGCTGCGTTCTTCCTCCAACACCGCGGATACATCTGACAGCTGAGTGCACACACATTTAGATAGAATTCAAGGCTGTGTCCCAAATCGCACATTGCACGCTACGTAGTTCACCTAAATTATCAATGTTACCAGTGGTATAGTAACGTGGGGTTCTGTAGTATGCAGTTTGGGATGCGGTGACTTGCAGTCGCTCAGTATTACACAAGTGTTATGAGAATTAAGTGTTGTCGAAAGCTTGTAGAGATATTGTCGTTTGTGTGGATATCGCACTAGTCTGGCGTTACCAGTGAAACCACGGCAACGAGATACTAGATTTCAGTGCTATCACACATTTCCATTTTGAAATAATGTGGCTCTCACTGTTTACATTCGTCAGTACAGTGAGAGAGCAACTAGTCATTCAGGTTGCTTTAACTATTATTCCTCTATTTATTCAAGATACTTATACGAGTTATATATAAAATAGGTATTTTCTTACTTTCATACTTGTTTTTTATAATGAAGCATCCAGTGAAGTTGTTCTCCAGCTTGTTAGAAGGCGCTTTTTTAAGTATTCCTACATATCTGATCAGCTCTTTCAGACGCTGACTGTAAAATACCGCCATTCCAACTGTAGCAAACGAACCAGAAACACAGGAGCCTACTAGAGAGTATTAAGAGGAGCTTAGCAAAGAAGTGTTTGTGCAATGAGCGGTAAACTAATGATAAGTGCTATCAACTCACTAGCAACCAGCAGAAAGCGATGTGAGCAGCACAACTTGAAAATCGCTGCTGACGTGAATGCGCTGTAATTCTACAGGGTGTCCCAAAAGTCTCCATACATGGGGAAATTAACACTTTTTAGCAAAATGTAACTTTATTTACAAAACATCCTCTACATGATTGCCATTTCTTTGTAAACACACACGGAGTCGTCTTTCCCAACTTTGGCTCCCAGTTTGGCAACAGTGTCGTATGTGAAGTGCTTGCCATGTTTCCTGTTAAAGTCCATCACAGCCTTGCGACAGCTTCCTGATCCAGCCGCGAGAATGATTTCAATACGTTCTTCTTCTGTCAAAGGAATTCTTAAAGGCTATCTGAAAAATATATATAATATAAACTAAGTATGAAAAATTTTGGAAAACATTTTGGTAAAAAACTGTTCATTTCCCCTGTGTATGGAGATTATTGGGACGCCCTGTGTAGAGATTATATTTAATGGTTTAAAATCACTTCTAAACAATCTGGCTTGGTTAGATACATTGCATCAGTAAAGCACTTTCACACTAAAAAGTGTACTGACCAGACAATGGCAATTGTTAGCATAAGCCACACAACATAGGAAGTTAAAACGCAATAATGCGTTCACAAGATCAGTGCCAGTTTCACCTTTTAACCACCACTGGCACTGTACAGTACCATAGGATAAAGCACGTCCTCGAAAATTGTTTATCACAACTTTTTACGTGAAAATATTACCTTTTCCTCTGTAACTGGTCTTGGCTCAAGTACACGTGGCTGCTGAGAACTTGTTGGCTGAAGATAGTAATGTTGCAAAAAAAAAAAAGATTGGGGTTCACTTATCAATCTTTTACTAAAGTTGTTTGTAAGTAAATATTCTTGCCAGATTTACAAACATTTTGGTAAAGTTGATTTGCTTAGTCCAAGTGTTCGTAAATGTCAATCAGTCATAAATTACCAAGCAGATTCACAGGACAGCTCATTTACAGTTAGTGACACCGTACAACTCCATAAAAGGCAAAGCTCACAGAGCACTGAAAACAAGAAAATGACAACTAAATGTCAAAAGAGCACCTCCAAAGGTCTTAAAGTGGCATCGCACTGCGTCATCTACCAGAGGTACAGACTAACTCTAACACATTTTATAGCGTGCCATTTCTTTTTTCTAATTGAATGGCTAGTCTTATTTGTCTTAAGTCATTAAATCTTTCTTACAAGTCATTAATGTGTCATTAATATAATGACTTCATTAAATTTGCACGTGCAGTTGAAATAAACAAGCCATCACGGTACATATTAGTGAGACTCGGTTTAGGTAAATGTACATGAGCTCTAATCCAACAACGCTCCAGCGAACGAATAAATTTGGTCATATCCAGCTTGATGAATGAGGTCTGTTGAGAGAAAGAAGCTCACTGACCAAAGAAGATGTTGAAATCTAATATTAGAGAAGTGCTTCATAGACAAGTCTTCAGACACACATGGAAATAGCATTACTTTTAACTTGACAGTCATATGAGTGGGTGGCCTAAACACGCATTACAAGTGAGGGAAACACAGCAGCTTCGTAAAACCTTCAGGAACAGGATTATGCCAACATTTAACGAAATGAGAACACACATCCAAGACCTAAGGCCTTCGGAAAGCACAGAACGTATTCTGCTTAGAATATGTGAACGTAAATAAAACTGTATAGGTTTGTTTTAGGCTACGATGGACCCCTTTAAGTGGCTCAGTGATTTGTACAGATTTGAGGTTAGCAGTGATTCCACAGATTCTACAGAGTGAGATGTTTCCATAATCTCTACAGAGAGCTAGACAGACCTCACCAGCACACAGTCTGTGAGCCTGGTGTATGCTCACAATCATCTAATCCAGATGGTCAGTGCTTTAAAAGTCTGAACCTCTGCAAATATGTGATCCACTTAATAGCAACAGCAACTGCATTAGCATGCTAGCTCAGTGAAGTGTACATCACACACATCACAGTGGGCGTTGTTCCAGCCTAACCTCCTCTGCACACACACAGAGAGAGAGAGAGAGAGAGAGAGAGAGAGAGAGAGAGAGTTAGCTAGACCACACTTGGACTATTGAGAACTCTGGGAACTGGGTGTGTGAAAGCAGACAGGGAGGGGAGCAGATTTGTGCATTATCTCAGTGCAGTCTTGCTTGGGAGCATCACGTTGTGCACTGTATCCCTTTTCTCCACACACACACACACACACACACACACACACACACACACACACACACACACACACACACAGGGCGCTCTACGGCGAGGCTAGGACGCTAGCAGCTGCCTACCCACACCGGATACACACCCACCCTGTCCTGCCCGGTTTTCAGCTCGTCAGCCCGTGTGGCTAGCCTGCGCCTGCAGTGGGCAACTTGTCCACTAGGCTGCATGTAGATACACGGATGGTGTGTCTGGTGTGTCTGGTGTGTGATGTGCTTCCAACTGTGCGCGGGGCGTCGTGTCCAACACACTCAACTAGGTTACAATGAGATAACGCGATTCGCTTTCACTTTGAACCTTAGCTAGCCGTGGCGGGATTTCCTTTTTGTTTGGCTGTTTGTTTGTTTGATTTGGTTTCTTATGCTTTACCTTCCGTCTCCTGGTTTCTGCGGTGCCGGTCCACACAAAGCACTGATATATGACTCGCAGGTTTTGCTTCCAATTGTCCACTTTGAAACCGTTCACATGGGAGCACCCGGCCGGACACATGACAGAAAGCACATTCAGCTTGAGGGGGTTTAAAGGGAGGAAACGGGTCCGAGGAGAAATAACGTGAACTAGCTCTCAGCACTAGCAAGCTAACTGTCCAGCACGGTTTCCGAATGAAAACGGATCCACTAATGGTACTGAAAGGTCCAGGACGAAAAGCGGGCATCTACTCAGAAAAAGTGCTGCTCGTTATCTTGACCTTTGTTACATCAGCTGGTCTGCAGACTGCTGTTTCTAACCGTATCGCGTTAGCTAGCGTTTAACATTTGCTACTTCCACTTGCACTCAACAGATTTTTATGGTCGGCAACAGCAACACGGATTTCAAGAGTACACCATGAGCTCTGCAGCTCCCGCCTACCTCGCTTTTTAATTGGCTTACACGAAGGCGTCTTCCAAACGGTTGGTTGGTGACGTTACTATTTCCCCTCTAGGCCACGCCCACCCAAGTTACAGTATGAACATGATTGGTGAAGAGCGATGCCCTTTTCCTGGTGATCTGGCGTTCTTACCGGTCTGAAGGAATCAAACACATGAAGCATACGGATTTTTTTTTTAACCCACAAAAATTGCAAATTAATAAAGACCCAAAAGAGCAGGAAAAGGTTTACACAGTCAAATTATAAATAGTTGCAAAGACATGTAAAATATTAATAATAATAATAATATTAATAATAAAATTATGATTAATAATAATAATAATAATAATAATAATAATAATAATAACAATTATTATTATTATTATTATTATTATTATTTTATTTTTTTATTATTAATAATACATAATAATAATTATTATTATTATTACTATTATTATTATTATTATGTATTTATGTATGTATTTATTTACTCAGACAGAACATGTGAAACACTACACAGACAGTAACCCAAGCTCAGGATTGAACCAGGGACCCTGGAGCTGTGAGGCAGCAGAGATATAACACCTATATCTTTCACTGTAAAGATACATGGCCTGTGTTTCATAAGCTCTAGGTTGTAACATAATTGCTTTGTATACCCTACATAGTAAACCACATATAGTGCACGCCATTTGCTATGTGGTGTAAAAACACATGATATCCTCACCTACCATCCGATCTTGGAGATGAGGACCAATATAAAACAAGAGCACGTGGCTGGAGTCACATCCTTCTGGAAGACTCAACAGGGTGGTACTGCTTATTACTGCTGTTGTATAAAAGAAGGGGTCCTGAAACAGTAATAATAAGCAGTACCACCCTGTTGAGTCTTCCAGAAGGATGTGACTCCAGCCACGTGCTCTTGTTTCCTATTGGCCCACATCTCCAAGATCGGATGGTAGGTGAGGATATCATGTGTTTTTAGCAATTGGTTAACTAGCACATTATGGTTATATAATTGGTTAATTATCAACTAGCTAAGTGGACATGCTAATAATATTCTTTTGAACAAGTTGTAGCAGTCTGCAGAGATTAGTCAACATGTCTCTTATCACTCACAAACAACAATCTGGCTTTTCACTGAACAAATAAATAAATAAATTCACAAGGTGAAAATCTGGTGTGACCTCTACTTAATGTGGAAAAAGAATGTCTTTATCTTTATATATTTAGGTCTAACTGATTAAGATTTAAAAAAAAAAAAAAAAGTTACTCTTACAAGTACAATTTATTTCTTTAACCACTGCTCGACACATTTTACACAAAACAGTGGACTGAGATTGTCATCTTGTTTAAAACTTGAGTGCGGATAGAGACGTGCATCTGCTTTTCATGCACCTCAAAAATTTCCCTCAGCTTGCTGCTTGGCATGCACACTGACCACGGTGCTTGCTGCTTGAGAGGTGTGTCTGTATGTACCAAGTTGTGCCCACAAATAATTAAATGATGGTGTGACGTAACGTGTGGATTTCAAATATGGGCATGTGAACAGAAAGCAGACCTTATTTTAATCTTTCATTTTGGCAGTTTAGCTACTTACTTTTAACTCACCAAGAGCATTGATGGTGTGGGAATTGTTCCCAGATACTGCTATAAATAAATCTCTGCATGAATTTTTGGAAGCAATGTAGTATTATATACAGAACTATCTATGCAGACCATCTTTTGGGGCCAGAAAATAGCACCTTTTGTGGGGTTCTGAGGCTGGAAACATGGACACAGGCACTTTTCAGATGACACTGAAATTTGGTTGGCTATCACAGTTGCCCCATCTACTGGAGCTGGTGGCTGATAGATCTATTATGATGACAGCTGTTGAACTGATACTATGTGTACTCTTGCACATTTTATCACCACCATTGGCAGGCTTTTATATGACAGTTACATAGATCTGGTTATGGCAAATTAAAATTCTTACCCTTTATGAGGCCATCGCCTGGCTGGCTAAACCCAACATGGCCGCACACATTTGCATTCAGTTGAACTTTGCTGAACATTTCCCACCACATGAGTCAGATTTCACTGCACAGATCTGTCAGTTTGCTCCATTGATGTATGAGTGTCAGATCATGCTGAGAAAATGATGGTACTGGTAGCTTCGTGGATATGGTTCTGTGCTAGTGACTAGAAGATTGAGCTTCTGGTGCTTGTTTGGGATCTTGAGAAAGGCCCTTATCCCTCAACTGCCCTATTATTATTTCACCTTCACTAACTGTTTCCTTCTGGTCTGGGTCATGGTGGATCCGTAGCCTAGCCTAGGAACAGTGTGTCTCAGCCTGGTTCTACCTCAGACCCACCCTCAACATTCCGTCTCACCTAAGAAACTAACACCAGCAGTTAATTAAGGACTCTTTATAAGCACACTCTCCCAGTCAGTCGTTGCACAGCATTGCACTGTCCCTGTGCTTTTGCTCTGCAATTTCCATGTCATTAATCTTTTCTTAGTATGTGAAATTTGATGTTTGTTCCTAGTTGTTACCTAACCTGTTATGGTTTTCTTAATTGGTTCTAGCCCTTGAACTATAATACTTTTTATATATACCATATTCTTTTGGGTCCCTGGAGGACTAGTGGTTAGGCCTCAGTGCTCTCACCGCCGCTGCCTGGGTTCGATTCCCAGCCAGGGAACCGACCCCAGTTGCACAAGACAGTGCACTCCCAGTGAGGTTACTACACATGCTGCAGGAATGGTCACTTATAGAGCAGGTTTTTTGCTGAACATCTGGTCCAAGCCTATAAGATCCTTGTGAAACCTACTCCGAGTTCAGGCATTGGATGGTTGACCACTGGGATTTGGGAGGGTCCAATTCCAAACCTTAACATTAAAATACAGATTGGATCTCATCATTCAGATACCACATAATTGTTTATCATTAACTTAACCAGACAATATTTTGTTCTAGATTTTCTCTGGTTGAAACAACACCACTTAAAGAGCCAAACTGATCACTGAAATGCTCAGCAGCCTGTTGTCTCCAGATCCTGTGTGACTCTACCTTCATAGAAAGCATGGCAGCTAAGGGCATGGAGAGTGTGCCCAGAGTATCATCATCAAACAGTGGTCTTTAGTAAGCAAGGTACCACCAAACTCCATCCACACCAACACTGGGATTGTGCTGACCTGCTTCCAGGGGCCATTCCTCCATGTTCCAACATCATTCCTTTGTCCATAAAGGGGACTGTTGCTATGGATCAGTACACCTGCGGTACATCACCCTCTACCTCAGCAGCATCTTCTGGCTTCTTCTTTATGGAGAAAACAGACAGAAGACTGCATCTTTGCATTGATTACTGTGGTTTCACTACTCTCTTCAAGGTTGCGTCACACCCTCATCTACTGCAGAAGAGGTGTTCACCTCCCTCAAGCAGCGATTTACCACAGCACCTGTTCTCTATCAGCCACACCCATCCCTGTCCTTCATCACAGAGGTGGATACCTCAAAGGCTAAAGTAGGGGCCGTGCTTTCACAGAGGCAAAGAACCTCAGCCAAGCTCTATGCTATAGGGAGGTACCTGAATACATGCTGGGAGAGTGTGTAAATGTCTGTCAGGAGTTTCAGTTGGAGCTTTTTTCCAAGAAACTTTCTCAACTTTACATTGGATAATTTAAGATCTTCCATCACAACACTTGACATATAAGAGCTACAGTTACAGTTACAGTTGCTACAGTTCTGAATGTCACCCTCTTTCTGTGTCTCACTCTGTAGGCCTGTAGTTTCAGGACCCCTACAAGATGCTATCCCATCTGACACTCTTATGATCAACTGATATGTAACTGATGTGTAACGATAGTGGAGTCATTCAGGTTCCTGGGCAACACTATCTCTCAGGACCTGAAGTGGGACATTCACATTAAGTCCATTGTTAAAAAGGCCCAGCAGAGGTTGTATTTCCTTCGCCAGCTGAGGAAGTTCAACCTGCCACAGGAGCTGCTGAAACAGTTCTACTCTGCCATCATTGAATCCGTCCTCTGCACCTCAATAACTGTCTGGTTCAGCTCAGCTACCAAATCTGATCTCAGAAGACTACAGAGGATAGTCCGGCCTGCTGAGCGAATCACTGGTACACCCCTTCCCACTCTCCAAGAACTGTACTTATCCACAGTGAGCAAAAGGGCTGGCAAAATCACTCTGGACCCCTCACATCCAGCACACTCCCTCTTTGAACTGTTGCCGTCTGGTCGAAACATGGCACACAACACTATCATACATTTATTTACTTAATACACATAGTTATTTACTTTTCAAATTTGCACATAACATACCTGTACGTACAAAATTGTCTATTTTGTATATTGTGTTTTTGCTATTTGTACATTGTCTATTTGTATATTATTCTTTTTATTGTCTGTGTCTTGTCTTGTCACTGTCATTCTGTTGCACTGTGGAGCTTCTGTCACTAAAACAAAGTTCATTCTGATTCTGATTCTGATTCTGATCATAAGTGCATTGTGAGAGCCCTTCTGAATTCCTGGGAAAAGGGGAGAGCTCCACTGTTTAGCAGACTGGGACTATTATGGTCCAGAGCAGCACTCATGGAGATTTTCTGGACCCCCTCCTTAAGGTGGAATTCCAGTGTCACCACTCTGATTGCCCAGCACCACATAGGAGTAGCTGACCATCTACACAAGGATCTGTTGCCTTAGGTGCAGCTATTAGGAGGTTAGCTTCAGTAACAAACTTTTTGCATCATATAAATTATATAAAGCTTATATTTTGAATTTCCTATCTATTGGTTTATATTTAATGCATAACTAAATTATTGTTAACGTTACTGTTAAGGATAAACAATAATTTGGTCTTCATAGTCACAAAGCTTGGTGCAAAACGAATGAATTTAATCAGTCATAAATTTTTTTTGCACATTTCTAACAAGAATAACTTATACTTCAGTGGTGTAGAAACATACTTAATTTACTGTTTTTACTTACTTTAATTTACTTAATTTACTGTTACTTAATTAACATACTTAAGATGGTATTTTACACGTTTCAATAAAAAGCTTCCATGTAATTCTTAAACTCAAAAACAAACAGAAATGGTTCTTTAGCCTTTACACAGCTTGTGGGCCATCTGTATGTCCAGCTGCTCAAGATAAATAACACGTCTACTGGAAAATTCCTTTTTAAGAGTTTTTTTTTGTTGTTGTCCTGAAACCACCCCACTGGTCTTTCATACATAAGATAGGACCTTAGAAGGACTTCATAGGCCTCAGGTGTAAGAAAGGATATAATAACTAACTAACTATCTAATTAATTAACTAATTCATTCATTCATTCATTCATTCACAGATTCCAGCTCCTCCCAAGCCAACTATGAGATATAATCTCTCCAGCAGGTCCTGAGCCTGGTCCAGTAGTCTGTCCGGTGAGACATGCCTGAAACAGCTCTAGCAGTAGCCAATCACAGACATCCTAGTAAAGAGCCCAAACCACATCAACTGGTTTCTCTTGATTCTGAGGAGCTGTGGTTCCAATTCAACAAGGTGCCCATCAACCCCTTGCCACCTGTACACACAACGTTTTTCTTTCAGCCCAAAAACTGTGCTCCTGCTTCACTGCCACAGACCAGTACAGTACCTGTAACAGTGCTGTTGCTGATCTGATCCAAAACAGTTTGAGAAACAATTTGAGATTCAGAACAATTCAAAACCATTCAAAGACTGCAAATTGCTGTAGAAATTCAGAATAGGACCCTGATGGCCTGTAAATGGTAATTAGTGGAATATACTGAATGAAACTAGGCTTTCTTTGTGGACATAAAAAGTATTTCAAATGAGTAACATTTATGTTCAGATTTCTGGGTAACACCTAGAGTATTGTCATGACTAGAGTGACACCGCAAGTCAGCTAACAGACGAGACGGTCAGTTTAGCCTTTTTGTCTGCTGCTCTGGATTGTCACCTATTAACTAGGTTTGTCATAAGATTATAAGCTATGTTACAAGACATGACAGCAGCACCTTCCCAAGCAGGATGGATACTGTCCCACACTTGCCCTCAAAAATAGTTACTGGTATTCAGTAACTATAGCTGCTGGTGCCCCTTAAAGCCTAACTAGTTTCATGTGACATAAAATAGACTCTCCTATAAGAACAGCATTTTCAACTGGGTTCTTATTGGGTGCTTCAGTAAGTGAGGAAAACCTTTTTGAAGTTATTACATAATTTCATATCAACAGTAAAACACACCAGACATGATTTGTATTCATTTAAGTAGTCTGATTTTCAGCCTTTGATTAATTTCTTTCAGAATTTTGTTTACATGAAATAGGGATTTGTTTATTTGTTTATCAGAATGAAAACAGATCAATTAATGAAGCTTTAATTAAATCAGAATTTATTTAAATCTAAACTATTTGAGTTCTAAAATAAATAAAAGTATAACTACCTGCTGATGAAGCAGTTCAATTTTCTACCTGATTTCAGCCTCCATAAAAAACAGAGCACACTTCCATAACTGTCTTGTATTTGTAGTAATCTCAGACAAAAGTGCCTCTAACTCAGATTTGCTTAAATTTATTTATCCCCCTCTCTGTTATTTCTTTCCTCAGATCTTGGATGTCTCTTCCTTTCCTCAGATCGTCCTGGAATCTTGGATAAACTGTTGAACACTTTCCATTTAACGCCTCAACACCAGCAAAGTTTAGATATTTGTGAAATTGGGTAAATTAAATTGGGTAAATTGAGGTGTGGCATATACACATGATGTGTAAACAAGGATCTAGTGGGTGGGAGATTGCATCCATGCAGCCAACGATGATTCATCATTTGAGCTCAAATCACTGTTTATTGTGAGGTTGTACAGAAGTTTACAGGAATTAGATGCAGAATTGTTTCTATATCATTCCTTGCCCTCAAATTAGTGCTCATTCCCATGCTACTTGATGAATAAGACACAATATATAGAGAGTTACAGTTGCAAATAGTTTGTGAACCCTTTGGAATTACAAGGATTTCTGCATTAATTACCTATAAAATGCGGTCTAGCCTTTTATAGGTAATTAATGCAGTATAGGAAAGCACAATACCCCATAATCATCAAAGCTGTGTACAGACAATTCTAATAGTAAAATGAACGTATGCAAATTCCACCAAGTGTTACTGAGTGGAAATTTATGTATGCCATTTTAACAAACTTGAAAAAATGCTTGAATAAATAAAATGCTTAAATAATTAAAATCAATATTATATAGCAAATTAATAATTACAGCAAGTTTAGTAACTAGAGTAGTATGAGCAGTAACAATAGAAATCAAGTAAGGAATAAAACACGATGGGGCCTTCTGTTATAGAAAACCAGGTGACCACCCTGATTATATTGATAATTGCTAATTATTTTCTTATAATAGGACATCCCAAAGTGTTTTACGCCTCTTATACCACAGCAAAAAGCCAACATTTACAATTTTTTATTTATTAAAGAATCATGTCATACTTTTTATTTGCTGTTGTTGGAAGTCTGTGAGTTAGTTCCTGAATTCACTTACGTCATAGCAGCTACAAGCAGTAATTCCCTCACTTTTCGTGAGGTTAACAAGACAGACAATGCAGCTTGTTTGCAAGAAACCACAACATGCAAAGTCCTCTGTCCTTAAATTTTCCTATGACAGGAAATTTAAAGGACCAGTTTTACCTCTGAGTATTACAAAGTGCTGACACTGGAACCTCCTTCCATAGATGTTAAATAAATGTTGTCTTACAGAAACTATTAAATGTTTTGCTTTGTTAAATTACAACACGTTTTTGTATTCTTTTATTATTAGGCTTAGATTACATTGAAATGAGCAAATATTTAGTACAAGAACATTAATATGAAACGTTTTGCCTTTCAGATGGCTCTATTGTCAGAGCCATGCTGTTGCAGAGAATTAACATGGATCTATATCAGCTCATTTGCCCTTTAATTTAGTAATAGGCATGTTTACATACAAGAGGTACCATGAAGCTCTAACCTAGATGTTCTTATTGGGCAGGTAGGCTGTTCAAAGACACTTGGATGTCATTGTACATTTTGTATTATGTAATTTCCATAATTTCATATGAACACCAAAACACACCAGATGTAGTTTTATTAATTACTTTCAGCATTTGCTTATATGAAATAATGATTTATTTATTTGTTCAGGATGGAACTTTGGCTTACTTAAATTTATAAATTGAGCATTAATAGAATCTGACATTAGTGTAATCTGAGATGAATTAAAATAAATTAATGATTTTTATGACATAACTAGTTCACAGAACTACCTGCTGGTGAGGTTGTAAGATGGTTTCATTTTCTACCTGATTTTGACAATAAATAAATAAATAAATAAATAAAGTAAAACCACACTTCCACAATGGTCTATATATGCCTTCATGATACCCTTACTTTCTGTAAAACAAAGACTAGAAAAAAAACAAACATATTGGACCATTTTTCTGTTAACATAACAATTGATTAAAAGTTTGATTGAAAGTTTTTTTAGGCTCACTCAGCAACCTCAGACAAAAGCAGCTCTAAATCATCTTCAATAAAATGCATTTTCCCCAACTGATTCCCCAATTGATCTTGCCTGCATTTTGTACAAGTTGAAGAAGATTTATTGTCTTCTTGGGGAGCTCACTAAGCCAAGCATTACAGTAATCACCCGTCTATCCATTTTCTGTACTGCTTATCCTACACAGAGCTGTGGGGGAGCCTGGAGCCTCCTGGAGCCTGGAGCCAGGGAACTCGGGGCACAAGCCAGGGGACACCCTGGACAGGGTGCCAGCGCAAGGCACAATTGTACACACATTCACAGACTATGGCCAATTTGGAAATGCCAATCAGCCTACAATGCATATCTTTGGACTGGGGGAGGAAAGCCCCGAAGCATGGACAGAACACGCAAGCTCAAGCAAGCGCATGCAATCGCATGAAGGGTGGATGCAGGATTCGATCCCCAACCCTGGAGGTGCAAGGCAAACATGCCAACCACTAACCACTAATTCATACATTTGTTTGACTTGTTAAAGCAATTCAAATCTAATTCAAATCAGCTCAAATCAGATCAGGATCTAAAATTACATTCAGAACTTTTGTAAATGAGACAAAAGTGTCTATGACAAGTACTAAGTATATCTGTATATTTAGTATCGAGAATATCTGTCTTGTCCTAATTGAGCTGCAAAATGTTTTCACACATCCATAAAGAAAATGAAAGCTTATATTTATTTCCTCATTATATTTCCTAGAACATTTACCATCTAGGTTTAAAAAGGAAGTGAATCTCTAACTAACACCTTCTCCAAAATACATTTGGAGGCATGTGTTCCAGTTAATGAGACTGAAGGTGTAGGTTGTAGAGGTGTTCTTCCTTTAAAAAAAAAAAAAAGGCACAAAGTTGAGTAAGTCACAGAGGGCACTATAAAATATTTTTAGATGTGCAAGAGCCTAGAAAAGGCCAGAAAAAAAAAAAGCCTTTGGGGTTTATTAATCAACAATAAGACAATCTGTCTACAAATTTCAGCACTGTTACTACTCTCCCTAGGCATCCGGCAGCGATCACATTAAGAGCACAAGGTGAAATTCTGGAGATGGTGAAAAAAGCCCAAGGGAAACAAACAAACAAAAAAGACCTGCAGAACTAGAATTTGCTAAGTTTTTTTTTTTGTTCCTGTGACCACTGTAAGAAAATGACTAAACAAGATTGGAAGGACACTATGATAAAAAAAGGAAACCAACCACTGCTGCATGTCTCAGGTATGCAAAAGACCACCTGGATGTCCCACAGTGCATCTGGGAAAATGTTCTGTGTTTACTATGTTTGGAGGAAAAAAGGCACTGCACACCAACAGCAAAACCTCATTCCAACTGTGAAGCATGGTGGTGGGAGCATCATGCTTTGGGGTTGCCTTGCTGCCTCATTGCCTTTGCAACTGTAGTTTTAAGACCAAGCTCTTTTTATAGGCGTGTGCGAGAGAGAGAGAGAGAGAGAAAGAGAGAGAGAGAGAAACCAAAACCAAATAATGACTTCGGAAAAACAATAACCCAGGGGAATTAACGTCAAGTGGATTGTCAAGCAATACACTTATATAGCTAGTTTAATATATACATTTATTATTTTAACAAATGCTTTTATCGAAAATGTACAAATAACATCCTGACCAGAGCAGATGGCAATTTAGCGTTTTGCTCATCAAAACAAATGTAGCGCCTGATCATCTCAATGTTATAGTAAGCTTAAGTACCTACCACGTTTCTTTTGCTTTCCTTTCTCAACATATTGGTTTTATGCTAATTAATTAGTCAAGCCATTTATGTATACACATAAAAACACTCTATCTGGCAATTGCTCAGTCTTACACTAGATGGTGCCAAATGCATATTTTAAACCTCAGTGTGGTAAAGTGGGCATCACGGAAACCTCACAAAACCCTGTAGTGGCAGTGTTTGGAAAACTCTCAAAGTACTTAGTCACTGCTGAGCAATTAATAAAGCAATTCAAATTGATCAACGTTATTGTTATGTAAATATGGTCAGGAACAGCAATGTAAGTTGCATTGGAAGGACCTCGAATGCTCAAAAATAAGAGAAGCTGGTTCAGTAAAACACACACACACCCACTCACCCACCCACACACACACAATGTTTTATGATTTACCACTCCACCCACTGTTCCTATAATTAGCAGTAGCGTGTTTACACGGAAATTAAGTGCCATGTTTAATTATAGTTACTCGGCCAACAAAAACTAACCTTCCCCCACCATAATTTTCCAATAATAAACTACTATGTAATATCATATTAGAATAATGATGGAAAATTCATCAGCACAAACACTGGACATTTTAATAGAATCATAGTAATAATTTATATCCAGATTGATGGTCATCTTTACATAAATAGTTTTGAGCTGTCAGAAGAAAGAAAGAAAGAAAGAAAGAAAGAAAGAAAATCAAGTGCTTCATTATTCAAAAAAAAAAAAAAAAATTAGCAATGACAAATTGTGAGACAGCAGACAACAATTATCCATAAAAACCCAGAACACTTTTGAACTGGATGTCCATAAACTGACTTCAAACAAACACTGTGTTTTCAAAGTGACTTAATTGTACCTGAGACTGGAGAACATTACATGAGTCACTCGAATCTTTGGAAAGTTCAGCATGACTAAACTCTTTGTAGACAAAGATCATTCAGAGATTCTTTGGGATTCATGATCAAAAATCCATAATGTTTTGCTTTGTGATTCAAATCTGTAGAACATTTGTTTTTGTTTCCTGTGTTTTTGTTCCCTGCCTGGTTGTCCCTGTTCTCCTTAGTAATCAGAGTTTTCCTTTATAGCAGTGAGTAAAGCACTACGTAAAACTAAATAACTAATTAACTAAATAAATAAATAAAAACATGGTTTCAGGACTCCTGGTGTATGTCGCTTTTAATGTCATCTCCTGCCTAAAACATAAAAAGTAAAAAAAAAAAAAAAAAAAAAAAAAAGCACAGGCCCATTAATACAGCCTCTTAACCTATACATTTTTTTTAAAATTCAAAATACACATTTGCATAATTGTAGAAAGTATTACATATTACAACAAAAAATATTGACAATCCTAAATCCAAGATCTCAAATCTAATCTTAAACATTTTAAGCCTTAGATCACGACTAAAACTAACATTGTAAAAGTTCTTACATTCTAAATATACTATAGGTCTAATCATGCACACATTTATATGAGCATTGAGCTAAATATCACTAATCCTAAATCTAAACCAAACACTAAGCTCACTGTGACCTAAAGCCTGGCCATTTATTTTACCCACAAACACACACACACACACACATTGCAGATGCTCAAAGAGCAGTCTTTCTTCTCTGTCAACATCACATAGTTGAATTATCCGAACAGCCCAGAAATATTGTTCTTGGTTTTTCCAATCACACCAACTGTACCATGACATCATCACTAAATGAACTCAATGAGCAAATCACTTTAGGAGTTGTCATTTCTGATTCATTCTGGAGAAGCCCAATGATCTATTAATCTAATGAGGACATTGTTTAGACAAGGACAAACTAGTGATGGACAACTTTGTAGATTTATAAGAGTACTTTCTAATAGTGCAATGGTCTCACTTATGGCTACTGTACATCTAGTCAAAACACATACAAAAAAAACTGACTATCTCTATACTATTCCATTGGATGACTCAGACTAGTGTTATGTCCTTTTCAAGATTTCAGACTTTCAAGGTTTATTAACCTTGATTCAAGGACAAAGAAGGTACATCTGAATTCTTCTAAGCCAGATGTTTTTTTTTAAACAGAAAACATATAGAGCGAACTCATAAATACTCACTAGTGTTTCAGTACATTAAGTAAAATACAGTACAGTATACCACACACGCATGATAATTCACTTATTTATTCATGTTCAGTAACTGCTTTTTCCTGGTTAGGGCTGCAGTGGATCTAGGGCTTATCCTAGTTTTATGCCCCACCGAGAATATGCATGACAATAATATACACTGCCCAGGGAAAATATGTTGTAGCAGCATATTATTGTAAGATTGTGGTCATTACTGAGAGATATAGTAAGTACTATAGTAAGTACCTTCGTCAATGTGTTGTGTGTGTCTCTCCACCCCCGCCCCCCACCAACAACTTTGTTTCAGGACAGTCTGTCTGTAAACACATCCATCTCAGAGCGTTCGTTGTTCGTTCTGACAAGCATGTAAGTGCTCTGATGAGGCATGACCTCAAGGGAGCTGACCGTGTGCTTGTTTGAATGAAGAATTGCAAGTAGGCAATTTTTAAAACTTTTTATCAGTAAATATGAGGAACATGACTCAAAGGTGGCACAAAGCGTTCAAGGCAGTAAGACATGAGGGTAAGTTACAGTAAACCTTGACTGGGCAAAGAAGAAACAGTTCTTGTTTTTTTTGTCTTCAATGTGTGTTCAAAGAGAAGGGCAATCTGGCAACAAGGTCCAAGTCCTCAGTAGCAGTGAGCCATAAAATCATCATAAAAGGCAAACAGTTGCTCAAAATTTAGACGCATTCCTAAAAAGAGGACGTACACATGCTAATGATCCAATTTGTCATGTAATAAGTAATAAAACACAATAGCACATACAGTTATAGCAAAATAATCAATGATGGGGTGATGATGTTTCTATCCAGAAGTTGATGATTTTTCAATAACATCACAGTGTGTTATTTCTCTTATACAACAGCAATTTGCCAGTGATTACAATTTTTGACTTATTAATGAATGACACATCATATTTTTAAACCACTTATAGTTACATTTAATGTTGCAGAATGTCTGAAGGACAAGTTAGTTCCTCTTTTTACTTACAATAAAACAGCTATAAACAGTCATCACATTACACAGTCTCTCTTCTTTCTCTATGTTGAAGATAATAAGACCAAAAAAATGCAGCTTGTCATGTTACTTGGAAACTAGAAAGCATTGCGGATGAAAACATTTCCAGTACACAAAACACCATTCATTAATCTCCATTCATTAATTTTAAATAAATGAATGTCCTTACAGAATGCTCCACCATAGCAAAGATTATACATTTTTCATTGTTAAATAACAGCACATTTTTTAATCTGTTTATTATTAGCCTTAGATTATGTGCAGTGGCTGCCATACAAGTTCCTGTGAATGAGCTGTTACTATAGAAACAATAATGAACTAGAACCTGTGATAAAAACCTGTGGGTTGAATTATAGCCAGAGCTGCTCTTATACAAAATGAATCAACATCTTCTAAATAATTGGATTTGAAATTTAACAGCACTGTGGTATAAATTACAATTCTAGATGTTTATGTGTCAAAAGGGTCTTTAGCCAGAGAAATGGAACCCACTCACGAAGAAAGTCGCTCATACCCATAGATTTCTAAAACAAAATATAAAGAAGAATTAAAGGCTTTAGTTTTAGTACAGCAATCCTGCTTTAAAATATTTGTACTTAGTACAGCATTTTCAAAGTAAGTGGTAAAGATAACTGAATAAATAAATAATGAAGAGATAAGAACATCATTTAAATGTCAGCTTTAAAGGCCTGCCTTATTCATTGTTCATATGAAACAACAGTGATTGTTGAAATCTGAATTACACTGCTGCCTTTGGCTTGACAAAGGCAGGAAATATTAGATTACACAAAACAACCCCCCAAAATGATTCAAACGGAGCACTCTTTGCATGAACCCTAACAAGAGCTTAGGGCAGTTCCCATGGTCACACAGGAATTTGTTGAACATCCACAGTCTGGGAAAATTTGGTTAAAATGCACTCTGAAGTGTGTGCACCCTCTGATTGAGTAGACGTAATGTTAGCTTTTGGGTAACGAAGCAAATGTGTGTGTATGTGTCTGTGTGTGTAAACCATTTCAGGTCATCAGGATCACTGTATGCCTTAAAAGTGGTCTTTAGTGTTCATAAAAACTTGAAATATTATGGAAATTAAAGTGTAGTTTTTTTCCTTTCAGTTAACTCACAAAACAACAATGTTGCAATTATTTTTTTCTTTACATGCAGTTGTCTCTTTCGGATATTCAGATATCACATAATCCTCAGTCACTCACCTGTTCAAAATCCATATACTGCTGGACACATTCAAATCAACCTCAAATGTCACATAATCCAAACTCCAGAGGAAGAGCTGAAAGTTCCTCTCTTTTCCAGGTAAACACAAATTGTACACGCTGTTCAAACACTGAGCTCATAACAGCCTGGTATCCTGCAATAGGCAACGTAATATCATTGCGTGCAGGTGTGAACTTTATCACTATATAATAAGCCACCAAGATTGTTCACTCAGCTGATTTGAAAGGAACAGAAGAGAAACTCTCTCTACTTTGTCAAAAGTGATGAGCAACTGTGTAATTAACAGTTAGTGAGATCTGCCCAATATTGTTTTGGTTATTAGTTCATGCATGTTTACTGGAAAGGAACCATTACAATGGGATGTCACAGGCATATTTAAACAACTGCAGGAAAAAAAGATGGGACATGTGGTTATAGGAAAATAATCAACAACAGGATGGAGCGATGCCACCCTGAAGTTTATTATTTTCCTATAACAGCAGGTCTGTGTTTTTATCAAGTGTTTTATTCCACTTACTATACCACAGCAATCTGCCAACAATGACATTTTTTAAAAACGTATTATTGACTGATACTTATTCCTTTTAACTGTTTATTGTTACATTGAATGCTGTGGAATATCCACAAGACAAGTTAGTTCCTGTTATCATTTGCATTACAGCAACTAAACAGTTCCCTTACCGGCCTCTTTTTATTCTCTTGAAGTTAAAGAGACAAAAAATGCAGCTTGTCACGCATGTACTGAGAAACCGGAAAGCACAAAGTCCTCTGTCCTGAAGAAAACCTATGGACCGTTACAAAGCTCTGACACCCAAGACTCCTTCCATAAATGTTAAACAAATGTCTCCTTATGGAAAGTTACACCATATCAAGGATTAGATTTTTATGCAGTTATATTTATGCAGTGGTCTAAATGTAGGAATGTGGTAAACAAAGACAGTGCAAGAAAGGAGAGAATGAGCAATGAGATAGAGACGCTGAGGTCAAGTGTCACACTATCATTTTAAAGGTACATTTTGCCCCTTTGGCACATACACCAGCAATAAGCCCACACGTCTTTATATAAAGGCAGTTTCATCTACATTAATAGATGTGATAGCGTAGTGTCCAGTAATAATGTCCTTCTTAGAATCTCGGTGGAAGAGCTGTACAGCGAGGCCAAGATGAATTTATCAAAATGCACAAAGCCAATCACTAAGAAGTCCTAGACAGACTGACCAGACTAATTTTAATTTCAGATCACACCTTGGTTCTTCATAGCAATGAGCTCATCGGATTGATTAGTGAACATGGCACTGGTGGGAATCTGATAACAAAACTGATAACGAGAGTAATAGTTTCAAGTGAAGCTTTAATCAGGTTGAGTGAAAGAAAAGTACATTCCATTTTCTGTGCTTAATTGACTGGCCAGCTACTCTGTCCTCTCTATGCCACTACTAGAATGGGTCAGCAGGCAGCAGGTTACATAACTGCGTAGAATGAGAAAGCTTCTACACAGCCACTTGTGGATTAAATATTTTTCAGCATCCAACATTCACAGCATGCTAACATCCTGAATAGGCTAACCATTAGCAAAGGATGTCTGTAACACAGGGTAGTTATTAATCCCTGGTTCAAAGCTAACAGAAATCATGTCCTGTTTTCAAAATCGGATGCTGTGCAGTCAAATGGAACTAGAAAAACATTTTTCATGAGCAAAAATATCAGTGTATTTCCACCAGGTAAAAGCAAGCCAACATAAGCTCTAATTAGCATGATGGCTTTTTTTTTTTTTTTAAACAGTAATTAGGTTCCAAAAATGGTGGAATGGAGTGGGTTACTGAATAACAATAATCTGCAATCAGATTAATTAATCCACCTTTAGTTTTGGTGTTCAACCTACTTTTATGTTATGAGGCCACTTTCCAGTGTTGTGCCATGCTTAGTTGCATACCCTGCATTCCTGCAGTCAAGACTATGTAGTTGAGCTAAGACCACACTCTACTCTGTTAATGAGAGGAGAACAAAACATTGTTACATATGTCCTTGCAACCACTAATGCCTAAAATGAGCATTTAATTTCCATCCATTGTGGACCAGTAGGCCAGCTCCAGCATTGCTGGTATTCACTCTCTCCTGCTCTTTTTCGACACATCCCAATTTCAAAAACACATAGATATTCTTAACAAGTGCGAATTCTTTCAGTGGATTTTACATGAAGGACGTCTGCCCTTATGAATGAAGACTGATGGATGCTGATGAAGCCTAGGCAATTATTCTTATTATTTAGAAGATATTATTTTTTTCAGACTACACACAAAGCTGCTGGATATGTGAACTGATAGACTATGTAGTAGACTAAGGTAAACTAGGTCTACCAGCTTAACCAGACAAATTGTCTTTTGGCAGTTGGTACCTGATCAGACTAAATTGGATTTTTCAGCAGTTAAACTTTCAGAAACCATTATTCTACAGTATGTATAATCAGTTGTCTACACAGCATGTTGTAAATGTCATGTGTACTTACATTTCCAGTAAGTGGAAACTTGATATGAATTGTTTACAGACCATTTTTTTTTTCAAACAATCGTGTTCCAACATTGGACAGCATATGTGAAGTGGGGTATCTGACAGCATTGCTGGAAAATGTTTCATGTCATATAAAATGGTAGGAATTTTGCTTCTGGAAAAGCTGAGTTACTAGTTTATTACCTAGTACCTATTGATTTGGCAACTGATTTGGTACACTTGTTAAATGCAAAATCTTGTGCAAACCGCAATCTGGATGAAAAGAATTACAATTAATCTGTAAAGCAGAATTCCATGTTCATTTAGTTGTATTTTTCTTTCAAAACTGCATCACAACATGGCCTAAATATTATATCAACTGAGTCTAAGCCTTCAGTTATCTTGATTAACAAGCTCAAAGGATTTCATCTTCTTTGACATGCTCTAGTTATTTTATTTAAATGTGTCTCATTAAGGGATTTATTTAAAACAGTCTACAAATGTTTACTTTGTTAGTAAAAGTCTTATTTAAGGCATTAAAAGTCCAAAAATGTTCAAATGCTCAAGCAGTTTGCTGTGAGCAATCAAATTACGAGTTAATAGCATGAGAAAAACAGCTTTCACAAGACCTAAAACAGACCATATTGACTTTTCACAGAGTTGGGGAAGAGTATAAAAAGATATCATTATGTTCAAAATATCACACCCCTAAAATAACATAATTCAGAAATAGAAGAAACAAAGACACAAAGACTAAATCCCCCCACCCCACCCCAAAAACATATCGGTCTTTAGAGCAATGTAAACCAAATAAAAGTCTCACAAAGGTGCTTCAATCACTTGAAATCAAAATTAGTTCAGATAAGCCTGTTTTGAAATACATTGATAATATTTGAAATTACAAGGAAATGCCATGAACAATTAACAGCTGATGATCCATTATCTATCTTTAGCTCAATGCACAACCCAGCACACAGTAAATGGAGACACATTATTCATTTAACTTTACACGTGGGTCAGTGTAACCATACAGTGCTTTTCAGGCCACACAATACTGAATTTTTTGGTCTAAATTTCCCTTAGATCATTGGTATCACTTTGATAATGAAAATGAATGTTAGATTCAAAAATGTTATAGGCTTGATGTACAATGCATAATTATTCACCCCATTTGAACTACACATTTTGTAGTGTTACAACCTAGAACTGAAATAGACTTCACTGGGATTATACAGTCCCTTCCAAAAGTATTGGAACGACAAGGCCAATTCTTTTGTTTTTTCTATACACTGAAGACATTTGGGTTTGAGATCAAAAGATGAATATGAGTCAATAGATCAGAATTTCAGCTTTAATTTCCTGATATTTACATCTACATGTGTTAAACAACTTAGAACATGGTACCTTTTGTTTGAACTTACCCATATTGGAACATGTGATTGACAGGTTTTCCTTGTTGCACAGGTGTGCCCTGTTAGATTGATTGTTTAAAGAATTAATATCTCTGAATGTCTATTCTTGGTTTGAGCCCTGGGTTTTGCCTGTGAAGACTGCATCTGTTGTTAAAAAGGATAAACCAACATGAAGACCAGAGAGCAGTTTATGGGAGAAAAACAAGCCATTTTGAAGCTGAGAAAAGAGGGAAAATCAAGCATGGGTCATAGCCAATACAAATTTTTAATGTTCTGAAAAAGAAAGAAACCACTGGTGTACTAACAACCAGACATTGAACAGTTTAACCAAGGAAAACAACAGTAGTTGATGACAGATGCATTGTGAGAGCTGTGAAGAAAAACCCAAAAACAACAGTCAGTGACATCACCAATAACACCCACAGGGCAGGGGTGAAGGTATCCCAAGCAACTACTCAAAGAAGACTTTGGGAGCAGAAATACACTGATCAGCCATAACATTAAAACCATCTGCCTAATATTGTGTAGGTCCCCCTTCTGCTGCCAAAACAGCTCTGACAAGATCTCTGAATGTGTGCTGTGGTATCTGGCACCAAGACAGAGGTGGGGCCTCCATGGATTGGACTTGTTTGTCCAGCACATCCCACAGATGCTCAGTTGAATTGACATCTGGGGAATCGGGAGGCCAAGTCAACACCTTGAACTCTTTGTCATGTTCCTCAGACCATTCCTGAACAATTTTTGCAGTGTGGCAAGGCACATTATCCTGCTGAATGATGCCACTGCCCTTAGGGAATACCGTTGCTGTTAAGGGGTGTACTTGGGCTGCAACAATGTTTAGGTAGGTTGTACATGTCAAAGTAACATCCAAGTCAAGTCAAGTCAAGTCAAGTGGCTTTTATTGTCATTTCAACCATATACAGCTAGCTAGTACACAGTGAAACGAAACAACATTCCTTCAGGACCAAGGTGCTACATAAAACAGACACAAAACTACAGGAGACTACATATATTTACATAAAGTGCACATTGCAAACATGTGCAGACAGCACAAGACAGTACAAAACTACCACACAAATGCCAGGACCCAAGGTTTCCCAGCAGAACATTGCCCAGAGCATCACACTGTCTCCGCCAGCTTGCCTTCTTCCCACAGTGCATCCTGGTGCCATCTCTTCCCCAGGTAACTGACGCACACGCACCCGGCTGTCCACGGGATGTAAAAGAAAATGTAATTCATCAGACCAGGCCACCTTTTTCCACTGCTCCATGATGCTCATGTGCCCATTGTAGGAGCTTTCAGGGGTGGATAGGGGTCAGCATGGGCACTCTGACTGGTCTGCGACTATGCAGCCCCATACGCAGCAAGCTGCGATGCGTTGTATGTTCTGACACCTTTCTATCATAGCCAGCATTAACTTTTTTCTGCACGTTGTAGCTCTTCTGTGGGATCAGACCAGATGGGCTAGTCTTCACTCCCCACACGCATCAATGAGCCTTGGGCGCCCATGACCCTGTTGCTGGTTCACCAGTTGTCCTTCCTTGGGCCACTTTGGTAGGCACTAACCACTGCATACACCCCACAAGACCTGCAATTTTGGAGATGCTCTGACCCAGTTGTCTAGCCATCACAATTTGGCCCTCGTCAAAGTCGTTCCCTACCCTACCCATTTTTCCTGCTTCCAACACATCAACTTCGAGAACTGACTGTTCTTGCCTAATGTATCCCTTGACAGGTGCCATTGTAACGAGATAATCAGTGTTATTCACTTCACCTGTCAGTGGTTTTAATGTTATGGATGAGATGTGTATAGAGGCCGTAGCACAAGATGCAAACCACTCATCAGCAGTAAGAATCAGAAGGCCAGATTGGAATTCACAAAGAAATACAAAGATGAGCAACAAAAGTTCTGGAACTGAGATTAACCTCTACCAAAGTAATGGAAAGGCCAAAGTGTAGAGAAAGAAATAATCTGCTCCTGGACATGGGGCTGCTGTCTTTCACACTCTTTAACCTATTGCATAATTCTTAGCTTTAAAGAAAAATGTAATTATATAATAAAACGAGCAATAAACGTAATGCAATCTAATTTAATTTGATGAAATAATCATATAAAAACAGACTTTTAAAAATGCATTCCTTTCACATGCAATGACTTCCTTTTTTCACCTTGAAATTAAAACAGTACAGAGCACATGGCAAAAAGCACATATCCTTTAAAAAGACTGTACACTTAGACATACATATGAATACATTTATATACATATATGATCAATATAAAAGGATTTTAAAGTTGATTTGATACAAAATTAAACTTACAAACAAATGAAATGAACAGGACATTGAAAGCCCTACAGTGATACTGTGATTGCATGCCATGACAATCACTGTTTATTCAGTCAGACCAATCAGCCTCTATTGTTGAACATCTTTTATGAACACCGGCTTCTGTTCTGCGTCATTCTGACCCTGGAATGAAATGGAGGGCCTGAATATGCTATAAACCCTAAGACGGTGTGCCTGTTTGTTTTGAGCCACCTGTAATGTGTTTGAGGACTGTTGACACAATTTGCGTATGAACAACAACGGCGTAGTAGGAGTCAAAACATGCCCGTGTAGTTGTCACGCATTATAGCTGTATGCTAATTACGAAGACACATTCGTCTTATTCTTCAAACCACCCGGCTTATGTCTCCTTCTCAGAATCTCAAGATGAATTACATCAAAGTGTGTGTGACAGTCAGTAATGAGACACTAGAAACTGAAACTAATCACTAGGAAAGTCTAAAAAGACAGATTAATTCCATGTCTTGACTGTTCATATAAATGGGCTCATTCTTAGACACATTTTAGTAACATTTGCATTTTCATGTGAATTGAATCATGCAGGTTCCTCAGAATTTATGCTTGAAAGTTAATGATGACTAAAGTTCCAGTCCATTCTTTCACTGGCACAACATTTCTTATAAAAGACTGTGGATATAGGCCTGCTCTCTTTAACATTCCTTGCATGTACATTTTACTCATATATCTTTGTGCAAATTGGGCTTTGAGTTTTTACTATTTTGAAAGTTTACATTACTATGAAACTAAGAAATATCCAGGTCTGTACTGTTTGGCACTATATATTATTTAATTACTGCTTCACCTTGAATTAGTTTTGAAAGCTAATAAAAACCATGACTCATTTGCACAATGCTAACAATTCCCTATTAGCCTTTATTTATTGTTAGCAACATTAGCAGCAGGTCCCCGGTACGATCCTGAGCTCAGGTTACTGTCGGTGTGGAGTTTAACATATCCCACGTGTCCATGTGGGTTTTCACTGGGATCTCAAAGCACAAATGATGTGAAGGATGGGTCTGTCTGATGGGACTGTGCAGGAAATTTTGATGTATTAAAACACTCATCTCTCTGACACCCGACACTCTGCTGACATATTATGCCCAATTAACATTAACATTACGCATATCGACAGTTCAGTGATGCTCTTAAGTCTTATAAACAAGTGGATTTTGTGCTTTTCAGCATGATTAAAGAAGGGCATGGAGGAGAACGTGTAACTGACTGTGATTATTGTTTTGTAACTGGAATATGGGTTAGATATACGAAAAGGAAAACCTGTCCTTATTTTTCATCCTTTTTATTCAAGAAAATTATTCAGCTGTGCTGAGGTTAACATACTCTTTTATACCCAATGCCTTTAAGAAAGCTTTCACGTAGAGCAGATATGGCTAGCAAAGGCACATATTTCTTTGTAACCATATAAAAATTCTAATCGATTCCTGATCTCTCTTACCAGCACTTGCCAGTACAGTAAGTGCACTCTTCATGGGTTCTTTGAATCTTAGCTTAGGGTTCTACTCTGAACCGTGTAGTATGAAAATTCTATTATAGAGTTTTTAACAGAGGGACAACTGGAGAGTCCTTAAATGTTCTAGATTTAGCCTCTTTTTTTTTCTTCTAAAAGTGTGGTCTACCAATGTCTAAGTCATATGACTTTACTCCCATAGTTTTCAATAGCATGGTGGATCTTTTGTGTTTCTGGACAACCGAAACTTCACATACTGGTGTTTCTTAAATATTTGTAGCATGGAAAGCATGCTAAGTTAAGATTCAGTAAGAAATAATGTTCTAGTGTGTGCTTGGGATTAAAAATATAGCAATAAATACAGCAGCAGCTGTTCACACTCAGGCAGCTCCTGCCTAAATACAAGAGCTGCTGAATGTTCATGAGTTGTTTAAACCAATATGGAAATAAATGGCTGTATGAAATGAAACTGGGTTTTAATAGGTAAAAATGCAATATTTTAAGCAGTTGTGTAATTTTGGATTACTATGAATTTTACTGAACCATGCATACACCATGACTGAATCGTAAATGGCATCTTACGTGAGTATATGGGGAATATAATAATCAGGTTTATATCTTATGTAGTGCACTACAATAACTATTTGGTTATAGCTAGCATACTTTTGTTACTGTATAGCACAAAACTACAGGCAGTTCAGGAGTAAACCAAATGCAAATATTGACATTTTGTCCGTGAATTTTATGATTTCTTGTGCTAGGAAGGTTGATGCTTTAAATCAAGATTCAGTATTTCTTACTTTTAATAATTAGCAATAAATATATTCTTTCTTAATCTTAATTCTTTCTTTCTCTTTTTATATCTTCTTTTGCTCAAGGGTGTCCTATTGCTAATACCAATGAAACAATAATTAGATCTAATTAACCAAAACCAAAAGAACATTGAAGAAGAGAGATTTTTACATTTGATTCATCTTTTATTTTTCTTTTTTGTAACAAAAGTAAACGCTGACATAGAAGAATAAATATACATTCATGTATTTTGTTCACAATGCCACAAACATTCAAGTTCATTGCGTTCTTTTTTTTTAAAATAAAATATTCTAGCAAACTGTAAACAAGTGCTCAAATGTCACAGCGAACTAGTCGGTCGGGAGAGTCTTTTCGGCGAAATGCTTATAGCAGGTTTGTTGAAGAATCTCCAACTTGTTTGCTCGCACCACCACCACCACCACCACCACATGATCAAACCCGGAGAGTACGGGTCTCACGAATCATGGGATAGAACCCAAAGTGCTGGTGTCACCGTGACCTGTAGTACTGTCGTGCCCCTCTGGAGTGTTCACATTCAGAGTCCAATTAGTCTGTTTAGCAAATGACACAGCGATCCTTGGTGCCTTGATGTAAGGCTTTCTCCTTAATGTACATGAGATCGCTGTGCACACTCGGCCGCCTTGCGAAGGGAGCCACGATGCCGTAAGCGTCTCCGCCGTCCTTGAACTTACGATTGCGCAGGGATTTTCTGTGCAGCACATCACCACATTGCAGTGAGATCTTGCGGTGCCGGTCCGGGCTCATCTCGTCGGGCAGTTTGGCCATGGTGAAGAGCGTGTGAAACATGATGTCCACGTTGGTGTTGCGCTTGGCCGATACCTCGAAGTAGGCACAGCGCTCGTCTCCCGCCACCAGTCGCTCGATCTCCTCGTCTGAAACCTCGCGGGTGAACTCACGATCGCACTTGTTGCCACAGATGACCAGTGGCACATCTGCGCTCTCCTTCGTCTTGGTCTTTAGACATGACTTGGTCTCGAAGATTTGCCTCTTGAGTCGCTGCACCTCCTGGAAAGAGGCTCGACTGTCCAAGCTGAACACCAGGATGAAAACATCACCTGAAAGGGTGGGGAAAAATCTTTTAGTCATCATACACACGCATCAAGCTTCTCAGCTTCTCATGCAACAGCTGCAAGTGGTCTGTTACGACAGCACAGTGACCCCATCCACTTTCAGTATGAGGTATCATGTACTAAACTATCTAGTACAATAAGATACTGATCTTTTTCTTCCCTTTCCTCAGAGCTGTACTAATTCAGGGTTCTTCCATGGGTCTGGAAAGTAAACGTAAGACTCGAGACTCTATGATTCTAAATCAACCATCTTTAGGCGTTTAACAAGGGGATGGGGTCGGTGGTGGGGGGCTGGAACAATTATTTACAAGCTAAAGGTAAGAACCAAATTTAGAGGGTGTTGTAGCCACGATTTATTACTATTTTGGCAATAGGTAGAGAACTTTTTGTAAATGCTATTTAGTATAATTTACCCTATACATCATTTTAACTTATAATAATAATAATAATAATAATAATAATAATAATAATAATAATAATAATTCAGTGACATGCAGCTGTTAACTTGGCCCGTTAGTGATCAGGCAGACTGAGATCTCACCTGTCAGGATGGAGAGTCTCCTCATGGCAGGGAACGGGTGGTTTCCGGACGTGTCCAGGATGTCCAGCTGATAGACGTCTCCGCGGATGCTGTAGAACTTGCGGTGGAAGTCCTCGATGGTCGGCGTGTACTGATCTTCAAAGCGCTCGTTCAGGAAGCGAGAGATGATCGCCGTCTTGCCCACTTTGGTGGATCCGAGCACGACCATGCGGTGGCAGTTCTTAGCTGGGATGTCGAAGTCATGCTCGGACGGAGACATTTTCTTAATCATGACTTCTGCAGGTGCTCAAACGCAAGCGGACGCTCAGTTAGTCCTCAGGAAGGGTTGAAACAAGGCTACACGCGGGTCGGGTTTCTCTGTGCTGAGCCACTGGAGCCGGGGCGCGTTTATATCCCCAGCGCGCGACTACGCCTCCTTTTACCTCATCAATGACGCAGCGCAGCCAGACTTAAAACGCGCGCGTGTGTGTGTGCGTGTATGTGTGTGTGTGTGCGTGTGTGTGTCCTAAGGAAGGTAAATAGATAATCGGCTATGTGCAGCTTTTTGCACTCTTATAAATGCGAAATGGAACAATGCGATGTAAAATGACAACGTTTTTATTTATTTATTTATTTATTTGTTTGTTTGTTTATGTTTATTCCAGTGATTCCGCAGAGACGCCGTTAATAAATCAGCCAAACAGAAACATTATGACACTTTACCTGAGCTGTGTTTATAAATGTAGAGAGAGAGGAAGGAGAAACTAAGTGAATTTAGTTACATTACATCTGGATGCCCAACAGCCAGAGGAAGCTTTAGTAGACGAATTTTTTTTTTAATATTTAATAAATTAGTGTGTATAAAAAGTCTGAGGACAATAAGCCCAGCATTAACCCTGTTCACTGTAAATCTCTCAAATGCAAAATGTGGTGATGTGTTTACAAAAAAAAAAAAAAAAAAAGTGGTAGTAGCTAAAACCCTGACATGGTCACGTGATGGTAGAGGTAAAACATAACAGAAATCGACCTAGTTTCCAGATCATTGCTGGTTCAACCGCAACAGGTTAAGGGACTGATATTTGAACAGTGACGTCACAGCATGGGTCATCAGCTGCCGCACGCGCTTAATGATTCATACACAAGCGCTGCTTAAGCCGAACTGTGCACGAATGCACACTGATGCATGAAGTGAAACACGTGGTGACTAGATGGATTTTTTTCCAACGCTGCACACTTCTCAAACACGGATTTATTAACTTCTTTGTGACGCTTATAACTGCAGCAACACACACACACACACATCTCAGTTTAACTGCAGTTACTGTTGGTTATGTTCTGCTCAGATCTGGTGCTGATGCATATGGGTATAAGGGCTCAGCTAGTCGGCGCCACACGCTCCGATCCTATGCGTAAATTCGCTCTAGAGCCGCTAGAGGCTTCTCTGCATTTCAGACGTGCTTCTGCTAAATGGGGGGATCTGATTTAGTCTAGCAAATACTACTACTACTACTGAGATGCTACTCAGGCTGCACTGGAAAGGGCTGCTCATGCTAAACCCAGTCCAAAAGCAGAATGTGTGTGTGTGTGTGTGTGTGTGTGTGAGACAGGAACTGACTTAAAAGAAAAAAATCCACTCTGATATTCCACTTGCATATTAATCTTTATACACTCTAAAAATTGATGTGTTAAAAGTTTGGGGCAGTTTGGAAACCAGCACTGGGTACATTATAGACCGACCCACCATGAGTTGTTTTAATCCAACAAGGTTGCGATTTGATGTTGATCCAGTATGCTGGGTTGATTTTATTATTATTATTTTTAAATCTACAAAAAAGTGATTTTACTCTACAAAATCACCTAGTGTGACATGATAGTGTATTGTTAGACATAAATTCATTTTGAGGAACTGTTGCAAAAATAAATTAGTTTTAAATACTTAAGTAAATTTTATACAACACAAATAATTACAATAAATATAATTTGGTACTTTGAATATCTTAGGGCGGTTTGTTTTATGCCACTACTGAATTTTTCATAGATTATTATAGTTATATTTTAGTAAGTTTCAGTTGTTACTATCAGCAAGCATCTATTATTAGAGTAGAGTGTGTGGAAAGACATGTTGCAATCCGTAAGTTATTGGATAGTGATATTTAATTTTCACATAAATTGAGTACATCATTCACTCATTCATTTTCAGTAACTGTTTTATCCTTATCAGAGTGGATCCGGAGTTTTCCCGGAAACACTGGGCAAGAGGTGGGAGAATTCACCAATGGATAAGACGTTAGTCCATCGCAGGCCACCATTCACACACATGTACACCTGGGGCAATTCACCTACTTGCATGATTTTGGACAGTGGGAGGAAACTGGAGAACTCAGAAGATTCCCATGTGAACACTGTGAGAGCATGCAAAACTCTGCACACATAGTAACCCCAGATCAGGATCGCACCCAGGACCCTGTATCTGTGAACCAGCAATGCTACCCCCTGCGCCACTTTTCCACCCCTAAATCAATTACAGTGGATTTAAAATCTAACACTACCTATATTTTAAAATGTAGAATATGAGTTTTAAATTTAACATGCTAACATCACCACACAAAGTCACAACAACAAAAAATGTGTCACTGTCCAGAACAATCTATATCACACTTTACACTTAACAGCTCATCAAAAAACAACAACAACAACAAAAAAAACACCCGGCTGAGTGCCCAATTCTCTGCTGTGAAATTCAAGCTGTGTTAGTCTGGTCTTTCAGGTGCCAGTGAAGTGTGTAACATGGAGTGGAATAGATATGTTGGCTCTACACCAGCACCCATTGGTTGGTAATTAGTTCACTATGTTCCCACTTACGCCTTTTAAAGAACACGTGCCGTGTCATATTTCAGATCCATCATGTGCGGCCACTGGGATTAGGAGTATGCTTTCTCACCTACTTTCAAAATGTACAAATAGCTGCCAAGATCACAGATGGGTTATTCTTGAGCCTCAGAAACATGAGGAACTAAAATGTTGGATGCTATAATTATCTGCTACCGGCTATATGTAGACTTATTTGTGGATAATGCAGTTTTGAGACTGTTGCTTATACCTGTCTAGTACCTTTCTAGCAAGTCAGTGTATAAAGTATTTTACATACACACTGAGTTTCTAGATTATTAGATACTAGATAGATACCTACTAACCTGGAAACTCGGTGTATTTGTCTAGGTTAATAAATTGTTAGGGAACCAAAGGTTGTAAAAACCTATATCTCAGTAAAAGTCTACCTGTATAAATGGTCTGTCCATCAGGGAATTCTAAAAAAGACAGTTCTGTCAAAACAGTATACAATAAAAAGCATACATGTTTTTTTTTTTTTGGTACAAGAAAATGAAACAATGCTAGCTTACTGTTTTTATGTACTGACTGTGTTTTTTCACCCACATACAAACCAAGCTAACTCATCTGTACAACACTAGCGATTACATTTATGGCATTTGGCAGACGCCCTTATCCAGAGTGACATCAGTAATTATCTCATTTTCATACAAGTGAGCAGGTGAGGGTTAAGGGCCTTGCTCAAGGGCCCAGCAATGGCAGCTTGGCAGTGCTGGGATTTGAATGCTCAACCTTCTGATCAGACATCCCACATCTTAACTACTGAACTACCACTTCCCCGATTGAGTTAAAAAACTAGATGAAATGCCGTGCTGCAAAACTGTTACACCATTAAGTTCCACATACCTTTGAATCCAACTGCAACATTTTAAGGATGTTTCAGACATCTGCATTGGTACTGTGCAGTATAAGATATGATAATTTGCTACTTGGAATGTAGCTATTCAATCCATATAGAGTAAATGTACACAATGCCTATGCCTAGGTCAGTGGTGTAATATAAGAGAAATGTAAGACTGTTCAGTGGGCAGGAAAATACAACACACAGTAGTGCAGGTTGTGCGTCAATATAACAGGAGGAACATGAGAGCCAGACAGAATAAATGAACCACTTTTCATAAGTGTGCAAATCTTAACAAAATTACAAGATTTTTATGTAAACCACAAGAAATATTCTCTTAAATCTGACTGACGACATATTCCCTTTTTTCAGTTTTTCAGTATCATTCTTTTTAATACTTCTCCATTCTTGTGTGTTCCCATGCTTTTCTCTGCAAGAAACGTAGCCTCAAGCTATTTGCCTTTCATAGTAACTTTTCCCCTGGCTGCTGTTTTTCTTTCTTGCTGTTTTTCTTTCTTGCTGTTTTTCTTTCTTTTATCACCAGATTGAGTGGCTCCTGTGTAAGTGGGTTAATTCAAACTGAAGAAGAGCCCCGGCTGGTCTAGAGCACCAGGTCAGAGGATGCATAATAGAATCAGAGCAGCCATTACAATGTAATCTTGGTCATTCCTCAGAGCATGGACAAGTGACCTTTCTACACAGATTTAGCAGGGTTGATACGGAAAGGTAGGACATGGCATCTGCTTGCAGCAGTACAGGTGAAAAGTTCAATAGCAGCAGCTTATGAAGTTCTAAAATTTTGGGGTGGCAGCTTTTGGCCAGTTGTGGTATTAATTTATACAGTAGAGAAGCAGAAGTGGGGCAACTGGATTAAGACTGAAGCATTAGAAAAGGACATGGCCAACTCACTTTTAGTCTTTTTTTTTTTAAAGCAACATTTATGTTAAAATGTCCAGTTTTCATGTATTATTTTATTTGTGCATAAAGACCAGTATAAAAGATGCTTGTAATACATTTTTTCTCAGTAATTTTAAGGTGTATTTGGAGAAGAGATTTAAAAACCATTTAGGCAAATTTATACTGCAGTACTTCCTCAACCTTCCTTTGTAGGTTCAAAAGGAGGCTTAATGCCTCTTGAGGAAAACCCACTAACACTCCTAGGTTGGTAACTTTAATGTAATCAGGGGGGAACTGTTTTTTTTTTTTTTTTTTTGTCTAGTCCCTGCCCTCTGTGCAAATTTGACAAATGTACTTTAGGGGGTGGGTCACGTATGTATGGAGGCGGGGTGCAGGGTGAGACCTAAGTAATGGGGTGGGAGAGAGGGCGGGATTTTCAACATTAGCAATCACACAAATAAAGCTTTATGCTAATAATGGATAGTGACAGCTGAGATAGAAACATGTCACAGAGTAGTTTTTGTGACAGAGAGGTAATTTGTAGTAGAAGACCTCTCCACCTGAATCACACTTGAGCGATAATAATAATGATGAGTTGGATGAGCAGTCGCCTCAGGGCCTTATCAATCTGAGCCTCTGACTGAGGGAGCACATGCAGTATCTGGAGATTTATAAGGAGATTGAAGAAGCTTGTAGCCTGTGAATGGTACAAACCAAGTGATGTCCTTGGCATTGGTGTTTATACAGTACTGCGCAAAAGTCTTAGGCACCCTATTTTTTTTAGTACAAACTTACAGATTTTTAGTTTATGACTTCTACATTATTGATTCAGTGCAAAAACATTTTAGATTTCCAAACATTAGTTTTCCAGAACAAAATGAAATGTTACAGAAAAATGTTTGTATGTCAGTAAAGAAAGCGGCATATTACATAAGAGACACTTTTCAGACAAAAAAACATAATGAAAGCTGCTGGGTTTTGCTGCAAAAATAAGAAGCAAGTGTGACAGTCAAAGTCTCCAGAAGAACTGTGGCTGCTTCTGCAAGATGCTCAGTAAAACTTACAGCTAATTTCCTTATAAAACTGCACACATTGTACCCGAGACTACTATTTTTTTAAAGTGAAGGATCGTCACACCAAATATTGACTTTGTTTCATTTATTACTGTTTACTGCTCTTTATAGTATTTTTTTTAATGTAGAAACATTTAGTTTCATTATTTTTGAAGGCATCTTTGCTCTACAGCATTTCTTTGCATGTGCCTAAGACTTTTGCACAGTACTGTATATTAAAAAAAGAATCAGCTCACTAATAGCTTTTAATATTTATTACATTGCCTATAAAAGTTACATCAATAGGGTAATAGCATACTCTAATAGCATATGCACATTAGCAGTCTAATACAGATATGCATAGTTATCGCATTATTAACATTACCTTGACTATCAAAATATTCTTGTCCCAGCTTATTATTCATTAGTGTTCATGATGCCACAAATTCAGTCTCACAACTTTCACACTGCTCTTACACAACGGGTGTGATTGTTGTACAAACATGTCACAAAGGGAAGGTGTCTGTAGGGAAGTCTGCCAGGTTAGCCAGAGCTTTCATATGTATGCAGTAAGTAATGTAATTTATCTGTCAGCAAGACTCCATGGTATGAAAATGGTTAGACACTATTCCCTTCCTGTCTGTTCCTAATATCCTTGTTGCACATGTACGTATGCTACATTTATATAAACAAATAATTCATAATGCATTATATTGCTAAAAGCAGTAGTAAGCTAAACTCAAACAACCAAGAAGAAGAAAAAAAAAATGAGGACGAGTGTTTCTTGAGGACAGTAAAATTGCTTGACTGATGCATAATATGAAATGTCTCAGTACTTGGGTACCATAACATCATTTGTGCCCACAGCAGTGTTAAGCCAGAGTGGTGCTACAGAGGTGGAATTAAAACCTTTTTTTCATTATCTTAACAGTTTGGATGGATCTATTATAACTTCAGCAAGATTCATTTGATTTGTTCTTACAAAGCAATTCACTTCAGGTGGTGTAATTACGCTTTAAAGTGTACTTTAAAGTGAAGTCATGTACTAAACTATACTAAATGGCTTTTTTTGGAACCCCACATCTACACACACTCCACAGGAATGTTTATTTCATAGAACACGTTAAAGGGATTTTATAAAGAGCATATAGTCTTACTGATTGCATGTGGAAGTGCAGTTCATGTTAGTCAGATTTTGTTACCATGGCAGAGCCATGAGGCAATGAAAGCTTAGCAACTTTGCACAAGTACTATCTTGTGCCTTTATTCTCTGTCTCTGCTGTTTGACATATCAGTCTCCCCTAGGTGTTCAACTGGGTTGGGATCTGTGACTGTGAAGCATATGATTTATATAAAAAGATAACAATGGACCTCGTTAATCAAGCTGGATACAAACGGATTGATTCGTAAATTGTTCACAGGAGCATTTACACAAGAAATTGGCATTCACGAAAATCCTGTAATTTTGGAAAAAATATTCGTATCCTCCTCGAGCTCCTGAGTATGTGTAAATTTACACATAAGAAGACTAACTAATGTAAACCTCAACCATCACAAACATTTTGTGAAAGTCAGTTGTTCATATTATTGGCATTAATTAAAGAATACGATGGATAAAGACAAATAAAACTAGTCATCCAGTTATAACAAAAGAAACACCAACGTATAAACGGAGGATGGGCAGGTCTGTCTTCACATAGCCATAAGCCATAAACAAATGTTTCAGCTAATGGAAGATTAAGGTCACTCATTTGAGGGTAAAGATGTCAAAAGATCGGTATGATTCTTTTCTTCAGGGGATGAAAGCTGGTTTATAAATCATTACTGCTTGCCGTGGCATCTTCTTTTAACGCTGTGCAACATGTTGGCCAAGACACTTAAAACAGTTTTCAAGTTTCCCTGTGTAACATTCATGGCGTGCATGATCACCTGGGTACAGTGTAGATTTTTTTTTCCTCCTCCATTTTCATGTCACACTATTTTCTTGTCACCTCACTTAATTCACACCTAATTCAGACAAATTTCTGTAACTTGTCTCTAGATTTGAACCTTTTCAGGTGCTGTTACACTGCTAAAAATACTATATTGGTATAGAAGGGAGATAAAATAACTTCCACTTCTGCTTTTGTGCCTTTTCTCTCATCGGTCATTTCGTGTTCCCATCCCTTTGTGCACTTGACCTTTTATGAAGTTTTGTGGGCATCACTACATGCAAATGAGCTGTGTCAGGAATGCTTTTTGGGTGGTAAACATACACATGCAAGTATGAAGAAAATTCCTGAAATTTTTATAAATCTGGTGGAAAAATTTGCTTGGTTTGGCTTACACAAACATTTACAAACTTTCCTAAACAATAAATGAGGCCCAGTGTCCCCATCCACACAGCATGAGGGCTCACTCAGTGGTTTGATGGGTCTCTGAAGTCAAGTCAAGTAGATCTTGATGACAAGAAAGAAATATATAATATATAAATATTAAATATAGAAATAAATTGATAGACACATAGATGAGGAATGGTACTGCCATTAGAATTATAATCCTGTTTAATTAGGCCTGGGAATAAAGACTGCTAATAAATGACTAAGAATATATCCTGCTTAGTGGAAAAACCAGGAATATGTTTAAGAATACACATGTTCATTAACATTTAAAATGGGTCTGTTTAGACTACTATTTAAGGTTAAAATCATTCTACAGAGGACTTCCTGTAGGATGTAATCCTTTTAGTGCATCTTCTTCATCCTTTCTCATTCACCCATATTGACCTATTTTGCCTCCTTGTTCAGCTGGCATAAAAAGTATGAAAGAACAGTGCAAATGGGTATGCACCTGGCTACTTTTTTTCCCCTGATTTCGCACAGCAGGGAAAGAAGACGCAAATAAGGTTCAAGAAAGCAGGATGGTGATTCACAAAGTTACATAACCCAGTTGCTCACAACAAAAGCAAAACAAAGCAATCAAATGAAAAGAATGACCCAGATGAAGCTGTCCTTACATATATGCAATAAAAATGATGACATTTCAGACCTACTTTTTTCTCTTAGAACAAGGAGATGACATCAGTTTGTTTTCCTCTTGACCTGGGCTTTGAATGTTGCGTTAGGACCTTTTAAATGACACACCTGTAGCTGTTGACTGACTCGGTTGCAAATGTTTGACTTGGTGCTCATTTAGTTTAGTCAAGACATCTCAAAATTATGTCCATCTGGAACTTTAAAGAAAGTTGCTGAGCTCCCCAATGTCCAGACTATTAAATACACTAATCAACTTCAATGAAAGATATTTTGTTGGAAAGAAAACACATTTTAATTATCCAGGTGCCACTAATGACTAACTTGGCCTACAGAGCCCTCATGACTAACAACAGCTTAAATGATTATATAATAACAGTGAGGCTCATGCTTGTTTTCCCAATATGAAAGGTGATGTGCTGAGTCACCTACAGTAATTGGCAGTGAGAGGTTTAACACAATTTCATAATGAAATGAACAGTTTACTTTTACTATATATGAGCAGTAGCCACCTTATTTGGACAAAAAATAAAACACGGGGAGGCTTGCTGGTATGGGTAAGTAATCAGTGACATGGGTCATGGGATGCAGGCTGATGCAAGGCAGAGTTACTTGTACCACTCCAAAGTTGATTTTTTTTTATAAGTGCATAGTGTTTCATTTCTCTTATACCACAGCAATTTGCCAACAATTATTTTTTAAAGAACAACTTCGTACTTTTTTTAATCAGTTTAGTGTTACATTTAATGTTGTGGAACATCCACATAAAAAGTTTGTTCCTATAATCACTTAAACAGCCAGTCCATCACCTTTTTCATTCTCTCAAAGGACAAAAAACAGAAGCTTGTCATGTTACAGAGAAACTGGAAAGAGCAAAAGACTTTCCTGTGGCAGAAAAGTTAATTACAAAGAGAGCTGAGACCAGAGACGCCTTCCATAAAGGTTAAATAAATGTCGCCTTACAGAACACTTCACCAGATCAATGATTATATGTTTTTTGTCATATAACATATTACATGTTAAATAACATTTTTTTTATCCATTTATTATTAGTCATAAATTATGTGGTGGATCTTCCATACAAGTCCCTGGGAATTAGCTGTTACTATAGAAAAGAGATGTCACTGATCCGATAACCAGTGTTGGTGTTGTTTTCATGGAAAACTGCAAATGTTTACACATAAGCAGACTTGTCTGTTTTTTCTTCTGTTAGGGCTGATTTTAATTTATACTTCATTATATTTGTTATATTTACAATGTAATTGTTCTGTATGGGTCATTATGTTAATTGTCAATGCGGTTACATGGATCCTATTGTGTGTGGGATGGGAGTTTTTCTTGATTCCTTAGTAAACCTGTTGACTGAATGTTGTGCTCTCTGAGTTGTTACTATAAAAATATAGGTAATGCAGCATGGTGTCAGAAGTGGCTGAATAAATGTTTCCACGAGTTAATGAAGTAGCAAACTTATCCTGCAGCTTGGAAAATAAACCATATCTGGACTTTGGAAAAAAAATGGTGGGGGAAATGGAGGAAAGAGCACGGCATGACTAGCTCTGCAGCTACAACTAGCTTCACAGCTAATCCCGCCAGGCAAGTTCAATTTCTCCAATGCAAGCGAGTGGCAAAAATGAATGCGACAATTCAAGCGTTATAAGATAGCATCCGGACTAGATAAGCAGACACAAGAATACCAGGTGAATATAATTATGTATACTGTTTGGCAGGAAGCAGAAGAGATTTTGAATGTGCTACCTTTAACATCAGATCAGAAAACAGTCTCATGAAGTTTCAAATGCTTTCACTGAGCATTGCCTTAGCAAACGAAATGAGAGGGCTCATTTCAATAGATGGAACCAAGATCTGGGAGAGCATAGAGACATTTTTAATGTCTGTTAACTTGCACGCTGAACATTGTGAACTTTGGGCCTTGAGAGAGAAACTGATTGGGGACAGAATTGTAGTCAGCATACAGAATGCTAGACTGTTGGAGAGTCTTTAATTAGCCCCAGAACTGACGTTGGCTAAAGCCATGACCAGAGTTAAACAAAGCGAAGCCATGAAAAAGCAACAGCCTATGCTATGGGAAACTGTAGAGAAGACCAAGTGGCAGGAAATGTTGGGGTGATTGGGGCCAAGGAGCTCAAAAATACAAAAATAGAGTGCTCAGAGCAAAGTAGAGAATAAAGGTAATCAGCCTTCACAAGGATGTAGTAGATGAGGGAGATTCAAGAAACACCACTGGAAAGATTGTCCTGCTCAAGTGATAGAGTGCCACAAATATATAAAAAAGGACATGTAAGAAAGAAATGTAAGTCAGAGGCACAGCTAGAGAGAGAAGAGGAGGAGTTTGCCTACCTTGGAGAAGTGAGTGGAGTGAACTAATTAATCTGAATAGGCGAAAACTTGAATTCAAGTTAAACACAGGGGCTGCAGTTACAACCATACCAATCAGCAAGAGATACCAAGATACCAAGAGAACCAGAAAGAAACATGGGGGACTGTTGCCACCACACAAAGTGCTGTATGGACCAGGGAACCATAGACTAGAAGTGAAAGAATTCTTCAAAGGACAGCTGAATATCACAAATGAAACAACAGAGCAGGATATTTATATAGTAGCAGGACTGTCAAAGCCACTGCTGAAACTTCCAGCCATAGAAGCTCTAAAAATGATTCAGTTGCTCCACACAGTCCAAGCAAAACAAGAAGATTTCATTGCCAGGTACCTAATAGTGCTTTCAGGTTTAGGAAAATTAAAGGATCCCCATAGAATAGAGTTAGAGCCGGGAGCAGTCCCATATGCTCTTTCACCCCCACGCCGGGTCCCGCTGCCAATGCAAGATAAAGTAAAGTAGAGCTGAAATGAATGAAGGATATTGGAGTGATCTCCAGGGTTACCCAACCAACCCTGTGGTGTGCTGGGATATAAATATGCTTGTGCATTGACCTAACTCACCTGAACAAGTGGGTGTGGTGTGAGAAACATATCCTCCCTGCAGTAGATCATACCCTGGCAATGCTCACAGGGGCAAAATTTTTTACAAAGTTTGATGGCACTTAAGTTTTCAGACAGATCCCGTTGTCAGAAGAAAACTCCCTCTTGACTACATTCATAACCCCATCGATAGCTATGCCTTTAACTGTTTGGCATTTCATTGGCTCCCGAGCATTTTCAACGATGGATGACCTAGATGCTGGAAGTATGAGAAGGAGTAGTGTGTCATGCAAATGACATATTAGTTTATGGGGAAGATGTTCAGCAACACAATGCCAGACTACACCATGTCCTTAGAAGATTGAGGGATGAAGGCCTAACACCTAAAGAGAAATGTGATTTTGTAAAGATAATATTATGTTTGTTGGGCACCACATCATGGAGGGGGTTGCTCTAGATCCAGGCAAAGTCAGAGTGATCTTGGAAATACCTGAACCAACCAATAAAGCAGACATTAGGAGAATAATGTGAATGGTTAATTATTTGTGTAAGTTTCTTCCCCACCTTGCAACATTCATCCGTCTGCTCAAAAATCTGCTGAGTGAGAAAAATGAGTTGTGTTGGGGAGCACTTCAACAAGAAGCATTTCAGAAATTCTAAACTGAACTTAGCTCACAGAAAGTCTTGGCCACATATTCATCGACAGCTGAAACACAAGTACCCGCTCCAAACCACTTTGCCACTGCTGAGCACCAAAGCCCTAGATGAGCTCCCTGCTTGAATACTTAGATTTTGAATAAGATTTCTCAAGTACACATATGACATAATGCACATGCCTGGTAAGCAGTTGATCAAAGCAGACACTTTATCATGTGATCCAGTGAGACACACATTCACACAGGAGGAGAAGGACAGTGAGGCCGATGTCAAATTGTTTATGGATGCAGTAATTTAGAGCCACCCAGCAACAGAAGCGTACCCAGGAAACCATGGCAATGGGTAGGCACAGATCTGTTTTTCTGAGATAAGAAAACGTACATACTTGTGGTTGATTACTTTTCACGGTAAATCAAAGTGGCCCACCTCAATGTAGCCACTACCAACACAGTGATTGCAGCTGTGAAAGAGGGTTTTAATCACCATGGGATACCAGAGACTGTCATGTCAGACATTGGGCTGCAATACAGTTGTGCTCTTGTGCTCTTTTTTAAAACTACTGAGTAAGGGTTCACACATATTACCAGTAGCCCAGCAGTGCTGTGGCTACACTTAAAGGTCTGTGAAACAGAGGAGTTGAGAAAGCTATGATGCTTTGATGACTTTGATATACTCGTTTGAGGATAGCTGCATACCACCCTGCCACAGATGCCAAAATCCCTGCTCCTACGTTGGTCAAGTTTTAAACAGTTTAGGAGGTCAGAGAAGCAGGCAAAGAGACATCAACAACACTGGTATAACCTGTGCCACAAAGCAGTTTCAGTAAGGGCATCAGAAAAGAAAAAGTGGTATCATGCCATCTAAATAGAATGATTGAATTAACATCAACCTGTGATTTGGATTACAACCAGAACTACTCTCAGAGCCATGCTGTTATGAATGTGTGTCAAGCTATTATGCAAAACACTAATTAGCTGACATCTAAAAATATTATTATATATACCTGTGAAAATCATGTACAAAAAGTGATCAAAATTATGAGGTATGAGATACAATATTTGGAGATATATTCACAATTTACCATTTGTACATGTTTCATGATGCTCCATAGGTTCTCAAAGTGATTATAATCGGGTGAAAATGTTGGCCACTCCATCAGATGGCCATTTTTAAATCCCACTTTCATCAAGTTCTCTTGTGTCTTTATGGCAGCATGTGACAGAGCATTGTCATGTGTGAATATCATCTTTCATCTTAATGCCAGACAAAGTAAGAAAGTCTTACTTTTCAGAAAGTCAAGCAGAACACTTTAAAGTACTGACATTACATACTCAAGACACTTTATGCCATTACTTACATACACCGATCAGCCGTAACATTAAAACCACCTGCCTACTATTGTGTAGGTCCTCCTTGTGCTGCCAAAACAGCTCTGACCTGTCGACTGTTGACTCCACAAGACCTCTGAAGGTGTGCTATGGTATCTGGCACCAAGACATTAGCAGCATATCCTTTAAGTCCTGTAAGTTGCGAGGTGGGGCCGCCATGGATCAGACTTGTTTGTCCAGCAAATCCCACAGATGCTCGATCGGATTGACATCTGGGGAATCGGGAGGCCAAGTCAACACCTTGAACTCTTTGTCCTGTTCCTCAAACCATTCCTGAACAATTTTTGCAGTATGGCAGGGCTCATTATCCTGCTGAAAGAGGCCACTGCCAATAGGGAATTCCATTGCCCTGAAGGGGGGTACTCGGTCTGCAACAATGTTTAGGTAGGTGGCACATGTCAAAGTAACATCCACATGAATTCCAGGACCCAAGGTTTCCCAGCATAACATTGCCCAGAGCATCACATTGCCTCTGCTGGCTTGCCTTCTTCCATAGTGCATCCTGGTGCCATCTCTTGCCAGGTAAGAGATGCACACACACACCCTGCATGATTCATCAGACCAGGCCACCTTCTTCCATTGCTCCATGGTCCAGTTCTGATGCTCACGTGCCCATTGTAGGCACTTTTGGCAGTGTGACACCTTTCTATCATAGCTAGCATTAACTTTTTCAGCAATTTGTGCTACAGTAGCTCTTCTGTGGGATTGGACCAGACGGGCTAGCTTTCACCCCCCCACGTGCATCAGTGAGCCTTGGCACCCATGACCCTGTCGCCAGTTCACCGGTTGTCCTTCATTGGACCACTTTTGGTAGATACTAACCACTGCATACCAGGAAGACCCCACAAGACCTGTTGTCTTGGAGATGCTCTGATCTAGCCATCACAATTTGGCCCTTGTCAAAGTTGCTCAGATCTTTACGCTTGCCCATTTTCCCGCTTCCAACACATCAACTTCGAGAACTGACTGTTCATTTGCTGCCTAATATATCCCACCCCTTTAAAAGTGCTATTGTAACGAGATAATGTTATTCACCTTCACCTGTCAGTGGTTTTAATGTTATGGCTGATACATACATTTTATATATATTAAATATATATATATATATATATATATATATATATATATATATATATATATATATATATATATATATATTATACGCACACGCTCCTAATTAGCAAGAATTAAACAAATAAATAAAGGATCTTAGTATGGGATAGCTCTTCCCTTTGATTTCTTTAATTGTTTATGATTTGTGACCCTTGATGGGCTGCATCAGGTGTAGCAGATAACCAAATAATGACTATTCTTTTAAGAAACAAAAAAATCCCAGAAGATCTCTTTGGAAAATTTTCTACACTCAGCCATGTGTTAAACATTTATTCATTATCATGATTTTACCTTTGCGTACAAGAAGAATATATAAGTGAATTTCCCTGTTTCTAGCTTTTCCCCCAAATAGTTCACTGCAGTAAAAGTAAACAAGCGAATGGTGGCAGAGGAGGTTTCAGGAGTGCATTTGTTTAATTCTTGCTAATTTTCTGACCAATGATTTGTTTTTAAGCCATTAAAACCTTAATATTTGCCATTTTGGGCTTGGCTCATTTTTTTTGCCCAGGAGTGTATTGTCATAAGGAGAGTTCATGGAGACTGATGCAAATGCAGAACCTTGGTTATGGAAAAATAACCAAAAATGGGAACAACAAAGGGCTAGGCTAATGCTGGGCTAGGCAAAATAAAACTTAAAATAGAAAATAAACACTATAAACAGTGCAAACAGTAACCATAATCTCACCGCACACGTAATACATAATAATACGTAATACACGAACCTAAGCTTGATGCTCCAACAAATCCAGAGTGAAAAACACAGAACTTAAATAGGGAGCCTTATTGGGAAACACAAAACAGATGTGCATAATCAAGAGAGGAAATGGAGCAGACAACCAAAGAAGTTGTTCAAAAGGTGAGCTGTCTAGTGGTCTGGGGAGGAATTGTCCCACTTGTTCCATATATAAGTCTACACACCCCTGTTAAATGGCAGGTTTTTGATGTAAAAAAAAAATGAAACCAAGATAAATAATGTCAGAACTTTTTCCACCCTTAATGGGAAATTACAACGTATAAAAATTAAGTGAAAAACAATCAGAAACTTTTTTAGGGAAAAAAAAAAAACTTACAATAACCTAGTTGCATAAGTGTGCACACCCCTAAACTAATACTTTTTTGAAGCACAAGCACCTTTTGATTTTATTACACCACTCAGTCTTTTTGGGTAAAAGTCTATCAGAATTAATCACTTAATTTTTATACGTTGTAATTTCACATTGAGGGTGTAAAAAGTTCTGACATGATTTATCTTGGTTTCATTTTTTTACATCACAAAAACCTGCCATTTATATATACGATGTTCAAAGCATTTCTAAATGATTGAATGCAACATACACAGATCCTAATTCTGTACTTTGTTGACAGTATTAATGTAAATTATGTAGTTAGCTCTTTCATAATTTCATTTTTTGATTTACATAAAAGCAAAAGAAACACAACTTTCTGACAAATAAAAAAAGGCTTTTTTTGTTTCTCTTGCCTGGATTTCAAATATCAATTTGAAATCAAATATTCATTCATTCATTCATTCATTCATTTTACGTGTTTAATTTTTGTAACTGGCACAAAAATAGAATGGCCAAAAAGTACACAAACCCATCAAAATTTATACAAAAGCCAAGTTTTATACTTGCTTGGGAAGGGGTCTGGCTCTAAACCAGCAATGCACCCTGTATAGTCATTCACACAGGAATTTTAAATTTACCTGGAAAGAATGTTTAAATCACTCTCTGGCCACTTGAGGCAGCTAATTATAGAAAGAGCATTAAGTCTGTTCCTATGACAACATAATGAAGATTCACACATTTAGAAGTGTGCCAGGCTGACATATTGGTTTGTTAGCACATTATTTATAGTAATCAGTTTCAGTATGTCCTATTTCATCTCTACTGCAGTGCCTGTACACTAGCATGTTTTGCCAAAATATGCTTAGATGCTTTCTTATTCAGAATTTTGTTCAGTGTTAGGCTGTATTACATTGTGTTGAAGCACACTCCTGGGTTGCATTATAGAGATTGGGGTTGGGGGAAGCTTTTATGGGTAACCGTAGTTCACAGAGGGTTGCAGACAGGCCATTGTACACATCTCCAAAATTTTCTTGTCGTCTTGTCGTGTCGTGTCATTTACTCGATATATAAAGTGGCAATGCCATGTGCTCCATTTGCTCTCCGATAAGGTGTTTACATTTATACCAGCATTTATATCAGCTTAACTAGTGCTGGATAGTGGAAATGGATGCAGCTGAGGCTGGGGCGATATCACTGTTTTTTAAATTAATTTATTTTAAAGAAAAGTGGTAATATTGAGCGTGTGGAAACACTAAGTTACAGCCAAAGTTATGATATTCATATTGTAACCAGAATAAAACAAATTAAATTATTTGCCTCAATATTACTACACCTCCTGTCTTGCAGTAATGTACATTATATTTTTGCTCTGATGAATCTTGCTTCAGTATATGTTAAAACCTTAAATATTTGGGCATTTCCCAAACTGTTGCCACAATGTTGGAGGCACACAATTTTCTAGAATGTTTTTGTATGCTGTAGAATTACCATTTCCCTTCACTGGAACTAAGGGGCCCAAACCTGTTCCAGCATGACAATGCCCCTGTGGACAAAGCGAGGTCCATGAAGATATGGTTTGCCAAGGTTGGGGTGGAAGAACTCAAGTGGCCTGCAAGAGCCCTGACCTCAGGAACACAGACCTCAGAACACTGCATGCCATGTCTCCTAGCTTGACATAGGTGCCCAACTTTACTAATGCTCTTTTTGGGCACAATTCCCCACAGCTACATCCCAAACTCTAGTGGTACACCTTCCCAGAAGATGAGTGGTTGTTATTGTCATGTCAACACCAGAATTGGCATCCAACTACAACACCCATAACACAACGCAGCCTACAAACATTCTCCCAACTCCCAACTTGCGCACTCATTGTCACTTTCACACTCTTCTGATTACTGATCATGCACATATGGACTCAATTACACCACAGTATATGAGGACCCTTAATACACTCACACAATGCGAGGTATACGCTCTGTGTATTGTATCAGTTGTTATCAAGCAATTCATAGTGTACCTGGTTTTTTATCCTGTTCTGGTTTTCTCATTTTTGCTATTGTCTATCCCAGTTTATGCTGGTTGGATTTTCCTGCAAGCTTTAAAAATAAAGCTGTTGTTCACCTGCATTTGTGTCCATATCTGCCACCTGACAGAATACTTTGCCACAACATGGATGCAGCAGGTGATCTGGAGTGGATTCAGGCATTGGTGGCACAGGGCTGCCTCGTCGGAGAGCAACAACAGCAGATAGCAACTTAGCGCACAGCTAGAAAAACACCATGCTAGTGGGTCTGGCAGCAACCACTGTATCTGCTTCCTCGCACATTGCACGCCCAGAGAATTATACTGGCGATCCTGCAGGATGCAAGGGCTTTCTGCTCCAATGTTCACTGTACTTCTCAGGTTGAGAAGTAGTACCCAAAGCACAAACAGGTTTGTCAACCTGTTGACCAACAAAGTGCTCACATGGCTGTATGGTCCCAAGGGGGTGAGGACACGGCTTCCTACGAACCTTTCAGCAGGTTTTTGACCACTCTCCTGAGGGCAAGGAGATTGGAGAGAGACTCCTCAGCAATTTGTTCTCACAATCAGTGGTGAGGACTTAATTCTGCCCCTATTTAATGCTTTTGTCCTAGGAACTGAATGATGATGATCGCAAGTGGATATTGGGGAAAAGAGAGGGTCAGTTTGAAGCTTGGACCTGGGGAAGAGGTTTTGAAGGGGAAATGATAACTCCTATTTTCTGTGGAGTAGGAATGGGAGGGGGCTGAGAGGGAGAGACAGAGGTAGAAACAAAGAGAGGAGGGGCTGCCTGTCTCTGGATACGTCAACATATGGTCCTCTGCCAGCGAGGTTATCCTTAATGCAACTTGGCCAGGTCAAACTAACTCCTGTGGAACACGAAAGGTGTCAGAAGGAGAAATTGCGCTATTACTGTGGCAGTCCCCAGCTTCAAGTAGCACACTGCTCCTCTAGGCCGTCAACCAAGGTTCCACAGCCGAATCACGAGTGAGCACCCTCCACATCTCACTCCCACAGGGTGAGTCCCACCAAATTCCTCTCTCACCCAAATTTTGTGCTATCAGTTCAGAAAACAACTTCAGAAAAAGTCTGTTACGTTGCGGCATTGATTGACTCTGGCACTGCTGGACTCTGGCACGTCACAGACGGCACCCTCTGCGAGAAGCTCCAACTACCCTTTCAGCCACTGCAAAACCCTCTCAACATCCAAGCTCTGGATAGAGGCCCCATTGGGGCGAGGGGGGTCCATCACCCACTGCCCTGAACCCATAACCCTCTATGTCAGCGCCACACACCAGGAATGGATATCTTTCCTCATCACAGTCACCACCAAGTTCTCTGTGATGCTCAGGTTCCCATGGATGCAAATCCATGACCCTCAGATTTCCTGGAAGGAGAAGGAGATGACACACTGGTAAGTGTACTGTCATGAGAAGTGTCTCCAAGTTCCTTTGGTTTGCATAGCCTCAACAACCATTGAAATCCCAGAAACCCAGTCCCATGTAGAAATTCTCCCTGAGTACTACGAATACAAGTAAGTCTTCAGCAAAGTCAAAGCCAGTGGACTACTGCCACACTGCCCCTATGACTGTGTCATTGAGCTCCTAGCAGGAGCCAAAGCTCCAAGTAACCGCATGTCTGCCAATGAAACCCAAGCCATGAATGAGTACATCAAGGAAACAGGGGTACATCCACCCCTAGATGTCACCAGCATCTGCCGGCTTCTTTTTCATCAAGAATGGGTGCGGCCTATGGCCATTTACTGACTACAGAGGCCAAAACCAAGTCACCATCAAATACCACTATCCCCTACCACTGGTCCCAGCAGTGCTACAACAGTTGCAGGAGGCCAAAATATTCACTAAATTGGACCTGTGGAACACATACAACTTGATGCGTATCCATGATGGGGATGAGTGAAAAATGGCCTTTAGCACCACCTCTGGCCACTTCGAATACTGCGTCATGCCACATGGGTTATCTTCAGCGCCCACAGTGTTCCAATGGCTGAACGTGTCCTATGGGATATGCTGGGGAAATTCCTCATCGCATACATCAACAACATCCTGATTTATTCCCCAGACAAGGAGACATATGTCACCCATGTCAAACAGGTGCTGGCCAGACTACTCATGAACCAGTGCTACATTAAGGGAGAGAAATGAGAGTTCCATGCATCTAAGATCACATTTCTTAGATACATCATTGGCCCAGAGGGGGTGCTCTTGGACCAAGAAAGGTGTTAGCCATCACTAACTGGCCCACACCAACAACCATCGAGGAACTGCAACATTTTCTAGGAAACGTTGCATCTTTGCAAATTTCTATTGGAATTTCATCCGAGGCCTCAGCATAATAGTGTCACCCCTTACAGCCCTGCTAAATAAGGGACCCAAGAAGCTGCAGGGAATCCTGCTGAAGACCAAACTTTCGAATGCCTCAAGGCAGCATTCACCTCGGCCCCCATCCTGAAGCATCCTGAATGCCTCTGAGACAGGGGTGGGATCGTCCTCTCACAGCGGTTTGGGGAGAAACCCAAGCTCCACCCAGTGGCCTTCTTCTCCTGGAAGCTGTCCCTGGCAGAATGTAATTATGACATCACCAACCAGGAGCTCTTCGCAGTCAAACTGGCTCTAGAAGAATGACGTCACTGGCTGGAGGGGACACTTCACCCATTCACAATTTTAACCAACCATAAAACCTTGAGTATATCAAGAGAACCAAGAGATTAAACTCATGCCAGGCATGCTGGGCTCTGTTCTTCACCAGGTTCGCATTTATCATCTCATACTGACCTGGATCGAAGAACACTAAAGTGGTCTCTCTCTCTTGACTATATCCACCCCCCCCCAAAGAAATGTCCAAAGAATGCATTCTCCCACAGTCATGCTTTGTAGGGGCTATCACTTGGGACATTGATTGAGAGATCGAGAACATGGCACAGGTGAGAACTCCCACACCATGCCCAACAGAAAAGAGGTATGTGCTCACTCACCTCCATGACAAACTCATCACTTAGGCTCACATCTTCCCTGCCACCAGACATCCCTGCTTTCACCAGACCCACCAACTCCTCCAGAGCAAGTAATGGTGGCCCATATGCTCCAAGATATTCACAGGTTTATCTCCTCCTGCTCTACCTGTGCCCAAGCCAAAGTACCTCGCACATTACCTATACCCTGCCTACACCACAGAGTCCATAGTCACATCTAGCTATAGATTTTGTCACTGACTTTATAGACTGTTTCTCAAAGTCCCTTTGTCTGCTTCCCCTACCTAGCCTGCCATCAGCATTTGAAATGGCAGAGCCTTCGATCACATTTTCAGTCACATGTTCAGGTACCTTGGCATCCCAGAGGACATCATGAGGGAGCTCAGGTTACATTACATGTATGGGGAGGATTCATGGAGAAACTTGGCATCTCTGTGAGCCTAACATCAGATTACCATCCCCAGGCTAATGGCCAAGTGGAAAGAGCCACTCAGGAGATAGGATGCGCTTCTTATGCACATTCTGTGTGAATAATCAGGAGGACTGGGCACAAGAATATGAGCAGAACTCCCTCTGGCACTCAGCCACCAAGCTAACCCCCTTCCAGTGTGTCCTGGGATACCAGCCACCTTTGTTCCTATGGGACGCTAACCCACTGACTCACCCACAGTGGACGGATTGTTCAGGTGGACTAAGCAGGTGTGGGAGCAAGCCCACCAACAGCTTGAACACACAGCCCAGGTAACCAAGGAGTTTGCAGATCGACACAGTAGGGAAACTCCTCGCTATGAACCAGGTGACCGAGTTTGGTTATCCACCAAAGACATTCACATTACAGATGGGTGCAGAAAACTCATCGCTACATTGGCCCATTCATGATCCTAGAGAGAATTAATGAAATAACATTCCAACCTGCCACGTCACAGCCACCTAACCCCATCAATCCACATTTCATGACAAGCAAGTAATACCAGGTCTTACATCAGACCATTGTCTGTTTTTTTACTATGTTTTTGTCTCATGATTTTGATTTTCCTGCAACCTTTTTAAATAAGACTGTTGTTCACCTGCATTTGCATCCGTATCTGCTGCCTGATAGTTATAGCTGCAAAGGGTAGATAATCTCTATATTAATGCCCATGGTTTTGGAATGGGATGTTCAACAAGAACATGTGGGTGTGCTGGTGAGGTGTCCAGAAATTTTTGGGAATATAGTGAAAATCCTTTCATGTGTCGGTGCTATAGAAATCATATGCATTCTGTGTTCATTAATAGAAAAATCTTTGCTGTGTGGATGTCTTTGTTGCCATACAGTTACAGCGAAAAAAAAAACTATGTCAGGCAAAACACAAAGTGCAGACACACTCTTCCAATGAAAGGTTATTGAGATTCAGCAGGTTCTAGAATTAGCCCTTAATGTATTATTAACAGAATAAGAGGCTTTACTGTGCCTTATCTGCACCTGAATTTGCTGGTGTGTTTTGCTCTGATTGCAGTCCATAATTCACAGATAATGGTGCCCACTTGGCTTGGATTACCTTTTATTATCCATAATGACTGACTGTTATTGTCATTATAATAGCTTAGCTAATTAAGAGCAAGGATGTCCATAAGGACGTCACTAGTGTTCATGGTTTCTTTTCCTTTGTGTTGGGTGTGTCTTAGGCCAGGCTGTTAGAGACTGTTGCCTGATGATTAATTAGGCTACCTAGTCATTTAGAAAAGCTGCAATATTAATATAAAAGCTGCAATAATAATGCTTGTTCCTCAAAACTGTGATTTACGTTGACTTTAAGTCATTAGGCAAATGCTTTTTCAAATGTTGCAAAAAATGAAACTATCCTGAATAAAGGAAAAGTTGTCTAATTAAGCAATATCGCATGAGCAAGAGTGAGGTTATACTGAATATCAGCATGGCTGTGATTCCACCAAAGATAATCTAGCTGGCTAGCTAGCTCGCAAAGACTTGTACAGTCCTGTTTAAGGTGCATCCAGTGAAATTGGCTTACATTCTTCCTTTTCATCTTCATCTGTTGAGCTTTCATATTTTAAGTCAGAAGTAATATTCATGAAAAATGTATTGTTTGCTATGTCTACTACTCTACTGTAGTAACCATTTTAGTGGGACTGTCGCCAGGAGTGGAATTTTACGTGGCAAACTCAGTCAAGTGCAGTGATACAAACAGTGAAATGTCCCAGTGCGATTATACTAAATATAAGCACTCTTGGAATGCCACTTGTCCAATCAAATTATTTGACTGGAACTAACTGTTGTATAATGTTGTTCATTATGAGTTTATTATAACACACAAACACACACACACACACACAATGTGATTAATTAAAATAACCCCTTATGAGAGGCTGAAGACCCACAGGCTACTAGATCCCTCTATAGGTGTGACAGTCTGCTTCTGAGATAGAGATCAAAGCCAGCAGTTCTCCTGTAACTGTAACTGTGTGAATCATGATTTACGTGACTCATGCTTATTACAGGTGTGAGCAGCACAGAGAGCTGCATCCAGGGGTTCAGGCGCCATGCTGAGCTCTATTGATTTCAGTGCTCAAACCCTTTACGTACCTCCAACTTATCTTTTTTTGAGCTTCTCACTTCCTCTTATGACTCAGTTCTTTATTTAGACTTCTTGCAATACAGGTCGTGGGACTCTTTTTTAACTTCTTAAACCAGATGACTAGGTTAAAATAACTGGGTTTTATGTTGAGCGCTGCATGAGAAACATGGTCAGCTGCACTTTAAGTCGTGAACACTCATATAGGCTCCTAAACACTAATCTAGAAAATGATATCCCTTACATGCACTTTAGTGCTAAAATGTTACAGGACTTTGTAGACAATATAATTTTTTTTTTACTTTCACTGTTGCACTCTTGCAGTGACTGTTGTGTTTCCTATGGGGCACAGGTAGTCCTGGCCTGGCCTACTTATCAATGAAATGTAATTGCCCAGATGCACACTAAGTGTGCATGACTGTATTAGCACAGTCAATGCATAGAACATGATGTGATCAAATACATGACCTACATAATGTAGCATACATAAATTACCATTTGCTTAACATTTAGTTTATATAGAAAGGTTTGGAAATTCACAACATAGTAACTATATGACCCAATTTCATATTTTTCCATAGATCTGCATCTTTCAATATCTTCATAATTTCAAAAACAATGTCTTCTAACGGAGGGATCTCAAAGTCAGATTACTGGGGCTACTAGCCAGGTGGCTATTTTTTTAACTACAACATTTATATACAGTTGTTTAAAACACCTTGTTTTCAGTGTTTGCTCAGTGCTTGCTACCAGAAATTTGGCAGTGCTTCTGCTGACATTAATTAGTCACATTGGCTTTGAAGGATTTTCAGTGGACACCCTTTAGTCAGTTTGGATCTGTGCTTTGACTTATTGAAGTTCATAGTTGACAATAGTTTATTACAAAGGTATGCACTACTGAAGAGACATCTGAGTCGCTTTACAATTTGGACAGCCCTGGGAAGGAGGGGGGTAGCTCTCTTAAAAATTGTCCAATAATGTCTGGTTTTCCGTGCCTCTCTAAACTTTGCTTTAAGCTCAGTGTTGCAGGTCTGTCAGCTCCATTTGAAGTATGATTGGAGCACTGTCCACATCAAAGGAAAAGGGGTCTGCAAATATCTGGAAAATTTCTTTGTGAGTCTTGAAGTCAGAAAAACGTTGGTCAAACACCTGCTGTAGGTTTTCAATGGCAGCAACATAGTCATCACTACTAAATACAGCACCCTCTCCTGTGACAGATTTACATATCGGGAAATGGGTGAGGTTTTCCTCAGTGAGCTGTGCTTTCCATAATCTCAGTTTTATGGAAAATGCTTTTACGCTGTCAACAGTCACAGTGACAAGTTGGTTTGCTCAGCCAGTGCACCTCTGTAAAATACAAGTCATCATATGCTGCTTCAATTTCCTCCAAAAAGCATGAAACTGACAGTGTTGCAAGTCTCTCAATCTGATGTAATTAATGCGTTTCACTAAGACTGACAGACACTGTCAAATTCTAAGCATTTACTGCAGAGTGTCGCTGATGAATACTGCAGTGTATAGCAATGGCAGGGTCTACATTCTCTTCCTCCACCTTTCTCTGAATCAGCACCACTAGACCATTTTTCTCCTCCCCATTTATCCCATGGCAGACCAGCACACCCAACTACATCACAGAGCTCCTGAAATACATCCTTGGCTGTAGTCTTGCCACGCATGGAAAGTAAACTTAGCAATCCTTCAGTTACCTCAAATATTTTCTCTGATGAAAATAGTGAGCTGTGCATTGTGATTAACATGCTCTCATCAAGTGCCAGTGAATAGGCACTGAACTCTCTTGATTTGATGCAGAGTTGATTATACTGTAAATGTCATCTGACAAGTCGTTGATCCGCTCCGCCACAGTATTCGTGGTCAAACTTACATTTCTGAATAAGGCTGCATTTTCGAGGCAGAGGATATTAGTAACCACCAGCATTCAGTCTTTTAGAAACTGTCCCTATGTAACTGGCTTCCCTGCTTTCACGATAAATTCGTTCACCACATAGCTAGCCTCAACTGCTGCTGATGTTAAATTTGCTCACATTTTTTTGCATCATATTATTTGCGTCCTGAAAAGAATTCTGCTGCATAGACAGACTTCATCGAAGTTGAGCGATTCATCTCTCCCTCACCTCTCTGTCGTACCTAGCATACTACTCTGCATGTATCGTGGAGTAATGCCGCTTGAGATTATACTCATTAAGAGCCACTACTTTCTCTTTGCTGAGCAGGCAAGTTGCAGTCGCATTAAACTCTACAAAAAAGTAATCAGTTGTCCATCTCTCTTGAAACTGTATATGAAACTGTCAAATTTTCTTTCAGATTTTGAAAAAGACATTTTCTCAAGGACAGGGTAGCATTTGCAATAGCAAGCTAATGTGCATACATAACCAGCCTGTGCTTTGCACTGCGCAATTTTAGTGCTTATTGTTTTTTTGTTGCCTGGTTACAGGGATGGTTTTATTTTGGCATAGTACAAAAAGTCAAATTTATGATCTGTTATCATTGAAGAAAACTAATCAGTTGCCTTAAGAACAAAACCAAAATGTAGAAAATTAAGAATTGTTCTGTAGGCAAGATTAAATGCTAAATCTTAAACATATGACAGACTCCTAGAGCATTAAAAACTTGTTAAGAAGATTGCTCCCAGCTATCTAGATTTAGTAATAAATCGTTTTAACCATAAACTGTTTTAATCCATATTCTATAAAGGAACACTCCTTTCTTCTGGTAAAATGCTATAAAACAGAAGTCAAAAATGTTTTGCAATACAAAGGCAACACTGGGTGGATACACTCTGTTATCTTTGATCCTCAAGTTGTTCTGGAGCCAGTGGTTTAATTACAGCTACTGACTTATTTGTCAGAATGGTACATTTAATAATCAAATTACATTTTCCATATCATTTTGTAGCTATACAGTGATAGGCATTTAATTACTAGGACCATATAGGTCACATTGTAGATATACAATTACTGACTATAGCCTATCTGTTGCTGTACTGATATTTGTCAGCCCCCTCTACCATGTCCTTAGAGACCACTACTAACCAGATATTAAACTTGTTAAACTCATTTTGGCACACAAGTTTCTGTTTTCTATTTTATAATATTAAAATATAGTTATTGAAAAGGTGTAATGAAAATGTTTTTGTTAGATGTAATAATTAATACGTAAGTAAATAATGCTTAAGTAATTTCTCCAATTAAGTGGAACTTTCTGATCATTGTGTGTAATATATAATTTATACAACAATTTACAATAATCCTAAAGGATGCTGCAATGACAATTTTAAAGTTTTCACACTTCACCAAATGTACCATGGCACAAACTACCATGCGTGGAAGAACACAAAACACAAAAGTAAACAACAAAAAACCCTCCGTTATTCACATTTCATATATCCCTGCATTTTAGTACTACTCCAGTGACTAATGTGGACAAGAAGAAAGAAGAAGAAAAAATCCCTTTAGAGAGCCACTGTTGAGCCCTTGATCCCTAACTGCTGACTCAGCTGTATGATTAGATTCTGTCAACCGAATAAATATATAAGCTAGCACAATACTTATCTTTATAATCTAATCTGTGTCTCTCAATATGTAGTAGTAGGTGCATATACCCCTTTGGTTAGGGCTACAGTAAGGTTTGGTAAAATCTGTATGATTTGAAATCTTGGTGTCTAATAAATAACGCTAAGGCATGTGAATAGGACATAGGAGTGATACTTCATCTGAGCGAGCATGTACAACCGAGGCTTCTTCCATAAATGTTAAATGTCTCCTTACAAAAAACCTTCACCACATCAACAATTAAAAGAATTACTTTGTTAAACAACAACCGGTTTTCAAATCTGTTTATTATTAGTTTCTGTGTTTGAGCTGTTATTATAGAAGAAATAACATATTAGAATGAGCACATTAATATTAACTTATCTTTCATGTTACAGCCGGAACTACCTGTGCTGTTATGTGAAAAAGAATGCACAACTTCTGACCAATCAGATTCAAGCATTCAACCGCACTGTGGTATAAAGATAAATTAACAAATCAATAATGTAAAATCACCAAGTTCGCCATATGGCAAACACCTGGATTTGCAAAAAGACCTGCATGTGCTGTGTTAATTTATAGCCACCCAGAGTTTTATCATAGACGAAGGGTTTATACAGACACCACCTTCAGAAATAAACACTGCAATAGGGCTAAACTTGTATTTTACATGCAGCTTAAATAAATTTCTTCCACTGTGTAAAAGGTCTTCAACACTTTCAAAAAGTGGTACATCCCCATGGTATATCCCCAGCATCCAGAGTGAAACATGCATCTATGCTAATCACAGTCTGGCTAAGACTTCGTTAATACACTATATGGCCAAAAGTTTGTGGACACCTAAATATCACACCCATATACAGACAAAGCATTACTTGTTGGATATTTTAATATTCATTTTGATAATTCACAAGACTTGCTGAGAACACCATTTGTGTCCATTCTAGAATCAGTAGGGGTTAATCAGAACATAATAGGAGCCACTCATAATTGTGGACACACTCTTGATTTACTATTAACATTCGGATTAAATATAGTCACATTACCCCAGTCTGAAACTGTCTCTGATCATTACCTCATATGATTTAAAATAATGTGTCTCAGCCATAATATATGCACCTTGCCATGCTACCATGTCAAAAGTACATTCATGTCAGCTTCTGTACATAGTTTTATCAATAATCTCCCAGAGTTATCAACTATGTATCAACTATATAAATAAATAAATAAATATGTGTATATATATATATATATATATATATATATATATATATATATATATATATACAGTATATATATATACACAGTATTAGAGTATTAGAATATACAATTTTAGTAGGCTCTTGAGGCCAAGGGGGAAATCGTTTGTCAGGGACAGATGTAGGAAGGTTTGTACACAAAGTCTCTCCCACTGAAATGGTGGAAAGGACACAGGGCGTTCTATTCCTTGACCAACAGGTGAGAGGAAGAAGAGAAGCCTTGAACACATAAGGTACCTGGTGTAAACCACAACTTAGGGCTTAGCTGTGATAGAGCAAAACACAAACACACACACATAAACTCTCACTTTCACAGCAGCACATACACAACAGAGACAAGAGACTGCTGTGAAGTAAAAAGGTCATCTGTGGAGTGTCTCCCTGATGGATGATTAACCCCTTGTGCTGGATGTAGTAAACTAATCAGGGTTAAACTGGTTTGTAGGGTTTTCCACTGTAGCAAATATTCCTAGGGCATTTCAAGAATTCATCCCCAAAAGACATTCCACAATTCCACAACCTGTTTTCACAAATGAGATTTACATACTCTTTATCATGTCTACTGACTATCAAGCTGCACATCAAAAATATATATAAAGTTGTTTATAGTGTTTAAAAATGGCATAAATGGCAGATATTCAAATTATGCAACAGAACATGAGAAGCAGTGTGTTATTGTGAATAACATTAACATGTTCACAGCCAAGATAAACAACCTTGAGAATTCTTTTGCTTTCATACAGCAGTTTACAAAGAAAGGAAAAACTAAAGGAAACAAACTACAAACATTGTTTAAAATACCCATTTTTCTTTCACCAAAAAGTAGTTCAACCACAAGTGGCTTGCTATGCAGAAAAGTATTATAATTATAAATAAACTAGCAGCTAGTTATCATGTTCAGTACAGCAAGGCCAAATGAGATTACATTACTTGAATATTGCATTACTTCACTTACATATATATACATACACATTACTTTAACTTTTTATATATATACAGTTAGGTCCGGAAGTATTTGGACAATGACAATGAGTTTTTGTGATTTTGCCTTTATACACCACCACAATGGATTTGAAATAAAACAATCAAGATGTGATCGAATCAGCTTTATTTTAAGAGGTTCCACAAAAATATGGCATTTACCATTTAGGAATTACAGCCATTTTAAGCAAAGTAGCTCCATTTTAAGGGGCTGAAAGGTATTTTGGACAAAGTGACATAATTGTAAATATAACCATAATTTTAATACTTGGATGAAACTCCTTTGCAGTCAATGACTGCCTGAAGTCTGGAGCCCATGTTCTCAAAACTCAAATTCTGGGTTTCCTCCCTGGAGATGCTTTGCCAGGCCTTCACTGCAGCCACTTTCAGTAGCTGCTTGTTTGTGGGTCTTTCCACCTTCAGTCTTGTCTTCAGTAAGTGAAAAGCATGCTCTACTGGGTTGAAATCAGGTGACTGACTTGGCCATTGAAGAATATTCCATTTCTTTGCCTTCAAAAAGTCTTGAGCTGCTTTCGAGGTATGTTTAGGGTCATTATGCAGCTGCACTGTGAAGCGGTGTCCTATCAGTTTTGTAGCATTTGGCTGAATGTGAGCAGAGAGTATAGCCCTATACACCTCAGAATTCATCTTGCTACTTCTGTCAGCAGTCACATCATCAATAAACACCAGTGAGCCCATTCCATTGGCAGCCATACATGCCCATGCCATAACACTGCCTCCACCATGTTTGACACATGAT
>CM040466.1:16428691-16442702 GCA_022758105.1 Pangasianodon gigas
CTTGTAAACCCTCTGTATTTACATTCATGAAGGCGTCTCTTGATTGTAGATTTTGACAATGATACGTCTACCTTCTCCAGAGTATTCATGACTTCTGTTGGTGTTGTGAAAGGGTTTTTCTTCACCAAGGAAAGGATTCTGCAATCATCCACTTTAGTTGTCTTCCGTGGTCTTCCAGGCCTTTCGATGTTGTTGAGCTCACCAGTGCTTTCTTTCTTTTTAAGAATGTACCCAACTGTTGATTTGGCCACACCTAAGGTTTTTGCTATCTCTCTTATAGATTTAGGTTGTTTTTTCAGCCTAATGATGGCCTCCTTCACTTGTATTGAGATCTCCTTGGACTTCATATTGGTAGCTCCAGTCGAACAGCTGCCAAATGCCAACTCAATACCTGATATCAAATCCAGACCGTTTATCTGCTTCATTTGTCTTGAAGTAATGAGGGAATGGATCGCACCTCGTCAATTAACTTGTCAGTCAATTGTCGAAATACCTTTGAGCCCCTGAAAATGGAAGTACTTTGCTTAAAATGGCTATAATTCCTAAATAGTAAATGCCATATTTTTGTGGAACCTCTTAAAATAAAGCTGAAAGTCTACACTTCGATCACATCTTGATTGTTTTATTTCAAATCCATTGTGGTGGTGTATAAAGGCAAAATCACAAAAACTCTGTCATTGTCCAAATACTTTCGGACCTAACTATATATATATATATATATATATATATATATATATATATACATATATACATTACTTTAACATATAATTGTTGTTCTAAGCTGTGTGGAAACAGTATTTAACAGATCAATCTTTGCACTCTGCCTTCAGTCTAAACTTGATGCAGGGAGAAATTTCACTTTTCTTTTTCCATGCTGATTTATGGGTGAATGAAGTGACATTGCAGTCATCCACCATGTAGTGGCAAGGATAATTAAATGTATAAAAATTAGTATTTATGTTAACTTGTTTTTGAGTTCAAGCAAACTGTGGGCCACAATTATTATTAATAATAATGATAATAATAATAATAATAATAATAATAATAATAATAATAAAAAGAAGAAGAAGAAGAAGAAGAGGGTAGCACAGTGTTGTAGCAGGTAATATAGCTGCCTCATAACTGCTGGATCATCCTTCAGTAAGGTACGAGAGTGGGACCCAGAGCTAAAGGCTAATGTCAAGCCATGACCAGTCCTGCTACAGCACCAGCCATTGAGGTAGCAGCTAGCTTAGTCCATACCATCACAATGCCGAGGCAAACCAACCAGCTCCCGCTGCCCAGGAATTTCATAAACCAAAGGCAGAGCCACCCAAAATGCCACCACCATCGGGCACATCTACATAGTAACATCAAGCCATACTCAAGCAACCGACATGGCATTAAAGAGATAGCAGATGTTACGACAGAAGAGGCTTCAGCATCGGCAGCAACTCCAACTCTGTACAACACTGATCCAGCATGCTGCGGTACAATAGATGAACAGATACATGCTTATTGGGCTATAATGGACCTGGATTCATGAAGAAACAAAGAAGCAGATGTTGTAGCATTGGAAAGACAACACAAGCACCAAAAAAGTACATCTCCAAAAAGCACTTCAAGAAAAATAAAGGGTATTCTTAAAGTTTTCAGTGAGAAGTGTGTTCCCAATAAACCAAAATAAGTTTTTAATTTTTCACTTGAATCAAACTTGTTGGTAATACACAAAATGAAAAAAAAAGATTATACCTCTGGACATGGTATTCTTTACGCCATGCAACAGCAACGGCAAGCCGCTCTTCGTCCCCCTCGAAGGCAACCTGAAGTCGGGCCTGATGCTCTCTGACCCAATTGTGGACTGTGCTGGCTTCTGGCTCTCACACCTACCCAGCAAAAAAATACACCAGCAACTGAGGGTCCTGACCAAACATAAGAAAATACAGAGACTCACCAGTCAACTGATTTGGTGTGGTGTTATAACAGAACATCAACTGGGGAAGGCAGGAAGCCCAGTCTCTCTTCGTAGATTAGGATTGTTTATCCTAATAATGCAACAAAGCCAAAGTGGACGTGGATAACGCTTGCTGTGCCAATGGAGTAGGATGCTTCTTCTGTTTCCAGAAGGTCAAAAAAGCCTGGATATCAGGGTCAGCTTTCTGCAGAGAATGCATATCAGAAGACGTTTAGCAGGGTAAGACCAAAATGGCAGTTTGAATTACCTGCAAAGGCTGTTGCACAGCCAAGACCTGCTATAAAGACTCTGGGACAGAAGTGGCCATATCAGCTGTTAAATACTGTCTGGAAAGGGCATCAGGATTTTTATTAACTTTACTAGATCTATACTTGATCTCATAATGAAAACATGCAAGCTGGGGCACCCATTGCTATTCGGTTGCTCCCAGCTTCGCAGAGGCAAGATGGCTCAAGGGATTGTTACCAGTGTAAATAATACACTTCTGCCCTAGGAGATATTCTCAAAATCGGTAACAGCCCACTTCAGGGCCAAAAACTCAAGCTTCATGGAGCTATAGTTAAGCATGTTATGTTATGGAGGGCGAAGGCCTAGGCTAGCATAGGCTATTGGCCTGATCTTACCTTTCTGTTCCTGCAATAGAACAGTTCCCAACAGACTATGGCTGGCATCCACTTCCAAAATAACCGTTAGCGCAAAATTGGCATAGGCCAACATAGGAGCAGTGGTAAGTCTAGCCTTCAACTCCTGGAAACTTTGCATACAAGTTTCCATCCAGGCAGCAGCAAAACTCCATCCAGATCCCCTCTTGGACTTTGTGCCGGCTAGCTCTGCCACTAGCTTATGCAGGGGCACCGCCAGCTTAGTGGAGCCCTCCACAAAGTGACGGCAATAGCTGGCAAAGCCCAAGAAAGACTGCAGCTCCATCACATGAGTGGAACACCGCCACTTAACCACAGCCTCAATGTTCTTTGGGTCCATAGAAACACCAGAGCTGGAAATCACATGTCCCAAATAACCAACGTCCTGCCTGAAGAAAGCACATTTCTCCAAATCAGCCTTCTTGCTTTAAGCGACTCAACAAGAAGGACTGCCAGTGTTGCTCCCCAAACAGGCATTGCATAAGGCGCTGGAAGGTACTTGGGGCATTACAAAGGCCAAAGGGCATATGATTAAATTCAAACAGCCTGAAAGGAGAACAAAAGGCCTTCTTGGCCACAGGAACTTGGCTATACCTGCTGGCTAAATCCAAAGTGGAAAACCAGCAGGTTCCCGAAAGTGCATCTAAAGACTCCTTGATACGAGGCATCAGGAATGCGTTCTTATGAGTCTTCTGGTTTAATTGGCGGTAATCCACACAAAGATGAGGGCTGCCATCTTTTATTTGCACCAGGATGATGTGGGAAGCATAGGGGCTACAGCTCTCTCGAATAACCTGCGCCTCAAGCAACTGATTTATGTGGGCCTTAACGACCTCCTATTCAGAAGGTAACAAGCGCCTATAGCGCTGCCAGACAGGAACCTCATCCAAAAGAGGAATTTCATGGGAGATAAGGCTGGTACAGCCCAAGATTAGATAAATCAAGATTAGATAAGAGTAGATAAATCAAGGGCTCTGGATTGAGTTGGAGGTAAGAGGAGATGAACCAGCAACTTGGTGCTCAGTTACTCCTTTAGGTAAACTAACCATGACAACGCTGCTTAAATAACCCCAATGGGTATAAGCAAAGAGCAAAACATCAGTGGTACCAACATTAACAATAGGAACATACACTGTATCTCTAGACACCCGGACCAAAGCAGGAGAGGCTAAAAGCCCTCCAGGTAGGCCAGAATAACGAAGCTCAAAAAGTGCAGAATTACCAGAAAGATGTTCTGAACAGGTTGCCGCAATGAATTTTATTACACCACCTGGAATATGTTTAGCCCTCCCCTGCCTTAACCTGATGTTCAGAAGAAAAATTGATGCCTGACTGGTGACACAGTTGCAAGGCTTGAAAAACAGGGCCAGAGGCCTAGGCACAATGGGCAAATCAAATAAGCCTGAGCCATGCTGACCAAACAAAAGTTAGTAACATTTGCTAATCAAATTCATCTCAAGAACCCAGGGAGCACTGACACCCCCGGGGATCTTTTACCACCAATATGCCACATTCAGGCACTACCATCCTGCAAAGGGAAACATCCAGCTCTAAGTAACCCAGACAGGGGTTTGCTAACCCATTAGCAGCCCTGAGCTGAAGCCACAGACAGGACTGTAGATGCTCCAAGCTCCATGAGCTAAAATGTTTAAGAAAGAAACTCTCAGTAACTGCTGGCACTATGCACCCAGTATCCAATAAACAGGAAACATTAATCCCACCAATCAAAACATCCACCTGGGGACAAGAAGACTTTAAATTAGCCATTGTAGCCACACTACCTGTAACACCGGAGCCAGTAGAAGCCCCACCCAATCTGTGGCTCAGCTAGTTTTCCAACCCCTGCTGAGAACCAGAGGGCCTAGCAGAAGAAGGACATGGTAGAGGGGAAGCTATGGAGTTGGAACGAGAGTGAAAGGGAATCGTCTCACCATCACACTCCCAAGCGAAGTGACCAGGGCGCTGACACCACCTACAAATCACTGATCCATCAAGAGGCTGCCTACTACGCCCTTGATTACACTGAAGTAAGGCAATACTTTGTGTTAACTGATTAAGCTGGTCCTGCTGTCGCATTAAAATATCTTTAAGCTCCCCTAGCTCAGACCCCAGGGCACAATTACTGGGCATGGTTTGAGAACCCCCTTGAACCCCAAACTGAAGACCATAAGTAGATGGAACAGGGGCATGCCCTCCGGTTCCCACCTAATAGCCTCCCCCGCACATCTAACCAAGTGACAGTGGGTTGATGGCGCACTAATTGTTTTAATTCTCTGAGGAGAATACCATACATAAATAAAGCAATAAATACATAACCAGCGTCACTCAAATCAAACGACTGTCTAAACACAAAACTGCGAGGCAACCATGAGGTATTCCAACGAAAAAAGACACGTCTCACTGGACAAAAAAAAACAAAACCCAAAACGGGGAAAATGGAAACAAAACAAGGACAAAACAGCAGTCTGACCTGGACTTAGCTATCAAAAGTAGAAAAGATACACAGGACTGGCACACAAAACACAATTACTATCTAATAACATGGAAGGCACACACATAGGAAACGTCAGGGACGCACCAACGAACAGGGAGGGGCCATATTACACCACCACATTAACAATTGCAAAAGGCAATGTTATGACAATTCAGCCATGTCTGGCATACATAAAGGCCTTCAAGCATGTATTAAAGAGGTTGGTGGATGGTCCTTGGTGGAGTGGGTACCATGCACAGCCTACACCCTAAATTTTGTGGGGGTCAATTGTGTGAACTGCTGTTTGAGCCCGAGGAATTTTTAAATTTTGTAAATTTTGTTTTGGTCCTGTCTTCACCCATGCCATGTCATTGGTCTGTTACCCATGTGTTCACCTGTTTGGCATTAACACTTGAATAGTTTATCTACTTTTACCCTGGTCTGTTGAACCTGCTGTGAAGTCCCATCAAACTAAACTACCAAAAAGCCATAGTTTCTTTTGTTCTAACTCATGTTCCTTGTTGTTTTGACCTGTGTTTGTTTATTCCTGTGATAACCCTGTCTGCCTGTACCCTGACCCCTGCTATGATTCATTATTAAGAGCACATTGATTATATGTACTTGTGTCCTGTCTCCCACGACCATACATCACACCATGACATTCTTAAATAAAGGATAAATTCATAAATCAGTAGTTAAGATTCTTTGTTATTGATCATAGTTTTCATAGTGGGTTAGAGTAAATGTTAACATACTGTAGGATTAGTGACTCTCCATCTCCATTAACTACTACAGCTGTCTTTGTTCTCATCACCGGTATCATTCTGCCTCAGCAAAAATGAAAGTTATTACATTCCTTCAGTGCAGTAAACAGCCCAGAATCACTAATAACTTTTTGCTAATCATGTCCACAAAACAAGCATCAAGAAGCAAATGCTCATTTCTTGTGTCTTTTAAACTGATCTTTGTGGATGCAAAATGACATGTATAGCCCAGGACTCAATCATATTAGCATAAGATTATCAGTTGAGATTGTTGCAAATAAACTGTGTAAACAGACTATCATCTTTAATCCATCATCCTTTTCCACACTCTAAAACCTGCAAGGCTTAGTTACTCTAATGATTTTAAAGCTAATAATGTAAAAATAATAGCCTCATGTGTGTACAATGGATATAAAAAGTCTACACACCCCTGTTCGAATGGCAGGTTTTTGTGATGTAAAAAAAATTAACCCAAGATAAATCATGTGAGAACTTTTTTCACCCTCAAAGTGAAATTACAATGTGTAAAAATTAAGTGAAAGACAATCAGAAACATTTTAGAGAAAAAATAGGAAAAATAAGAAAGTTACCATAACCTGGCTGCATAAGTGTGCATACCCTTTTATAATTGGGGATGTGGCTGTGTTCAGAATGAACCAGTCACATTCAGTCTCGTGCTTAAAAGTAATTATCATACAGCTGTCATCAAAGAAATTCTTCTGATTAACCCCAAATAAAGATCAGCTGTTTCTGAAGGATTTTCTTCACATCATCGTGGTTTAACCCGACTGCTGAAGCCATGGTCCACAAACAGCTTACAAAGCATGCATGGTATCTCACTTGTTGAAAGGTATCGATCAGGAGAGGGGTATAAAAGAATTTCCAAAACATTAGATGTACCATGGGACACCGTAAAGGCCATCATCAACAAGTGGAGAAAATGGAGCACCACAGTGACATCACCAAGAACAGGACGTCTCTCCAAAATTTATAAAAGGACAAGACAAAAACTTACCAGGGAGGCTGCCAAGAGACCTACAGCAACATTAAAGGAGCTGCAGGAATATCTGACAAGTACTGATTACTCTCTGCATGTGACAACAATCTCTCGTATTCTTCACGTCTGGGCTATGGGGTAGGGTGGCTAGACGGAAGCCCTTTCTCACAAAAAACATCCAAGCTCAACTAAATCACCCCAAACCATGTGGCCAAATGTGTTATGGTCAGATGAGACCAATTTCAAAATGTATGTTTGGTGCAAAAAAAAGCACATCACCAAAAGAGGACCATACCCACAGTGTAACATGGTGGTGGCAGCATCATGCTTTAGGGCTGCTTTTCTTCAGCCAGAACTGGGGCTTTTATCAAGGTGGAGGGAATCATGAATAGCTACAAATACCAGCCAATTTTAGTACAAAACCTTCAGGTGTCTGCTAGTAAGCTGAAGATGAAATGGAATTTCACTTTTCAGCACAACAATGACCCAAAGCATACATCCAAATCAACAAAGGAATGACTTAACCAAAAGAAGATCAATGTTTTCGAATGACCTAGCCAGAGCCAAGACCTGAATGCAACTAAAAATCTGTGGGGTGACCTGAAGCGGGCTACGCACAGGAGATGCCCTTACAGTCTGATGGATCTAGAATGTTCTTGCAAGAAAGAGTGAGAAAATATTGCCAAGTCAAGATGTGCAATGCTGATAGACTTTTACCCAAAAAGACTGGGTGGTGTAATAAAATCAAAAGGTGCTTCAACAAAGTATTATTTTAGGGGTGTGCACACTTATGCAACTAGGTTATTGTAAGTTTTTTATTTTTCCTTTTTCCCTAAAAAAGTTTCTGATTGTTTTTCACTTAATTTTTATACGTCGTAATTTCACACTGATGGTGGAAAAAGTTCTGACATGATTTATCTTGGTTTCATTTTTTTTACAACACAAAAACCTGTGATTTTAACAGTAGTGTGTAGACTTTTAATATTCATTGTATTCCCTCAGTATGGCTTTGCATAATGGCTGAATACCATATCATCACAGTCATCAAGTGAAAATAATGTTATGTAATTATGGCTGACTAAAAGCAGCTGGCTGTTGACAAATAAAGTTACATTCACATTTTTTTAAGAGACATAAAGGCATATAATAGCTATAAATACTGTTTTTGATGGTAAGAATCGAATAGCACTGGTTCTGTATATCTTTTATAATTTATGTAACTGCAAAGCTTGAAGTTTTTTTTAAATCTTCAAAACAGTATGATGCATGATAGCACCTGTCGACCCTTACATAATTATGTAGGTATTGATGCATGATTAAATGAATGACACTGACATTGGCAGCTGTTGTAGTCAGTTTTACATTGGTTGATTTTATAGTTTTAACTATGTTTACTTGCTGCAGATGTTTAATTTATGTATAATTGTTTAGGTGCTGGTTTTGACTTGCAACATGCACATAGCACCCATACAGGAAGTATGTAGTAGAGTTATCTGGAAGACAGTAAATGAAAAATTGATTTTTTAAATTAAATGTAGAAAAAAAACTTTTTAGGCCTTCATCTAAAATGTCCCTTAGTGTGTTTAATTAAAGATTTATTACAAAGGACAGAGGTGGAGGCTGGAGATGGAGAACCTCCACTTCTAAAGGTTAGAGGCGAACAGGTGAGAACACATTGAACTTCACCTTTCCATGAGCTCGTTCAGTGGACAGCCTGTTCCTGTCTTGTCTGTCATGTAACACTGTGTGTGTGTGTGTGTGTGTGTGTGAGAGAGAGAGAGAGAGAGAGAGAGAGAGAGAGATCAGATGTAATGTTTGGGAAAGGTCAACACAAACAACCACCAAAAGATGAATTATACATTTGTAGGTAAAAATTGACTGAAGTCAGTAAAACTTGACTGAATGGCAGTAAAACTCCCAGGTTAATGTTTTCATAAATCTCTTCTTAGGACCACAAAATCCAACCACATTATCATGACAACTTTTAAATCTACACCTAGAAATGCACCAAGCTAAGGTGTTCTAATCTACAACAAACAACAAAAAAACATGAGTCTCTCCAGTGAGTTAAATTAAAAGAAGCAGCCAACAGATTACAATCAGAACACACAATGCTTAGACTAATCCCTAAGGAAGAGATGGGGCTGAGGAAGAGGATTATTATGGAGTAAATATGCTGGTGGGAGGCAAAAGGGAAAACTATTCAGTGCAGCAGCTGATATCCTTGATTTCTCAGAACATTAGCTGGACTTCTTTTCAATCCTTTTTGATGTACTTTCTGAACTGCATGACTGAGTTACATCACCACAGAGGGAAAAGCATTTGAGAGTATATATTGTTTATTTGGTATTGTGTACTGTGACTTATATCTTATCATCAGTCCTTTCTGTAAAGAAAATCTGACTTCAAAAATAATGAAATGAAGTCTCTAAGTATCAAAATAAATTAGTATATTCAGCAATAAAACACCCCTTAATTTTTTTATCAATTCAGAATGTGCATTTGTGTTTAAAACTGCTTAAATTCTCTTATAGTGAGAGGTAACATTTAAAAAAACAACATGAAGTATCTTAGTACGAGTTTCACTGTGCACTGGCATAGAGTAATGAAATGACTTACAGGAATTGTGAGAATCTATGTGCGAGATATTTTTTCACAAAGTCCACAATACAAAAACAAATGCAAAACAGGCCAGGGATAAAACAAAAATAATCAACAAGACTTCCAAGATTAAATGGCAAATCCAAAAGAGTAAAAGTATAGAGGTAAGGCAAGGGTCAAACACGATTAGTGAATAACAATACAAAAGGCTCAGAACTTACAAAGGAGCTAACTATTGACTAAATAAAGTGATAAAAAGATAAAGTGCAAGAACAGCAATTTTCAAGTCCTCTCACAGGCTCTGGCCACAGTTTCAGTCTAGGCTTTGACTGGGCCATTCTAATACATTCTAAGAAATTCACATGCAGGTTCTTGATTTTGAACCACTCCAGTGTGGCTTTGGCAGTATAGTTAGGTTTGTTGTCCTGTTGGAAGGTGAACCTCCTGCTCAGATTTAAGTACTATAGATTTCAGTAGAAGAAATAACATTGTTTTCAGATGTTGATTAAAGCAAAAGATGTCTATATTAAGAAGTGGACTGTGTATATTAAGACTGTGTATATGTCTATATTAAGAAGTAGACTGGTCGACAATGACATCACTCCCCAGCTACAGTGCTCCATCTAGTTAGCTATTGTTCATATCTCCCTTCTTCTGCACAGAACCTAACTGTGAATTTTTGCTACTGGTTCTATCTCTCTATCTCCACAAAATACCAAAAAAAAAAAAAAAAAAAAAAAAAAGAAAGAATCCTGGATGTCCTATTGCATCTGTATGTTCTTGTCCACAGAAAAAAATATCCCAATTTCTATACATTTTACAGTCCAATTTAGTCTTTTCCTACATTTGTTAAAGAATTTTGTATATTATGTGCATAATAACCATATGCTTTTTACGGACAGGAAAAGTCTATACATAGTCATTCGTAATGAAGGTTGATTGAGAGCTCTAAATCATTTTCTTCATTTGCAACCATAAATAAATCCTCCCACTGATACTCTCTTAAGATGATCAGAACTCGTCTTAACACTAAACTGCTTCAGCTTTAACTTTATATTTTACTCTTAGAATAGAGATGTCATTATGGGCACTAAAATGGGACTTTCTTATGCGTACTTCTTCGTTACTGGCATAGTGGATGCCCCCACAACCTCCCCTCACAGATTTATTAAAAAATAAATAAATATATGTTCCACTCCTGTCAGCCAAGAACAGGAATCTGAGGCTATCATGGACACAGGCTCACAGAAACTGGACAACTGAAGACTGGAAAAAGACCAGATGTTTTTTTTTTTCTAATCTTCAACTGTCCACTTTCAGTGAGCCTGTGCCTATGGTAGCCTCAGATTCCTGTACTTGGCTGACAGGAGTGAAGCCTGATGTGGTCTTCTGCTGTAGTAGCCAGATCTATCTCAAGGTCGATGTTTTGTGTGTTCTGAGATGGTTTTCTGCTCACCTTGGGGGTAAAGAGTGATTATTTGAGTTTCTGTATCCTTCCTGGCAGCTCAAACCAGCTTGGCCATTTTCCTTTGACCTCTCTTATCAACAAGATGTTTCCACCCACAGAACTGTCATTCACTCAATTTTTTTTTTTTTTGCACCATTCTGTATAAACACTAGAGACTGTTGTGTGTGAAAATCAAAGGAGATCAGCAGTTTCTGAAATACTCAAACCAGCTCATCTGGTACCAACATCCATGCCAAAACCAAAGTCAAATGTTAAATGTGAATATTAACTGAAGCTGACCTGTGTCTGCATGATTTTTTGCATTTTACTACTGTCACATGATTAGATATCTGCATGAATGTGCAGGTGTACAGGTGTTATAATGTGGACAGTGAGTGTATATTTACATACATACATATATATATTTACAGAATTTGTAGGGGTGCAATACGATGCTTGAAATTTAGTGAAGTGAAGTGAAGTGACTTGTGGCCAAGTATGGTGACCCATACTCGGAATTTGTGCTCTGCATTTAACCCATCCAAGTGCACACACACAGTAGTGAACACACACACACACACCATGAACACACGCCCGGAGCAGTGGGCAGCCTTTTTTGCTGCGGCGCCCGGGGAGCAGTTTGGGGGTTCGGTGCCTTGCTCAGGGGTCTCACCTCAGTCGTGGTATTGAGGGTGGGAGACAGCGCTGGTCATTCACTCCCCCCACCTACAATCCCCGCTGGACCTGAGACTCGAACCCACAACCTTCAGGTTCACCTTCGGGTTGCAAGTCCGATTGCATTAGGCCACAACTGCCCCCTAAATATACTTAAGGCATGCATAGAATCAGGCCAATTGATAATGAGACATTCTGCATTATAGACCTTCTACAACAACTGAATGGGTTAAAAATTCTAATACATTTTCATATTTTAAAGGCACAACTGACCAGTTTAATTGCTTCCTAAGGTTTCTGATAGATATGCATCAATACCCATACTGATACTAAGCTCAATTTCTCATACTCATATTCAAAAAAGATGCCCCAATATCAGGTGATACTATGTGATGTAAGACTATTGTATGCTGCCACACTAAGTATTTTAAAGTATTTTACAATTAAAGTTCAAATCAAAGCAGAATACAAACTGTGTTCTAATAAAACATTACTTAAATATAAAACTCAGCACGAGCTCATTACTAGCACAGGAGCAATGAAGCAGGCTAGGTGACAAAAATGTCTACAAATAATACTAGGTGAGTTAAAATAACAGCCCTTACCCAGTATGTTGTTCTTGATAATCATCTGCTTTTGGTCATTGACAACGCAATGAAATTCTGTTGTAATGACTCTAAAACATTCTTTACTTATAGCTGTACAGAAGCACTTTTCTGAAGTTAAAGAAAACCAGATCTTCTCCACTACAGGCATATTCCATCCACAGTAAATAATGTAGCTAGCTAAAGCACTTCATTTAAAATCAACTCACTCAACATTATAAAGAATGATCCTAGTAGTCCAAGTGCATGAACACACATGGATGTGCTTTTCATGGCCACTGTTTGTTTAACTGGGAAAGCATAAACAGGGCTAAATAAAATGTTCAGTGATGTCTCTTATTAATAGTAAAGGCCAAATCACAAATCACACTTTCTATACAATGTGCACTTTATTTGAAACAAAATTCTACAAATATGTCATGTGATATTCATTTTAAACCAAAATGAGGAAACAAAATAAACACAAATATACTGGTGTGAACCCCTGGCTGTCGTGAGGAGAATGAGGACTCTGGAGGCAGGCATGAGAGAGAGCATGAATCTGTTTATTTTACTTTAGGCCCTTCTTTTCCTTTCTTGGCTGCTTTACATCCAGTCCGTTATATTAGCACCCTCTTCAGGCAAAAACATTTCAGTAATTAGTAAATGGGAGATTTAGATCAGCTTGGCTAAGAGAGGGGTTTGATTTTAACTGGAGGATTTAGTAGCCCTTAAATCAGGCTTTTTTTCTAAGTTTGTTGCTATTTGAATTTTGTTGCTATATCACATTATAGGTGGAAAAAGATCTGGCATGATTTGTTTTGGTTTCATTTTTTGCATCACCTGCAATTTTAACAGGGTTTGGAGGTCCTCTTTACGTGGACCTGAAAGGTCCACTTAACTATTAGCTCACCCAGAGACTTAGCCATGTAAAATCCTCTCATCCTTTTACCTAGGTTCTAGGAGAAATATAATGACAACCCACCATGATGCCAAGGATATTTACTCTAAAGCTTATATTATTCTGCTCATCGGCCCCCTAGTCCTTACACTGCTCACATTACCCTTATCCTCTGGGTTCTCTGGTTTCCTCCCACTATAAATATGCCAGTGGGTGGCTTGGATAAGATAAATTGACCCTAGGTGTCAGGTTGGATGCATTGTATGGTAATGTTTTAGCGCTTCTTTAAATACATTTCATTCTATTTAAAATTAAGATAAATAAAATGTTATTAGCAGCCCTGGTATAAAGTAAAATTTTTTGTTATCGGCAAGATTTCTTGTTCTCGGCTGTTTGCTGCATTCATAGACTTGTTGACTATCTTATCACTGTTTCTTTAAATGTTGACTGTATGCAAAAATGTTTATTAAACGTTAATTTTACTTAATGGTGTCCTTACTTAATTATATGACCTGAATTATTAAGCAGCGTGAGATGTGTTCACGCGCACTGTGTAATGGTGGCTGTTGGGTTACGGATTTTCTGTGAATTCTGGATAGTGTGAAAATGTTGTATGCAGTAGTGTAGGCTTACTGTAGGCCATTTCACTATTGCTTTTTCCAAGTTCATGCCAGAGTTGGCCTGTGGGCCTTGTGTTTGACACATGTGCCCAATGGTGTCACCCAGAAGAGGATGGGTTCCTTTTTGAGTCTAGCCCCTCACAAGGTTTTTTGATCTTTTACTCAAGTAGATTTAGACTAAAAGACCATTAAGGCAAGAAATGTGTGGATCATTGCATGTACTGCATCTACTAGGACATCCTGGAATAAAATTTTTTGCAATCATGGTGGTGATCTTCTGATTACAAGTACTGGTGACACCTTTTAACTCTGCTTTAAAAAAAAAAAAAAAAAAAAAAAAAAAAAAAAAAAAAA
>CM040466.1:16442802-16464052 GCA_022758105.1 Pangasianodon gigas
ATGATGATATTCACACCCCTATTCACAGAGCACTGGCAACATTGGGTCATTGGGTCATTATTATGAATGGAGAGAGAGTGGAGGGAGTCTGACAGAAACGTGCACGCACACACACACACACACACTATCTCTCTTTCTCTCTCTCTCTCTCTCTCTTTCTCTAATGATCTGGAGAACTAGGTGTAGTAAGGAGTCACATGTCAGAATGAGAACCTCTGTTCTCTGACAGCCCATGACAGCAAAATTAGCCTCCAGTGTAGGGCTGTACTGACAGCTGTAGGACCGGAGATATGGAAGCAGTGGCTAAGGATTGAAACTACACTTTTCTGGGGATTGATGGATGGAGGATTGTTGTGTGTTGACTGGATATTCACATTTTGCCTGATGAAAGAGGACTTGGTGAAGACCACATGAGAGAGACAATAAAGAAGCCCAGAAGGGCAAATCAGAGGCATCCAAAACCATTGATAAAGGTTAGATAGTTTTAGTGACAAAAGACAGGGAGAAGTTTATCAAAAAATAACATGAAACAATATACACATCTGCTTCATGTTTTAGCTGAAGTACATTATAATAAATGACAAAATAAATCTTTGTAGGCCATTGCAATGCCTGTATATGTAATTCTTTAATTACGTATCTGAGATTTGGTGCTCAAAATAAGCCAAGGACATGCATTATTGTTTTCACTTTCTGAATTATCTTTAATTGACAGTTTTGAATCAAAACCATGTTATTTTTATCCTATGAATACATGCTCCAAGGTATAGATAGCCCATAAGCTAATACTGGTTATTTTGAATCAAGAAGGTGGTTGTAGAAGGTAGGTTGGAAGTAAGATGGTGAATTTAACTGAACTGAAAAAGAACATCCTTAAATCAGGATGCAGTTTCTCCAGCTACCATTCTTGTCCATTTCATTTTGGAGAAGGATGTATCATCCATCTGATTCTGTATAGCTCCTGGTGGAACCTTTCCCACTCTTCCACTAATAGCAGTTACATAAGTACTGATATAGAGTACAATCTCTGGCCAGATGCCTTATTGAGTGGGCACATGAACTGTTATGTGTCACTGCTAAGGTTCAGGATCAGCCACCCCACTATGAGAGGAAGAAAGATACCAGGACATTAACAATGGTTGATGAATTGGCCAGCTGGGATAATATAGTGCTGGAGCAGTCCCCAACTGTGCCAAAGCAGACAGGAGATTTGCAGTCTGTTGAAACACAAATGCTAAAGTGCCAGCATTTTAAAACTGATCTATACCTGCTTCATCTCTGACCTATGCAAGAGCATGGAGTTAAAGGATTAAAATTAGCTGTGAGTAAACTTTTGATGAAGAAGCTGTCCAACTTTATTTTACAATTTAATTTTGATGCAGTTCTTGAGAAACCATGTATGAAGCAAATTGTCTGCATACTAATCCTATCATCAACACAGGGACTGGATTAGTTAAGGCTGTCATTAAGGTTGTTATTTTAAGATTATAAATATATTTTGAATTTGTAATGTGACATTCAGAAAAGCTTGTAATATGGTATTTACAAAAACATAAAACTATGCAAGTGTATTTTAACTGTCAAGAGTATGTAATTTATTTTTATTTGTGTGGCAAGTTTTGTAGTAAAGGATAAAGTCAAGTAAAAGTCATGTAGTAAATGTGAAAGTCAAAGTGTAAATATCTTTGAATAGATTCTTGACCAGTATGAGCTAAGCACACTAATCATTACTATGTGTGAGAATTGTTTTGCTAGTATGGATTTATGGGTTTACTACCTGTACTTTACAAGTGTTTTATTTTAATGTGTATTTTAATTAGCAATTACATTTTTGATATAGAGACAGGAGCAATGTTGCCTATAAGTGCACTACTCACACTATTACATTATAGCTATGATAGTTCTGTCCTTTATGTGCCCCAAACCACTCTTTCACTCCATGCAGAATGATGGGAAATGTTAGAACAAAATAAGTCCATTGTTTCACACTTTACTTGTTCAGGTCTTTTGTATTAATGTAAATACTCTCAAAATAAAGCTTTCTACACTTTATCCTCGTAGTCATTGCAAGAAACACACAGCCACACACCCCACTGTGTGCATCCTGTGTACATACACTGCCCGGCCAAAAAAAAAGTAGCTGTTTAGATTTTAATAGGCAAATACATAAGAGTCTATGAATGGATCATTATTAGAGTGATTATAATGTTTCTAGCATGTTATATGTTTGGCAACAGTTCTTTTAATCTTAAAAGATGAAGTGTGTAGCTTTTTAGTTCCTTAATAACCATGTAGAAAGATGTATCATGGCCATATTCCAAGATGACACTGCCAAGATTCATCAGGGTTAAAATTGTGAAAGAATGGTTCAGAGAGCATAAAGAATCATTTTCACACATGAATTGGCACCTCTGAGTCCTGACCTTAACCTCAGTGAAAGTCTTTGGGATGTGCTGGAGGAGACTTTAAACAGTGCTCATCTATTGCATTGTCAATACAAGATCTTGACCAAAAACTGATGCACCACTTGATGGAAATAAATGTTGTGATGTTATTTCCATCAAGAGGTGCATCAATACTTTCTACATGGTTATTAAAGAACTAAAAAGCTACACACTTCATCTTTTAAGATTAAAAGAACTGTTGCCAAACATATAACATGCTAGAAACATTATAATCACTCTAATAATGATCCATTCATAGACTCTTATGTATTTGCCTATTAAAATCTAAACAGCGACTTTTTTTTTGGCCGGGCAGTGTATATGTTTCTGAGCATTTGCCACATCACAGTCACATGAGCAGGCTGAACCTCTCCACAGACACACGTATCAGACCCGTGATCAGCCACGAGTCTTACTGAGAGAAAAAAAAAATTACAGGCAGGCAGCAGAAAAGTGTACTAATTGTGTATTTATAGTTTCTTAAGATTGGAAGATTTATTTATTTATTTTTTTCAGTTTAATACTACACTATTACACTGATAAACACTTACAATTACATTTATGGTATTTGGCAAATGCCCTTATCCAGAGTCACTTACAGAAATGCTTTGAAGTCTCTATCAATAAATACATCCTCATACTGGTTCACCAGTTCGGGACTAAGAGTACTATCAGTCTAAAAACCCTATTGTGGAGGTTAGTATAGTATGAAATAACACAAGTTGGAGAGGACACACTTCTGGCAGTTAAAACCAATCTGCACACTTTGCTTGGAATGACTTAATTAAGCATAAATCCCCACCAGAACAACAGTGTTCATATATTCATACATACTCTTATTATACGACAGTTAGTTCCAGTCCACTAATTTGATTGGACGAGCTGCATTCCAAGAAAGCTGATATAACAACACTGGTATATTTTACTGTTTGTATCACTCCACTTCTCTGTGTTCACTACATAAAATTCCAATTTAAGCAATAGTTCATTACACTGAAACTGTTACAACACTTGCTACAGGCTGTCAGTCACTCTGTGCATTGCATGGCAACACACAATGCTCTATTCAGCTGTGGCTTCTTTAGGAACATTTTTTTTTTTGAAAAATAAACAAAATATTTGGCCATATTTGGTCTGAAATATCAGTTACTTGATATAATTTTTTAAATATAAATGTTTATAGAATTGTCGTATAAAAGCAATATCACACTGGCAATTGTGCTTTTTGCCTTGTGCATATGGCCGAATCACAGCCATGCTGATATTCAGTACAGCAGCACTCTTGCTCATGCAATATTGCTTAATTCCAGTGAGGTCTGGGGTTAGCATATGTAACTTAATTTCATTACCTGCTGTATTTTACAGATTCTTTTGTATGAGATCCAGCAAAATCATACTGCTTGCAAGAATTCCTTCGGATTTTTATGAAATCAGGTTTGTTGGTTCTGATCAAATACAGTACTTTCACTGAGAGTAAAGCATGCACTTTTACATGATTTATTCTTACACAGTTACAAATGCACTATTATTAATAGGAGTTCAATTTCGCCCTTAAAATGATGCTTAAAACCATACTTAATATGAAAAATAACAAGTAATAGTTTTATTTCAGTATAGTATATTTGATGTGTTCTCAGTAATCAACAATACTTTTGCTATCCAAGCAAAGTGCAATCAACCAAATAACTTATTTAATGTCAAGGCACCATTGATTCAGTAGAACAGCGGCATATAATGACATCCGTATGTCTTTGACCCTTTAGCAGAGCGCAGTGCACCACTACTCAGGTTATTCTGCTCTGCTGAACATCTGTGACCATCTGGTGAAATTCAAAATACTCTACTAAATGACCCAATATTAGCACTAACCAAAACACATCAAGCACTGATTCAGGACAGTTAGTGAAATGATGTTTAGGATGGGGCAAATTTGGGGGGCACATAAGCAATTGTTGCATTTCAATTGAATCCATTTTTTAATGTGGTTTGTGTAATTTACATTTGTTTGTGATATGCCATCTTTCATTCTGTACAGTGTCTTTAACATATTTGTCATTTTAATTTAAAGTAAATCAGCTTCAATCTTCAGCATTTTCTTTTAACCATAGTTAAGGGTACTGATTACTTCAAAGGCCACCTGCGTCACAGTACAGGCATCACTGCTGACGCATTCAGTCTCCTGTCTCCTCTGGCGATAACTGGCTGACCCAAAATTGCATGACCCAGTGGGCTTGGGGTCATGACCAGCTACGAAGTTTCAGGGCCAAGCCACTGATTCCCCTCTCTTTACCACTGATTGTGAGGACTGCTTTGGAAATCAACCTCTCTAATGAATTTTATCCACGCTGTGTTAGATCCCTTGATCTTGTTAGATCATCATTGAATCCACTGTTTTAGAATGCTGTCAGCAGACTCTCCTTATTACATCAACTTTCAGCCAATATGCAGATTTCTGCAGCATAGTATACAATAAGTTACTGCATGCAACTTCTGTCACTGAAATTTGCATATGTCCTGCTGGTCAAACTTACTAATAAATTGTTCATATTCTCATTACTAGATTACTCAGTTCAGAGTGTTTGCATACCAGAGGGCGAGGCCAGTGAGGAGTGAGATGAAGCACAGCACTTTAGAGTATTTGGTGGGATACTGTGCAAGGTGAAGCTTGGATATGAGGAAGTGGATTAGAAATTTTCAGCATTTTCTGGGAGACCTGACAATATAATTGGAAGGTCAATTATAGGAACTTTCAGCTGCATTGTTTTGTTATCTCTCTTCTTTGGTGGACAGTCTAGCTGCTAGAGGTCTTGTGTTGGGGTGGGCATGCTCTGTATTACCTTCAGTAACTAATTAATTACTCTTGTTATGCTCTTAGGAGAGTCTTTTGGGTTTTAAGTAGTATATAATATGGAAACTCTCAGTCTCAGCTGTGTGCCTTGCTGTTTCAGTTTTTATGTCATGTGATCTCGGTGGGGTAAGAACAATCACAGTGAACCCAGATACAACAGGCAGATGATAATGGAATTTATTAATACAGAATGAAGAAGAATATACAACAGCTTCATAGGACAAAATAGTAAATATTTCCAAACCAGATGCACAAACCCAATAGGTATTTTGCAAAAACATTTACAATAGGCAGATGCCAGCTTCAAAAGAGAGTGATAACAGTTCTTTAAGCAGACCTAAGTATCTGACAGGTTGCAGTTTATAAGTGACTCCTTCTGGGAGGTTGACCTTGGGCCCCAATTCCTGTACTGCTCATTCTATTTTGGCCTCTAGAGGATTTGCGGTGCTTGACATAAACTTAAGGTTTTATTCACCTTCACTATTAGGCCAAAAGTATGTGGACACCTGACCATCACACCCATATGTGGGCCTTCCCTAAACTGCTGCACAATTGAATAGGATGTTGTAGCATGTTGTTGCATTAAGTTTTCCCTTAACTGGAACTAAAGGGCTCAAACCTGTTTCATCATAACAGTGCCCCTGGGCACAAAGTCAGGTCCATAAAAGACGTGGTTTCAAGTTCGAGTTCAAGAATACACAAACTAAATAAGACTACAAAGACATACACAGGACTACATAAAGTGCATGTGTGCAAATGTGTGCAACAGCGCAAGACAGTACAACAATTACTAAACAGGACAATAGGCACAGTAAAGGACAGTGCAGTGCCGACCAGTACACAGTTTTTCCACCAGTGTGGAATAAGTTGCTGAGAGATATTACCATATAACAATAAATGTTGTAAATGTAAACTTAACATGCTAATTAGCAGCAAAAGTGCAAAAGGTCAATACAGTATTTCATTTACAGTGTTTTATCAGCAATTTAAGAAAGAAATAGAGCGGTCTGTATTATGCTGGGATTAGCATAATATAGATGTGGTCTGAGTAGCCAAGTTGGGGGCGGTACCCTGCCCGGTACGAGCCGGGGATGTTTGTGTAGACAAAACCAGCACGTTTGCCCCTCTCGTTGCAAAGTCCATATGCTGATGGAATTTAGGGAGCAGTGACAATAAACAGCCTGTCATGGTGTGCGTTCTGCATTTCGCTAATAGCCCCATACAGTTCACAGAGCGCCACCTTAGCATTGGTGCTGGGGAAATGTCCACTCCGACTATAAGGACAGTGGTGAATTCCCATAGTAAATAAAATGGTCAGCATCTAACAGTCACAAACTCCACCAGCAATGAGAAGTAACTAGAACCTAGCATCGAGTTCTTGTACAAGCCACCACCTGGAACCTTACTGCACAGAACTGCATTTTGAAATGAGGCAAGCCTGTCTAGCTGAATGGCGGTGTCCAGAACTCTGTCACTGAGCCATGTCTCCATGAAAACCAAGATGCAGCAGTCTCTAAACTCATGCCGTATAGTTTACTGGAGTCGGATGTAGTCCAATTTATTGTCCAGGGAGCAGACAATGGAGAACAAGATGGACAGGAGAGCCGGCCAGCTAGCAAAAATTTTGGACCAAACTATTTTGAATGGCTTTGGACACAGAGGAAGGAGAACACTAATTATGATCGTTCTCTCTTTCTCCCATTCTATCTTGTGATTTTTCTGTTTCTAAGCCTGAAACAGAACAAAGGACTACTTGATTCTTTGTGCATGTGGGTGTGCGTATGTGTGCAAGAGAGAGAGAAATGTCCATATGTCAATTTATTTACTTACGGAAATGATCACAAGCAAAATGGCTGAAATATGAAGGGTAAATCAGATTCACTTATCAATGCTCGCAGGCCAGAGATCAGTTCATTATATTTGTATGCATGATGAAGCTTTGCATCAATTATAAATCAGGAGCACACGCTACATTTAAGAAATTATTTAAGATCTCTAAAGAGTGTGACTCAGAGAGCAGAAATAGTCATGTGCTAAGGGCATTATTAGGGCAAAATAGCCCAAAATGGACATTAATTCCCCACTTTTCTTGCCATGATTCAAGTAGACATGCCAGACTATTTGGTACATAGCAATGGTTCCAGATAAGAGGCATTACAGGGTGTATGTGGCCCTGTGTGAAATTTAATCTTATTTGCAGTTGATTACTAGTTATAATAGTAGGGCAGAACAAAAAAAAAAAAAATCACATTCTTGTTTCCTTTGAGAAAGAAAGAAATGTATGCTTGTTTACATCAGTTGGCCTTTTCCAAGGCCTTTCATCTAATTTATCAGTCACTAATTACAATGTTTTAAATAGTGCCAGAATAGTACACTAATTCTTCACTAATTAAAATTTACAATGCATTTAATCTCCAATTATATGCTGTTGGGTTTTGTGATTTATCACAGTATTTATCATAGTGTAGATGTCACAGATCTCCCCTAAATGCACTTGATTACTGGACTCATCAAGGACTGTATAAATAACACACAGCAAAGAAACCCCATATTTTTGCAGTTACTTCTTTTTACTTTCTTCTTTTTCTTATTATTTTCAGGGCTGGACTTTTCTGATTTGTATTGATCTGCAATACAGGGATATTATATGCACTTTGGCTTCCTTTCAGTAAGTGACATCATTTGGCTCAGCTCACCAATAATAGCTGGCTCTTTCAGATTCCATGCATTCAAAAACCACATTTGTAGTGGATTTGAAACACATCAAACATTAATTCATATTACTGTGTTTGCTGTATCCATGCATAACTTTCATTTAGGCCAAATTTGCCAATTTATTGCCCATTATCCTGCATAGGCTGCATAGGCTGCTAATGGGTGAAGTCAAGCACCTATTCACCTTTATGAAAATCGTTGTTTCATACTGAATAAGAATTTTTCCTGAATGCATTTGCAAAGAATTAGGAATTTCCAAAAGAAATATTCATATTTTGAGGCTTGAAATGATATTGTAATTTATGTGATTAAAGTACAGGTGATAAGAGACAGCACCATTTCTTGTTTATCTATTATACATTATATTATGTATAATGAAAATCAACAAAAGTTTCCACCATTTTGCAATACCATTGTGAATAAAAAAAAAAAAAAACAATAAAAAAAACAATACCATTGTGAATAAAAAAAAACAGATGTTGCATTGCATGGACAAAAACAAATGCTGTATTTATGATGAGAACCATCATTGGGTTTATTATTTTTTTAACAGCTGACACACAGCAGAAAGATAAAAACTATTCTAAAAAACATTTTGAAGTTACACTATATGGTGAAATGTGTGTGAACACCTGACCATCAAACCGATATATAATAATAACCTCCACTCCTCTGGGAAGGCTTTCCACTAGATTGTGGAACGTGGCTGTGGGGATTTGCTCACTGAGCCACAAGAGCTCAGTGAGGTCAGGCATTGAATACGATAACAGAAGTTAAAAAGTACACTAATATCACTGTGGGTGTGCTAAAAAGATCTTGCCAGCTGCTTTCTTGTTACAGCTGAGCGATTTGTTGCCATATGTACAATTTACAGTGAGGATCATAATAGGTATTCTAAAATGTTACCTTACCTTATCATATTACTAATGTGAATTTTAGTACCTGACCTATTTGGCACTCTAGGAGAATTGAGGACAACTACTGGCTGACAGATTATAGTAATCCTACTGCACTCCTCCATTAACGTAGGGCACAATCCTACCCAACCCTCAGTCTCCATGGCATACATTTCCTGCACCGCGCATTGCTATTGACTGGACGCTTCCAACAATCATGGGTAACTGAGTCCATGCAGAATCTCTCCTCACACACAACAGAGGGGCAACAACGGGTGGCATGTGAGACAACAGCACGACAGATTAATCAAGATTGTGCTCATGCTGTACCTGAAGGTTTCAAAATTCGCCTGGCACACTATCAGAATCTATTATAAAACTGGGATGCACTTACAGTGCTGCTGTGAGTCAAAATGGAATCCTTTAAACAGAATTTCATTATAATGCCTGTATGATTTTCTGAGAACAGTTTCTTTTAATGACGAAAGAGAACGATTATTTAAGAACTACAAATAACAAGCACAATGAACTTACAAGTTTTACAATATTTTTTAAAATTAATTAAATGATTCTTTTTGTGGAGAGCTCCACAAAGATATGCAGGTCTATAGAGCATGCATTATGCTCAGTATACTGTATGATAGCATATTTCTTCTGTTAGTGGTAATACAGAAATATGGTAGAAATGTGGTTTTATTTTCGTAAGGCATTGTGACGAGGAGGAGGGAGGGGCCAGGTTGTGAGGATGCATGCCTGGCACTGAGTTGTCTAATCAGTGGGAGAGAGTGATAAAGGAGCGTCTGGAAATGCCTGAGCGAGACAGAGAGATGTTATGTTATGTTTGAGTTCTGTTTATTATTAAAATGTTAAGTTTGAGTTCACTCGGTTCCCACCTCCTGCTTGCCTCCTCCTAGCCTCCTCCTTGTCTTTGAAGGTTGTAACATTGGTGCCGAAACCCAGGAGGGAGGAGGGACACACTGTATGAAAGCCCTCGCCGCTGCGGGAGGACTGCGGCACCGAGGAAGTATGGTGCTGGAGCGGTTGCCGGAGAATGGAGGAGTCGCTGCCGTTGGCCTTAAAAGGGGAGGAGTCGCTGCCGTCCGCCTGAGAAGGGGAGGAGCCGTAGCCATCTGCCAGGAGGTGGAGGTGGAGGTGCTGTCTGCCTGAAAAGGGGAGGAGCGGCTGCCATCCCCCTGGGGCCAGAGGACCCGCTGCTGTCCACTGGCAGGCGGAGGTGTGGCTGCAGTCTGCTTGAAAAGGGGAGGAGCTATAGTTGTCCACTAGGAGGTCCAGTGCCAGTGCCCAGCATCATCAGGGATCGCTTCCCGGCTGGCCGAGGACCAGATGACAGCGTGTCTGGGGACCGGGGAACCAGTTTTTTCCTTTTTTCCTCTCTCTCCCTCTAGCTCTGTCTCTCCTGCTGACTCCTTCTCTTTCCCCCTTCCTCCTCTCATCTCTCCTTTCACTCCCAGGATGCGGGGCCGGCCGGCTGAAGGACGTAGCCGAGAGGGCATCTCCCGAAAGGGTAGGAGGGGGTGTACATGAGGCCAGAGGCCTGAATCTGGCTACGGAGGAGTGTGATGAGAAGGAGGGAGGGGCCAGGCTGTGAGGATGCATGCCTGGCACTGAGTTGTCTAATCAGTGGGAGAGAATGATAAAGGAGCAACTGGAAATGCCTGAGTGAGAGAGAGAGAATGTTTGTGTTACATTTGTGGTTTCTGTTATGTTTGGGTTCTGTTTATTATTAAACTTTAAGTTCACTTGGTGTTCAGGAGTTCACTCGGTTCCAAGGTCCTCCTTGCCAGTTTGTTGAAGTTTGTTACAGACAGTAAGTAAGGCAGTTAGGCTATAATCGAATAGTTTATCTTACATCACGTGACCTTGCCTAGTTCAATAGTCAATTTATTCATTAGTTTGGCAATTGTGATTTTTCTGTTGTATACCTCATGTTTCATGTTCATACCCTATCCAACATATAGAGAGATGTAGGCTTTACTGCATTATTAGAAAAAGGTATAGCCAAGCCAATCCTGAAAATTATTATAGATTGAAAATACAAATTCAGACAAAAATAGAAATCTCTAATACTATGTCCTATTATTGATAAAATGAAAACATGACAGTTAGTTCTAATCCACATACTGAAATGGTTTATTTGAGTGTATGCTAAAACATACTATGTGTCAATTTTAGGATTTGCACATTTAGATAATCTGACATTAGGTTTTACTTTGCTATGGCCACACCACATTAGCTCTGTGTCTTAATTAGACTACCTGAGAATGCTCTGGATCCAGCACTGATAATTCGACACACTGCACACTCTAAGAGTGGTGCTTCACATTAGTGACACTATGTCCTTGCTTTCGTAATGCAGCCTTGAGTATTAGTAGGATGCTATTATCATTGAGGTCAGGGTCACAGTGGATCTGGAGCCTGTTCCGGAAATTCTGAGTGCACAGGGGAAGGAAACCCTGAGAGAGATACCAGTACATTGCAGATCATCACACACACACACACACATACAATCACACACACTCGCACAAACAACCTATGGGCAATTTAATTATTAAGGTAGTCCCTTTATCCAGCATTTAGTGGTCTTTAAATGTGAGATGTTGCATAGAAAATAGGTGTTGCAATTTCTGTGAGTTGTTGGCAGCCAGTGATAAGGAAATGTGATGTTGAGAAGGTTATATTATTAGCCAGTCTAGTGCTGATTGTCATTCATTTTTCATCTCTTACCTTATGTGCCTTTCACCATAACATCTGCTCTTGTGCAAAGGGGTCTGTTAGACATTTGCCTAAACTTAGATGCTAGACTTACACATGACAACCACAGGCCATCAAACCTCTTGTGAAGTGGCACTCAAGGGAGTTGGATAAGTGAGCGAACTGGTAGGAGAAATGTTTTAGGATTTCTAAACACCAGAATGCTTAAAGAGAACAAGTTATGTATTAACACAATGTCAGAGGAGGCTTCTATAGAATTTACAGAGCCAACTTGGGCTAATAAGCACAATGTTTGAAATGTTATGGATAATTGGATCAATAAGGATAATACGGATAATACCATTAAACATGCAGTAACATTTGGTTGAAAAAGCATAAACATACACAAGCTATACAGACTTCACATTGATTAGGGAGCCCAATCAGTTCTTAACTAAACAGAGCCTATGTTTGACTCAAAGATTTTGATTCAATGCAGTCTGCACAGTTTCCTAATGCAAAATGTCTAGCTAACATTATCAAACAATGTTGTGAACAATAGCCTCATTGATTTACATTTGGCTAGAGTGGCATGGTGGCTTAGTAGTTTGCCTCGCACCCTGTGTAGAATAAGCAGTACAGAGGACTGATGGATGGATTTACATTTGGCTATACTTTAGTGATTATTTTACACTGTTATGTGTGGTTACACTGTTCTGTGTGATTATTTTACACTGTTCTGTGTGGTTCCCTATGGCTGGGGTGTTCAGAAAAGGACAGTGGGTTCATTCTGCTCTAATGCTTTTAAGAGAAGTGCCTGGCAATGACAAAGGCAGTGTGTAAATATGGAGGTGATCCCTGATATTTTTATGCCCTCAGTGCCTCTGGCAGCTGGTGTGGATTGTGGCAACAGAGTCAGATTCATAGATGGCAAACTCCACAGCAGGTTCTCTTTCACTATGTGCAATGGAAGCATGATGATTATGACAATGAGTTAGCTCCTCTGCCAGAGAGTTGACTGAGGTAAAAGTGGAGTGAGTTAAAGGGTGACCCAGCACATGGCTGAGTACACAGGAGGACATCTGTAGATAATCCAGGGTTCCCCTTGGTTGAAAATTGGCCATATGAACTCTTTAACACATGCACAGAATCCATCCAATTTATGCTTGCTTCTCTGTGCTGCATATGTCTGTATCTCTTGTATGTGTTCATATCCCCCCTGCCCCTATCCCCTGGTTTTTACTGTTAGTCACACATAGTGAAGATGGAGCAAAAGCCTCGCTGATGCATGGGTCTATTATGTGTAATTAACTTCAAAGTGCAGGCTCTTTTACTCACAACCTCTGTTGACCCAAGAGTCATTTGCCCAGCACAACATGTGTGGGATCTGTCACTAATGGCTGTGCTCTCTCTCTCTCTCTCTCTCTCTCTCTCACATCCTCTCTCCTTCCTTCCTGGAGTCTATCCCGGGAACACTGGGAACGAGGCAGGGACAGACCCTGGATGGGACATCAGTTCAGGCACTGCATGTTTCTGAGATGCTCTCAAGAAGAGCTTCATTCTTGCAATGCTTCCAAACAACTTTTATGAAAGTGTTGTTTAATGGTTGAATTTGAAACTTTACAACCACAAGAATCTGTGCAATCCTAAAACTTTTTTTTTGCTCTTTTTCCCTCATTCATAACCCTTTTCACTGTGTAGGGGAACAGTGTGCTCATGTGTGCTCCAATATCTGGCAAATTTCCAACTGTTTCAGTCATGTGAAACATTATGGTCCTATTTCTGCTTAATGGAATGTTGCACCCTGGTTGGCATGAAGAAGATGAGGACTCAGGAAGTAAGCATGAGAAAGAGTAGGGTTATGTATGCTTCTGTCCACACTTTTCAATATGGCAACCTTTTCAACCTTAACATACTTAATAATTTAAACACACAACCACCACCCCCACCCAGAGGAAATTTACCGAAAGTGCCTGTGGAAATTTCTCCTGTTAGTTGCCAGTCAAGAACAGTCAAGAACATTTTGAATTTGTACAGTTTGTGAAGTGTAAGTGCTATGAAAGTAGTGCCCTGGTCAGTCAGGATTTATAGTATTTCAGGATTTTGACATGGGGGATTACTCTCAGGAGTGCATCCACAACACTGGGTGTTGAGATGTTGCACAGAGGCACTTCTTACAGATATCGCATTGTGTAATCCACTCAAACTAACACAAAGCGATGCCTTCATGCATTCCATTCTAATGACCCAACCATATCAATTCTTTTGAAGGGGACCTCAATCAATGGAAGTGAGTGCAATGGTGCTTTCAGGGTGGCCAGAGGATTCACCAGCTGTCATTCGTGGCATGCTGCACACTGCCTGCGTACATCGCAATGAATGTCATGGCCTTCAGTCATTAGCCACCTGTGACAGGTATCCCAACGTTGCTAGGAATACAAAAGGATGTTCACCTTCTTGAAATCCTGATACTCCAATTGAGTTTTCTGTTGGGAGCTACTTTGTGGCCAGCTGGGCTTCTCCTAATATTGGAGAGAGCAGTCGAATGTCCCACTGCCACTCAGGCCATGGCCATATAACGATGGCATAATCAAAAAGCTTGATGAAAGGCTTCAGTTCATCCTGGGGCATCTTCATGGTAAGTGTGAGAGGCGCTGCAGCTGTGGCGGGGCTAGCTAGAGTACTGCTGGGCTGAAGGAGGCTTTGGAGGGCCTGTCTGTCTTTGGCCTGTGCCACCGCCAGGGCCTCAAAATAATGAGCTTGCTCCACATGCAGGTTGAGGATAGCTTGCTGGAAAGGGACTTGATAATTTTTGGTAGGGGCAAGGTCTCCACGATGGTGTATGCATGGCAATTTCTCTGGGTTTCAGCATCACTGTTGCACCCTTGTTAGCATGAGGAGAATAAAGCCTCTGGAGGCAGGTGTGAGAGAAAGCAAGGTTACATTTATTGTAGGGCTTCTACAGGGCTTTGCTCTGACCACCGGCTCTCTCTGCTTGGCACGTCTCACTGCAAGACACACAGCATATAAAATAGAAGAGCAATGATAATCACACACAGGCGTGTGCTCATTCATGAAATAACCCACTCTTTCTCTAAGACTCTGCCCTCACAAGCAGTGCTCAACTACAGCCCCACCACTGCGTGGTATTTTCCTGTGTATTTTTTATATTCATTGCAGTTCAACAGCCATCTGTATGTTTTTTGTTTTGAAAGTTCTGTGGTTTTATCCATGGTAATGGTTGTCAAAAGGATTTAACTTGTTAAACTACTAATTTTTATACCCAAGGAAACAGGATGTGGTTAAAGGCAACAGAGATCCTGCAGACTGAGAACAAATTAAAAATAATGTTTTTTCAAGAAAGAAAAAAATGCATTGATTTAAAATATTTCTTAGGAGTGACAATAATTTGAATGAATATATGATAGATCTAATGTTAGAACCAATATGAATACTATATCCTTGTTATTTGTAAAATTATGTGCAATCTTTATTTTATACAATTATTTTGCTCATGTTTATGAAGGGTGGCAATAATTCTGGAGGGCAAGGTATATACAGTATATATATATATATACAGATACTTATTTACAAGAAATTTGGTGTGTATGAAAAGCCTATAATTTCAGAAAAATATTTGTATCCTACTCGTGCTCCTGAGTGCATGTAAATTTATGTATACAAAGGTTAACTAAAGTTAACATCAATTGATTTCAAATCATATAATATGCATGGATTACTACACTTTTATGTATGGATTATACTTTCTAGTTTAAATTGCTTATGTTTATTACATTTACAGCATTTAACAGAGAGGGCCTTTATCCAGAGGGAAGTGCTTTGTAGTCTCTTTCAAAAACAAATCCTCATGCTAGTTCACTAGCTTAGGGACTAAGAACACCTTTAAGAAAATTTTGTAAAACCCAGCCAATTATATTATTGGCATTAGTAAAAGAATCTAAAAGAAAGAAAGAAAGAAAGAAATGTAACACAATCCCATAAATTAAGGCAAATAAAACTAGTCATTCAATTATGACAAAAGAAATGCCACCCTATAAACACAGAACAGGTTGGTCTGTCTGCGCATAGCTGTAAGCCATAAACAGGTGCTTCAGTTTGACAGTAGGTTTAGTGCATGCCGTACTTATGAAGGAAAGGATGTTTAAAGACCAATATGATTTTTTTTTTTCAGATTTCATTTTTTTAAGGATGAAAGCTGGCTTATAAATCAGTTCCATTTGCCATGGCATCTTCTTTTAATGCTGTGCAGAACATCAGCCAAGACTTGTTCAACAATTTGAAAATAGCAGTTTTCCTATGTGCTGTGCTTGGTGTGCATGATCATCTGGGTACAGTGTCTCCTCCATTTTAATGTCACACCATTTTCTTTTCACCTCAGTTAATTCACACCTAATTCACCTTTTCTGTAATTTATCTAATTTGACCTTTCAGGTGCTGTTACACTGCTAAATATTTTTATTGGCATTGTACTGGAGTCCAAATAGGTTCCATTTCTGCCTTACTGCCTTTTCTTTCACCGTTTAGTAGCCATTTCATGTTTCCAGCCCTCTGTGCGCTTGACCTTTTATGGAGTTTTGTGGGCATCACAATATGCAAATGAGCTGTGCCAGGAACGTGATTTGCACTTCATGGGTGATCAACGTATGCACGTGATTGCAAAGAAAATCAGCGTTTCCAGCATTTGTCAGAGATTTTTTTTTTTTTGGTTTGGCTTACATAAACATTTACACACAACTTTACTAAAAGATTGCTAAATGAGACCCAATGTTTGGTGCTGTATCTTACACATGTGAGGTGTAGAAAAATTAACCAATAGTTTTTTAAATTTTTTTATTTATTTTGTTGATTTGCAATCAGCTCCTTTGGCTCTATGGCGCAACCTCCTGCTTATCACAGTTTGCGTTTCTGAAAAAGTGTAGACATCATTTGGTAGCATCTCTTCCCATTTTATCCAATTTCTGGTTGTCTTGCACTAAAGAATATCATCACACATATTCATAAAACACACACATACAGTTGTACATCCACATCCTCTAGTGCCTTGAAATGTTCTATTTTTCCTCTTCTGCTTTCTATCACTTTTCTCTCTGCGATTATGATGTCATTTGATCATGTTGATTTTAGCACCAAGAAACACTTTCAGAAACCAATTTGTTGCTTACCTATTCACTGGGTCTAGCTTGTACTGTGAGTGGGTCAGCCTGTTTTTTATGTATTCTCATTTCAGGTGAAGCTTATTTCCAGCAACTATTGCATCCTTACTCCTTTCCTAAGAACTGCAAAAAACTTTTGCTGGCTGAATCTATTATAATGTTTCACAGTCAATTCATGATCTTCATGTTTTTTAGTATTTTTGGAATACAGCAGCTGTCCAATCTGTAGCTCATAAGCCAACATTGGAATACACTTTAAATAAAAATTTAGATGACACTTACTTTAATGGTCTTACTTTAAAGTTGCAAGAACATATTGATTTGTTCTGAAAATATGCTAAAAATATCAAATACCAGTAATGAGAACCATTCACTATGTGTTGTCCCTTAATGCACACTATCCCTTCATGATCCATCACATGTCCCACTTCCTGTTTTAATGTGCCAACCAGGGGATGCTGCTATGGGCACTAATTTGGCTGGCAACCAGGAACACATGGCCTCGTTTACAAATCAAAACAAGGCAGAGCCACCCCCCTCCCACCATACTGATTCACTGCACACTTGAGCTCGGCTTTGAGTACACCTCATGCTGAGGTCTCCATTATGGCTGTGACTATGCATGTTAACAGAGCATTCTGCTAATGAATGCTCGTCTCTGACTGCCATTAACACACAGGCTCTGACCATGCTGGTCACATCATATGGTTAGCATCATGCAGGGTGGAGAAGAGGCCACGCTGAAGGCACAGACAAAAACAAACACGGCCTAACTTTAATAAAATGTTATGACACAACGTACCTCTTGTCGTGGCTCCTGAGCATTGCAGAAAAGGTAACACAAAAATGGGCCTGTTGTGCACTCTGTCTTCAGTGGAGTTGTAAACAAAAATGGGTCTGTTCTGTACTCTGTCTTCAGTGGAGTAGTAAACAAAAGTGGGTCTGTTCTGTACTCTGTCTTCAGTGGACGTGTACATAATTCAATAGTGTGTATTAGTCAGGGAGTAAAAGTGCCATTTTTGTGGAAACCTGCCTCCAGCTAGTAACCAATACAGCTTGGGCATGGTACAACACTGTAACTGTAGACAGATGGGGCTATATCTATTGATTGGGGGTTGGTATTTGTTATTTAACTGTGTGCACTGGTATATTAATGCATATAAAATGGCATGCACCCACCACACGTTTCTACATAGACTACATGGCCAAAATTATGCCTGATTACTGAACATCCAAATTGAACATATGAACATCCATTTTTTTACTCCAAAACCATGGGCATTAAAGTTGTTCCCTCTTTGCTGCTATAACAGCCTCCACTCTTCTGAAAAGGCTTTCCGCTAGATTTTGAACCGTGGCTGTGTGGACTTTGCCCATTCAGCCACAAGTGCAAAGGAGGCTGGGCACTGATGTCCAGGAAGAAGGCCTGGCACAAAGTTAGTGTTTCAGTTCCTCCCAAAGGTGTTCATTGGGGCTGAGGTCAGGGCTCGGGCCACCTGGGCTCTACTACACCAATCTTGTGGACAGGGGCATTGTCATGCTGGAACAGGTTTGGGCCTCTTTATTCCGTTGAAAAGACATCTTAATGCTACAGCATACAAAGACATTCTAGACAATTGTGTGCTTCCAACTTGGTGGCAACAGTTTGGGGAAGGCCCACACATGGGTGTTGTGATCAGGTGTCCACATACTTTTGGCCATATAGTGTATGTGTTTGTTTTATTATTTCATTTATTTACCCATAGTGCCTGTAGGATATATACTGCATATTATATTGAGGTCAGCATTTTTTCTTTTTTTTACACCAGACTTTGACTCTTCCATGGACTTAGTGGTGTGTTTGTTCCATACCCACTGAAGTGAGGATACCCTTGAAGAATGAACAATTTGTGAAAACCTGCCCCATGATGAAACACAGTATCTATGGCAATAACCTGCTAATTCAAGAAATATCAACCAAGGCTATTTCTTGTCAAATAGCTCTGTGTTCTGTGCAGTAATTGTGCTTTAATTATGTTCATTAAAGGTCTAGAAGTTCATTAAAGGTCAAAAAGTCAAAGGAATACGTCCCTTAATTTGTTTAATCACATTTTATTGGCTACCAGCTGCTATGGTGAGAAACAGAATTAGCCAATTAGGATCATGCATTTTTTCCTTTTTCTGTTTGAAAGCTACTGCCTAGCTATACTCTGTGCATAGGGATATTGACATGACAGCCTATGAAGTACTGGAGGTCTACTGCAGCAGACCAAAATACATATGGTTGGTTTACCTAATAAATTTGGCCAATGATTGTATCTATAGTCATTGTAATAAGTAATTATTATTAACAAAAAATAGGTGACTTTAAACCACAGCAACCCTGTATAAAGCAATTACTACAGATGCATAAATAAATAAATAGATTTAGAAAAAAGTTTAATTTAGACCAGCCATGGTAAAGGTCCTGCACATGCAGCTCGCTGTGACAAACACGCTTCCATATTAATTACTGTGTCATTTCTTTGCCCTGCAAGCTTTTTATATGACCAGACTCCCACAGAAAAACATTACTGTCCAAAGATCAGATGTTTGAATCTCGACGATGCCACAGACTTTCGTGGCCAAGAGAGTCCAAGAGAGCAAAACTGGTCATATTTTCTGGGTGAGAGGGATGGCATACTCTCTCTCCCGTATCTGTCACAGTGACACTAGCCAATTGTGGCCGTCTTGGAACTTTGAATGTGGTTGGGGCGGGCAATGCGTTCCTTTGAGTGTGTTACGCCGCCCCATGACACAGCATGAGCAGCAGTTCGAAAAGTTGTGGTTGGCTGGCTTCAATGTTTTGAAGCACATGATAGCCTTCATTATCTCCAGTTGGTAGCTGTCATATGGCCCTAATAAGGCCCTAACTGATGGGTGGGAATTGGCCAAGACTAAATTAGGGAGAAAATCTGGGGGGAAAAAAATTTACACTCACACGACATTCTAAAAGAAAAATATGAGCTACAGTCCTAGTTGTACAACTGCAAGGTAGACAAGCAAGGTGTGTCTAATAAAATGAGAATACCCAGAGTTTAATAACCCAAGCAACACTGCTGTGTACGATACATGCCAATAAATAATATCTAGTTAGTTAAATAAGAAGAACAATCAGCTTAGGCACATACTTTCATTGATTTCCGAAGAGTGACTGCCTCTTCTCTGGGTCATGCTAGGTAAGAGAAACCTGCTTAACCCAAGCCTGCAGTGCACTCACACTACACAGAGCAGGATTGATCAGGATGAACTCAGTGCTGAGGATGACAGATGGTTTCTGGTAACTAGCAGACAGAATGGAGAAAAAAAAACTTTAGCCTGAAAATAAGAGACAGGGTTGCTTCTAAGACAGAGTGTTCTCTTGATTCACGGAAACACTATTTCTAGCTCAGCTTTTCTAATGTTTAAGGGGAGAAAATCAAAGAGACAACAGGGGGTATGTCTTGAGAATGTAATTTCAAAAAAATTATTTTGTCCATAAAGATGGATACTTGCCATAAATAAGAGTTAACAATAACCATGGTTTAGGGGCTTATAAGTTGATAAGTTTATTAACAAGGTTATTAAACTTCTCAACAAAGCAAAACCTAGAAATTCTCAAATAATCTTAAAATCTACATAGGGTTCATTATGTTTTGACATGCAAGTTAATTCTTGCTTATTAAACATTTATAATTAAACTACAATGACATACCATGATGCAGATGGATGCACCTACATGTTTAGTCTAAGCAAACATTTACAAGTCTAAAGCAAAATCTAAGTAGGGGCTTTATAATGGTTTCTCAATAATGTTGTTTTTCAAAGGATTTGAACTTCTTGGCTCTGCTTTTCAGACAAACATTATATACAGTTAGGTCCGGAAGTATTTGGACAATGACGGAGTTTTTGTGATTTTGCCTTTATACACCACCACAATGGATTTAAAATAAAACAATCAAGATGTGATCAAAGTGTAGACTTTCAGCTTTATTTTAAGAGGTTCCACAAAAATATGGCATTTACCATTTAGGAATTACAGCCATTTTAAGCAAAATACTTCCATTTTCAGGGGCTCAAAGGTATTTGGACAATTGACTGACAAGAAGTTAATTGACCAGGTGCGATCCATTCCCTCGTTACTTCAAGACAAATGGAGCAGATAAAAGGTCTGGAGTTGACATCAGGTATTGAGTTGGCATTTGGAAGCTGTTCGACTGGAGCTACCAATATGAAGTCCAATGCAAGTGAAGGAGGCCAACATTAATCTATAAGAGAGATAGCAAAAACCTTAGGTGTGGCCAAATCAACAGTTGGGTACATTCTTAAAAAGAAAGAAAGCACTGGTGAGCTCAACAACATCGAAAGGCCTGGAAGACCACAGAAGACAACTAAAGTGGATGATCGCAGAATCCTTTCCTTGGTGAAGAAAAACCCCTTCACAACATCAACAGAAGTCAAGAA
>CM040466.1:16464152-16524968 GCA_022758105.1 Pangasianodon gigas
GAAGGTGCAAACCACTGGTAACATTCAAGAACAGGAAAGCCAGATTAGACTTTGCCAGAAAACATCTAAAAAAGCCTCCCATGTTCTGGAATAAGATTCTTTGGACTGATGAAACCAACTTGTACCAGAATGATGGGAAGAGAAAAGTATGGCGAAAGAAAGGAACAGCTCATGATCCAGAGTATACCACATCATGTGTCAAACATGGTGGAGGAAGTGTTATGGCATGGGCATGTATGGCTGCCAATGGAACGGGCTCACTGGTGTTTATTGATGATGTGACTGCTGACAGAAGTAGCAAGATGAATTCTGAGGTGTATAGGGCTATACTCTCTGCTCACATTCAGCCAAATGCTACAAAACTGATAGGATGCCGCTTCACAATGAAACTTTTAATTATCATTATGCAAAAGTTTACAACTTTAAAGCATAATTTATGTATCTCTAAATATGTATTTATATACAGTATACCTGCCTTCCATAACCACCTGTCGATCTGTTAGAAACTGGACATTTGTTAAATAAACAGCAATAAACTAAATGTCTACAAATTAATAGGCTAATAGCAGTAGAATAGAAGTTCCAAGAATGGTATATTAACAATCTATAGAGGTAGCATCTGCATTAAAATGCATTTAAATATTACACATCTGCATGCATGCATGTGTGCCTGTTTATGGAATATACTGTATGTAAGGATTTGTCACCAGTTTTTTTACAGGGCTCTCAGATCTCTATAGACCAATCTCTATAGATTAATATTATCACAAAGTCAGCACAGACTGTTTGGTCATGAGCTGTTTCAAACATGACTACATTGTAAAAAAAAAAAAAAAAAAAAAAACTCTCTCTCTCTCTCGCCCCGTCATCTCTTAATAATGTGCAGACAGATGCCAGACAGCCAAAACATGCACTTGCAGTCAAGCTCTGCTGACTATCTGTGAAACCAAACACTCCAACAGAAGCATAGTGTATTTTCCATACACACACACACACCTGCAGCTACCTTACTGACACACAGACCAGTTGAACTCTCACGCAAGTGCTCACAGCTTTTTCTCTAGCACACAGCAGTGCACTTTCTGATACAGCTTATTTTAATATATTTTTTAAATATAATTGAAAATTAATGTAATATAATTTTCTCTGATTTGTGTCTGGTATGTTTGCTCTTTAAAAAATAGGCCGCAAATATTCTAGCATTCTTCAAGAAACACTTCACCTAGTTTTTGTGATCTATTAAGTGATAATGCTATAACGTGCTAAATGTCATAGTATACTGTTATACGAGCATATCACTAGACCCAAGGGTTAATGTTAGACCCTCAGTAACTTGGAGAGGGTAACAATACGAGTTTTCTGCTTGTACTGCAGTGTGATGGACAGCAGGACCCAAACACACAGTCTCTATATCACAGAAACAATAAGGTCCAATCGAGTGTCACAGGAAAAAAAAAGAAAGAAGTCATCCAGTTTATTGTCCACAGTGTAATGTGACGCACGATGCACACTCACAGTGCACAGTTTAGTCAGCACACAGGTTTTTAATCATGCTGCATGTGTTTTTAATGAGTTTTAAATGATTTCCATCTCAGCAAACAGTCATGGAAGTGTGATTATTGAACGCACCGCAAGAAGCAGACTTGCTCGGTATTTGATATTTTCCTGAGATTGAAAAATAAGGACATTCTGTTTGTTGAACATAATTTAAAATGCACATTATCCATTGCTATAATGTCTTTACTCATCTACTAATGTTGCCCATATTAAAAGCCATTGTATTTCCAATTAATATCAAACAAATATCACATGCAGAACATCAGTTTGCGTTCCACATCTGCCTCAAATGTTAGCTAATGCTGAATTAATGTTAATGTTGGTTTAAATAGATTCAAATCTATAACGAGTGGTGTATATTTACATGACTATTTTATTGCACAAGGAGCGCATTATGGCTACGTTCATACAGCAGGCAAAAGTGGCCCAAATCCAATTTACTGACCACTTTTTCTTCAAATGTGATACAGATTTGTTACTTGCAGGGCTATGTGAACAGCAAAAAACACACTGAATCTGACATTTTCAATTCCGATTTGGGTAATTTTCATATGTTCATTCAATTTTCATTCAATACGTATTCGATATGTGGCGATGCAACCTCTGTCAGAATTCATGTGACTTTTACATCAAACAAACTTGACATTCGTCATAATTTCACGCTACCGGGAAGGAAAGATGGAGGATAACAATGAAGGAGGATTTCAGTGGTGGGATAGTGAGGTAACGGACCTCATAAACATTTGGGGTGATGTTGCTGTACAAGCAAAATAAGAAGGCACATATCACAACCGCTCCATGTTTAAAGAGATCTCAAAAGAAATGGCTGAACGCGGCCATAGGAAAACCTGGCTTCAGTTCCAAAGGAAAGTTAAAAGTTTAAAAGCAAAATTTAAAAAACCAAGGACTCCAACCAAAGAAGTGGCCATTGCCAAATAATGTGCCCTTTATACAGCGAGCTTGAACACATCAAGTGACACATTGTTCCTTTGCGCATGCGGGTCAGTTTAGGAGCATGTTCTGTACAGACTGATGTCAGATAAAGGCCATAGTGTGCTCAAACATAGTGTGAGCAGCCTAAAAATAAAATCAGATTTGGTCAGTAAATTGGATTTGGGCCATTTTTGCCTGCTGTGTGAACGTAGCCAAAGACTCAAAACACTCACAGAGAGATTCTGATAGTGAAAATAATCACAAACATTTACACGGCTATTATTCTTCTATTTAATGGATTAATGGAAAGGTTACCTACCACTTTAGATATAATATTAGATTTATATATTTTTTGATCGGATTGCCCTCGAGGTTTTTTTTTTATTCTGATTAATTAGTTGGGTTATTAAGGGATTATCAGGCTGCAGCTAAATGTAGAGAGCATTATAACAATGCTGGTGAGGTAACTGTACATGTTCATTTAAATGAATTTATTATACAGTCAGGTCCATAAATATTTTGACATTGACAAAGTTCTTGTTATTTCAGATTTCTAACACAGCATATTGGAGTTGAAATTACAAACCCCATTTCTGGAAAGGTTGGGATATTATCTACAATGCAATGAAAACAAAAATTGCAGATTTTTGTTTTCATTGCATTGTAGATAATATTAATACCTATAAAGATAATACCTTTATTTAACTGACAAAAGTACAAAGGAATGACTTTTAATGTTTTGGGTGATCACCTTGATTGTATTTTGTAAATATAAACAAATTTTGAATTTGATGCCTATAACACTGAAAAAAGTTGGGACGAGGCAAAATAAGAGTGAAAAGTTTATAGAAAATTCAAGTTACACCATTATGAAACATTCCACAATAAACATGTGAATTGGTAACAGGTGAGGGTATCATGACTGGGTATGAAAGGAACATCCACCAAAGGCTCAGTCCTTGCAAGCAAAGATGGGTCATGGCTCACCACTTTGTGCCAAACTTCATGAGAGAATTGTCAGTCGGTTCAAAAAGAATATTTCTCAATGCAAGATTGCAAAGAATTTAGATCTTTCACCATCTACAGTACATAATATTGAAAAGTTTCAGGTAATCTGGAGAAATCGCAGTCCATGTAGGGCAAGGCCGGAAACCACTGTTGAATGTGCGTGAATTTCAAACCCTCATACAGCATTGCATGAGAAACCATCATGCTTCTGTGATAAATATAGCCACATGGGCTTGGAGGTACTTCAGAAAACCGCTGTCACTTAACACAATCTGCCGCTGAATCAAGAAATGCAACCTGAAACTCTATTACACAAGGAGAAAGCCATACATCAATTTTATGCAGAAACGCTGCTGAGTTCTTTGGGCCCGAGCCCATCTCAGATGGACCGAAAGACTGTGGAAACATGTGCTGTGGTCAGATATGTCCACTTTTCAGCTTGCTTTCTGGAAAAACAGACATCGAATTCTCTGTGCCAAAGACGAAATGGACCATCCAGACTGTTTTCAGAGAAAGGTGCAAAAGCCAACACCTGTCATGGTAAGGGGTTGACGGCATGGGTGACTTGCATATGTGTGAACGTAGCATTGACGCAGAGGCGTATATTGGGATTTTAGAGAGATATATGTTGCCATCAAGGTGACATCTTTTCCCGGGAAGTCCATGGTTATTTCAGCAAGACAATGCCAGGCCTCATTCTGCATGCGCTACAACAGCGTGGCTTCATAGACACAGAGTGCATGAGCTTGACTGGCCTGCCAGCAGTCCTGTCTCCTGTTGAAAATGTATGGCGCATCATGAAGAAGATAATCAGACAACGGTGACCACAGACTGTTGAGCAGCTGAAGTCTTGTATCAAGCAAGAATGGGCAAAAATTCCACTTGTAAAACTGCAACGATTAGGATCCTCAGTTCACAAATGATTAAAAGTGTAATTGAAAAGAAAAGTGATGTAACACAGTGGTAAACATCCCTCTGTCCCAACTTTTCTTGAGTGTGTTGCAGGCATCAAATTCAAAATTTGTTACATACATGTAAGTTGGTCACTGAAAACATTGGAAATCTTTTCTTTGTACTTTTGTCAGTTAAATAAAGGTTCAAGAGAATTAATAAATCACAGATTCTTGTTTTTATTGCATTTTAGAAAATATCCCAACTTTCTGGAAATGGGGTTTGTAAATAATAACTATGATCTCAAAGTGCAGACTTTAACTCATCTTTAATTTGAGTGTGCTTACATCCAAGTCAGGTGAATTGTGTAGGAATTACAACCCATTATAGACTGTATGTGGTCCCCCCTTTTAAGGGACCATTTGTCTTTGGAATCTGTTGCTGTTAACTCTCAATATAAAGTCCAAAGAGCTGTCATATTCATGCACCTAACTCTATATGCTATAATGTTACCTTTAATTAAGTTCTCATCACATAGATTTTTCAGTTTAAGCTCATACAACAAAAGCAATTATAAAGTGATTACAACTTTCACTTCAATAAACTGGAGGCGACAGTCAAAATTCATCGATGAGTCATTTGCGTGTTTTTTTCTGAAAATGCCATTAGCATTCACACTCGAACCTCATCTGAGACAGTGTGAGATTCTCTAAAAATATAGCCGTGTGTATAGGCTACGTCAGTTACGTAGCATATAATCATGACAGCATATGTCGCAATGCACGGAGGTGTCAGTGCCTCAGTCGTTCTTTCAAACCTGATGAAAAGTTGTGAGAACAAGTTCAGAGATGTCACACTGCAGCTAATTGACATTCATGTTAAAAGGAGCAGGGCATCATTTAGAAACCCAGTGATGCAAGTCATGTCATAACAGCTTTTTCACTTTTTCTGGAAATAGTTTTGTTCTGACGGCAAATCTACCTTGGAGGCAGGAAGAAATTTACTGACTTAAACATCCAGTGGGTGGAGGTTAAATATTTTGTTGGGGAAATGGAAAAAGTATAAGTATAATATAAGTACAGCTAGTGTACTGTATGGTATGGTATGCTGCCATAGAATCAGTTTTTGAAAAGTTCTGCCCACAGATAGTCTATTTAGTTCTGCCTCAGAGGAAAAGCTGACCTTTTAGCTTTATTATGAATACATTATTATGAATTATTATGAATACACCATAAGTAATGTTGAAATAATCAACCTTTTATTGATGTTTTTGGGTTTTTTTTAATAATCCAAATAAGCCAAGTAATGAAAGCCTGCTTTATGTATTTTAATTTCAGCCATGAGTAAAAACAAGTCCATGACAAACAATATGAAATAATTCTCTAATTAATTTGTGTTGATTATTTGGCAACATTCATTAGTGAGGCCGTATGGTGCATATCAGTAGTTACACCCACTGACTTACTTTTCAACATTTGTTAAAATATTGTAATTTAATTTATGTGGGAATGGCACAGTGGCGCAGTGTGGAGCACTGCCACCTTACATCTCCAGAGTCCCCAGTTCAATCCTGAGCTCAGGTTACAGTCTGTGTGGAGTTTCGCATGTTCTCTCTGTGTCAGCGAGGGTTTCCTCCAGGCTCTTTGCTTTCCTCCCACCTCCCAAAAATACTGGCTATCCTAAAATCGGCCCAGGTGTGAATGTGTGTGTGTGCATGGTGCTTTGTGATTGACTGGTGTTTGTCACGAATCCCCTCAGAGCACAGTGCTTTTCCCTGCATTACGTGCACAGCCCATGCTCTTATCGTGACATGTGTTTGTTTTTAATTCCCTGTCCTGTCTCTGCACCTGTTTCATCATTTGTGTGTCTCCTGATTGTGTCCACTTGTTTTCAGTTTAATTTCTGATTAGTGTTCCTATTTATACCCTCCTGTATGTTTATTTCTTTGTGAAGGCTCATTTATTGTATGTGCGTATTATTTAGTGTATTGTTTCATTTACAGTTTTTATGATTCGCTCCTGCCTTTCATTGGTGTTTATGGATTATCCTTTTGCTAATGATGACCCATGCTATGGACTTTGAACGTGATTTGTAGAAACTCCCAAGTAAATGACATGCTGAGTACATGTGCTCACCGCAAGTTACACTGTTCCATCCAGGGTGTATTCCCACCATGCAGTGTTCCCAGGATTGGCTCTGGATCCACTGAGGCCCTGACCAGGATAAAACTGAAAGTACAGTTTATGTGGGTTTTTAGTCCTGGTTTGAATAAACTTTAGTAAATGCAGTTTTATTTAACATTTTATTTAATTATTAAGCAAAATCAATTAATATGTGGTAACTAACTTTGATAACATTATTTATGCTTTTTTATTGTTTTTTAATGGTAAGTTTATGGTTATTAGTGTTCAGTAATGAAGTTAAATTATAATAATTTTGTGAACCAGAGAAATCTTATTTTGCTTAGGGTGTAACTTGTTTAGGTCTTGGGCTTAAATAAGCTCTAGTTAATCTACATGATGTTAAAAATTTACATCATAACATTTGGATGTTTCAGGCACTAAGCTTCCTAGTGACCAGAAGGTTGTGTGTTCCACAACAGGTCTCCCAAAGAGCCACCACTGGGCCCTTGAGTATGTTTAGTGCTAAGCATGAATTGCTTTCTGCCTCACTTGTAACCTTTGGAAGACAGTGTCTGCCAATTGAACAAATATAAATGTAATATATCTATATTTGTTTTGACTGGTTACATGAATGGCACTCACTAGTGAGTGAACTGCACAGCTTGAAGCCATAATGACTGAGACTTTGGTGTACAGGGAAAATAGGTGTGGCTGTGTGCTCAAGCTTTAATTACTTTAGACCATGAGTTACAGTTTTTTTCTTCTTTTTCCTAAAGCCTAGTACACACTGCACCGACAGACGCTGATACAATGCCAAGAGACACGTTGATTTATGTTGTGGGTGTAGCCATTAATACCAACCGCAACGCAAGGGGGAATGTGATCAGGTCGACATGCCACAGCCCTTGGGATATCAGGTTAGTCACTTGAAGGTTTACCTCAATACTTCAATACAATAATAATATATTATTGATATGTTAAATAAACTTAAAAAGACAAAAAGACACTAGTAATAGTACACTTTTGATTGTGGTGATTTTAAACCAGTTTGACTGTCCGTAAAAAAGTTTGTTGGTGTCTGTTGGGGCAGTGTGAACATGACAGTGGTGTTTCCCAACATTCTAAATCCAATGGCCAGCCTTTAAAATTTGGTGATTGTCAGCATCTGTCGGTGCAGTGTGAACTAGGCTTAACACTTGCTTCTAATAGGCATTCTGGTTAAGTAGGAAATGAGCATAATGGATGTGATTAGTTCAAGGCCACACATTAGCATGAGGCATAAGCAGAGTGAGTGGGAGAGCAGGGTGAGGCTTAGCTGCTTAATCCTTTAAGAGAGTGCTCATTGAAACAATTTGATCTGGCATATACTTTCAATCCAAGTAAGCTTCAGCAGGTTTCATTAAAAGTTTGACTGAAAAAAAAGAACCATTAGTCTAAAACATCCATATGCATCATTGCACGCATATGCCAAGAAACTTCAAGCTACACATTAAAGAGTCTGATATGAGGGCTATTAACAAAGTTAGGTTAGATGTACCTATAACGTGAACTCTATGGTAGATGTACATGATAAGTATCTGATAAAATGGGACAGTAGTGTAAGCTACTAGTTTTATTTTGTCAAGAAAAAAAGTCACGGTATTTGGCAACATTTGCTGGCAATTTTAACTCCAGAAATTTCCATGCTTAATTTTTAGGCTATAGACCTGACAGTGTATCCCTGATTTTATTTTATTTTTTAATTAGGCCAGTTTAATTGTAAAACAGCTGTGGTCTCCAGGCTGTCCTTTCTCTTCATTCACCATGTAGGTGTTATTTTCTTACACAAGAAACCTGACCCACTTACAGTAGTTAAAAGAGCTCCAGAGGCAGCACACCATACGTATGTGTGGACTAGAAAGTCTGTGACAAGAGTCTGATTCACTTACGGGAAGGGCTGAGCAGAAATGGGCTAAGGCACAGAGGTCATGAAAGGCAGCATCAATACGTGAGTCAGTCCAAAAACAAGAACATGATCATTCAGTCTTATTAGAAACAGCATCCAGGCTTAGCAAAAGCAAAGGCAATTTCCTGGCATTCAAAAAAAAAAAAAGAAGAAGAAAAGAAATATAAAATACTGACACACATTTGTGAAGAGATTAAACTGTTACTGTGTACTTTGTAATGTGCTTGCATAATATTCTACCTAACCTGTAATTTCCCATAGATAATCAATAAATGTAAATACAGTTCACCACATTGCATGTATATTTACCCACACTGGGCCATATTCAGAGCTCAGCTATGCAGACATACTGAGGAGTCAATACCAAAATTGTGCATATCAGTGTTCAGACTTCAAGCAGAATTAAGTCCAGTGCCACTGTCTGATGGTTTGTTGTAACTGCAATATGTCATGCTGACACTCATGAAATCTTTGTTTCTGCATGGAGGGTTGGAAGAAACAGCACTTCATACTGTGACATTAAAGTGTGCTGTAATTGTAGCTGATTAGTGTTTTGTCAGCTTATAATTTAAACTGTGGAACCATGGAGCATATCAATTTATCCAAAACATTATTTTAATAAACTCAAAATAGTGAATTAAATGCATGATAACATAATTTACATCCAAGGCATACATTGCGATTTCATTACCTCGATTTATTATATGTGGTTACATTAAATCTTGTGCACAATTAACTATGTTGCCACTCTATATGAAAAAATATATATATATTTTCATGGCCCATTCAGTAATTTGCTGCAACTCTTCATGGTAGATATAGAGTTATAGCGTTATAGAGATATAGGTTTTTTTTTTTTTACCCCACCTAAGCTTTCTGCCACAGCTCAGTGTGTAAAAAATAGGTTGTGCAGGATCATGAGGGTGGAAGCCGTATTGCCAAATTAAGATAAATATCAACAACCCAGTTTGTGCACACAAATCTAGCCAACACTGCTCTTAATGTTAATGTATGTTCTTAATATTTTTTTATACCATTAGAAAACTTTAGAATATATTTTAGTCAATTGTGTGTTACCAGTGAAACAGTGTAGATTATGGTGATTAATCAATGGAGGAAATTTGCAGGAAGGGAATTTGAGCTAAATCTGCTTATCACAGGATGAGTGTGTGAAGATTTAATAAGTCATCACAAGGAGGGGCACTGTCTTACAGCACTGACAGTCTGCAGTAACAGATGATCATAGAAACGTTATGCTGACATACTTGCAATTAGCTGATGAGGTCATTACAACATCATTATGTGTGGTATCTGGTTTGGCAATATACTTGTCTCCTATTAGATCTTTATCAGAATGCTTGCCATCTTTTCATTTGTATATCATATTTTTGCCATCTTTATTTTTATCTATTGCTTTCTTTTTTAATTGATCAATATTTTAGGGCTTAAAGGCAAGAGCTTGTCTGTAAAGGTGGTGGTCTAGATGCTATTAAAACCCAATCTTGTCAATACAAGAAAATATGGCAACCTATATATAAACCACACAAGTTAAACGACTTAGGTTTAATATCACACACATTTGTTAGTCGGGTAGTTTTAAACCAAATGACAGCACTGACAGGATGATATTTTAAAGCTGACTTGTTTATTAAGATCATGGTATTTCATAATTAAGATTATGGCTTCTTTCTGTCCAGTGTTGGTCAGTAGGATCATTTTATTCAGGCTGGTAATAAAGATGATACCACAATGTTGTTGTATCTATTTTAAATGGAAACTGATCTTATAAACCAATATCAGTGCTGCTTATGTGACATGTACGATCCACTAGCTGTTTTTCGTTACATACTATGCATACTACTGAGATTGCCAGGTCTATGGTTTTAGAGCTGTATTGGGCTGCTTGTTGGTTTATGTACAGTATATTTACACTTCACTTCTGTTCTAAATCTAAGATCATACAAAGGACAGTTTTGATTCTGAACTCTGATTTACTAAGCCATGCTCGATGGCATTTTAAAGTCCTCGATATAGACCACTGAGTGAAACACACTCTGACATCAGGGGCATTTCCTGGTTGCCAAAACATAGCAGAAGACTATGGTAATTTTTAAAAGCACACCTAAATTTGTTTTCCAAAATTATTATATAGTTTTGGGTGTCAGAATCAAACAAATTCTCATAAACACATTTATTTTTACTGCATACTAACAAATCAGGCACTTTTCCAAGTCAAACACTTCTGTATTATAAGCAAAACAACAATTCTTCTTCTACCTTGTCCAATAAAATGGCAATGGTGCTATTTAATACCCAGTGGCTGCAGCAGCTCCCAAAAATGAATGTCAACAAAGTTCATCATACAGTGCCGCTAAAAAGTTTGGGAATACTTTACAATTTTCTATAAATTTGCATAAATTTGAACTTCACTGAAATCTTAAAACTAGATAAAGAGAACTCAGTTAAACAAATGACGCAAAAAACATTATAGTTTTTACATTTTTTATTGAACAAAATTTTCTAATATTAAAAATCTTTGTTGGAAAAAGTATGTGAACCTCTAGGAGTATGAGTTAATTTAAAGGGGTAATTGAAGTCAGGTGTTTCAATCAAGGGGATGGCAATCAGGGGTGAGTTTAGCAGGCCCTCCTATATTTCAAGAACATAAACTTGGGTCTTCACTATCAAAGTCTGGCCTTCACCACACAGGTTTATGGAAGTGTGCCATGCCTCAATCAAAGGAGATTCCTGAGGACCTCAGACAAAGCGTTATTGATGCTCACCAGGCTGGAAAAAGCTGGCCTCCATCAATCCACTGTGAGGCAGATGATATACAAAAGGTGGAAATTCAGCAGGGGTAATAAGAGTAACATCTAAGGACCTACAGGCCACTCTTGCATTGAGTAATGTCAATGTTCATGAGTCCACCATCAAGAAAACACGAATGGTGCGCATGACAGGATAGCAAGGAGGAAGCCATTACTCTCCAAAAAGAACACTGCTGCCTGTCTGAAGATTGCTCATGACCAGAAGCCAATTGGCATAATGTTCTGTGGACAGATGAATCCAAAATAGTACTTTTTGTTTTAAATGAAAAGTGTTATGTTTGGTGACAAGGAAACAAAGCATTCCAACATAAGAACTTCAGCCCAACCATGAAGCATGGGGGTGGCAGTATCATGGTTTGGGACTGCTTTGCTACATCGGGTCCAGGATGGTTTATTATTGATGGACCTATCAATTCTGGATTGTACCAGCAAATTCTACAGGAGAATGTCAGGGTATCTGTCCATGAATTGAAGCTTAACCATAAGTGGGTCATGCAGCAAGACAACCACCCTAAGCAGACAAGTAAGTCTACAAAGAAATGGTTAAACCAGAAGAAATGTAACATTCTGGAAGGCCAAGCCAAAGTCCTGACCTTAACCCAGACATTGCTGCCTCGCTGTAATGCTGAATGTAAACAGTGCTACCGGATACACGAGATTCTCACTATTTCAAAAAGGAAGTGTCATAGCACTGAGTGCAAGTAGCCCAATGGTCTGAGGAGCTCCATTTTTGCAGTGCCCATGTCATCTCAGCTAAGGAGCTAACTGTAATATCAGTGAAGTTGGCTATCCAACTAAGAATTTAACAGGAGTAGCAGGCTTATTTAGATAAATTGCCCAATTTGTACTGCTTTAAAAAACATGTAGCACACCTAAAATCATCATCAAGAAACTAGCAAGCTAGTACTAGGAGCTAGGAGTTGCCTATAATGCTAGGAGTTGCCTATAATGGACATGTATAGTTAGCTAACTTTGTTCAGCTAAGCAATGAATTCAAAGCATTTGGCTGGGCAGCACCTCAGCTTTCAGTGCCACGATGTCCTTAATGTTGTAATCATAAAATTTTATGTGTTGAACATGCCTACAAAGAACAAAGTTGTAAGCATCAGGACTTGTATGCTTTCAATTTCTCTCTAGTATACACACTCAGAGTTTCTATGTATGTATATATGTCCAGTCATTGCAGGATAGGCCACTGCTTAGGATCATTTAGCCACTGACAGGGCACCAAGCCATAAGACTTTTCTAAAGTTGCACCATTTGAAAGTGATAGTTTAGCCAAATAGCACTTGCTGTCTTTTAGTGGTAATCCATAAAAATAAATGGAAAACATTTTAGCTAATGTCAATCTGATTCCTAAATAAAATTCTTGACAGATTCTTCAGTCAGATTATAACCAAGTAGCCTCAGGTTACTAGGCTACTCTTTTTGCAACCAGGTTGTTTGCATCTCACCAAAAAGGTCTATACATACACCTGAGAAAGCATCACAATATTTGAATTCTGCATTAATGTGCAGGTTTCAAACCAATAAAACAGTTACACATAAGCCTGTCCATAAAATACCATTATCTTTGTTATGTTGCTTAGCAACCAAAGCTGTTTGTTATCAGACTGCATTGCATGGCAAAAGAATTGTTTGCAAATAATAATAATAATAATAATAATAATAATAATAATAATAATAATAACAATAAATTACTTATTGAACACTGGATTTTATCATATTGTTTTTGTCATCTTTTTATAAAAACGATAAAACAATTCATGACTGCCTTTCTTCATTGAAAAGCTCAGGTGGTCAGTGGAAAGTTGAGAAAAGTAGTTTGCAGAGAAAAGGAGTTTCAAAAGATCAGGGCCTTCCTGAAGAAACTGAAACTCGATAATAAAACTTGATAATTTTGTATGAAATTGGGTTGGTTATTTCATATACATTGCGTTATAAATCTCTGTCCGCAATAAGTCTTCACTAGGATAGTTATATATAATATAGAGTTGAGAATTCAAATATTTTTTGTTTGCTGTTTTTTTTTTTTTTTTTTGAAATACCTTTAATTTAGTGCATATAACACTTTGAGCTTTACTGAAAACAATATGATTTAGTGACATATTACCTTTATAGCCTTTGCTTATGCACCTTTACAGGAAAAAAGATGCATACTAAAGGTACAAAAAATGTACCCTTCAGGGTACCCAGTAGTTAGGTACCCTTTTTCTGAGAGTGTAGGAAAAGTGCCACCTCACTTCTGTTAAGGAATGTGTTAAAAAAATGAACTACCTATGCAACAAAGCAATCCATATATGAGCTACAGCCTCTAATACAGTAATATTTACATGAGCATGATTAGCAAACTGGTTGTGGGTGAGCCAGTCTACTTAGCACAGGAGTGTTGGATCTTCTATGGTGCAAGGTCCAGTTCAGGCTGATGATTTCCCTGCTTAAACCTAATTTAAATATCATTATCATGTTTAACAGGTGCAGTGGAGCAGTCAAATCACCAAACTGGCAAATCTGGCAAAACTGGCTTAATTTATACCTGAGACAAGACTGCCATCTTCTGGTGTGTCTGTGAAGGTTTTCAGATTAGTAATAAGTCAGGGTGACTGTACTTGTACTGTAATCCTGACATTTGATAACGTATTGAGATGTTTCAAGTTCTACTGAGTGACAATTTCTTGGCTTTCAAACACTGTGTATGATTTACATATGACATCATTATACATAAGGTAACATGACAGTCACTGGAGTCTTAAGATGTGAATTGGTGTGAAACTGTTGGGATGATAAGTGGTGTCACATTCATCTCTGTTGGATTTGCTGGTGTATGAAACAGAGAAAGAAGCCTTGATTTGGTATGACATGTTGTTTGGTACAAGATATAATCTGCCGTGAAAAAATATGAAAAAGTATCCTGGTTACTATTTTTGCTCATTTGTCACAATTAATTGTTTCAGATCTTCAAATAACATTTAATATAAGACAAAGATAACCTGAGTAAACACAAAACACAGGTTTTTTTAAATGATCATTTCATTTATCAAAGGAAAAATATATTCCAACACCATCTAGCCCTGTTTGAACAAGTAATTTCCTCCTTAGTTAGACAATCAACTATTTTTTTTTAAATTGATAATTGGGTTCAATTAGACTAGACACACCCTGTTGAATCTAAATAGAAACTTTCCAGCAGTATGAGATAGGCTAAAAGGTCTCAACAAGAAGCACACTATGCCACGATCAAAAGAAATTCCAGAAGAGATGAGAAAGAAAGTTATTGAAATATATTAGTCTGGAAAGAGTTACAAAGCCATTTCTAAGGCTCCTGGACTCCCGCAAACTACAGTGAGAGCCATTTTCTCCAAATGGAGAAAACTTGTGGTGAATCTTCCCAGAAGTGGCCAGCCTAACAAAATTCCTCCAATGATGACTCATCCAGGAAGTCACAAAAACCCAGATGAACATCTATGGAACTGCAGGCCTTGCTTGCCTCAGATAAGGTCAGCATTCATGACTCCACTATTAGAAAGATACAAGACAAAAATCCACTACAAACCTAAAACATAAAAGCTTGTATCAGATTTGCCAAAAAACAACTTGATAACCCCAAGCCTTTTGAGATAATGTTCTTTGGACTTAAAGTTGAAAGTGGAGTGTGATGGTGTGGGGATGCTTTGCTGCTTCAGGGCCTGGCCGACTTGCCATAACTGATGGAACCATGAATTCTGCTTTCTACCAGAAAACCCTGAAGGAGAATGTTTGGTCCTCAGTCTGTGATCTGAAGCCCAATTGGGTTATGCAGCAAGACAACGACCTGACACACAAGAGCAAATCCACTTCTGAACAGCTCAAAAGAAACAAAATGAAGGTTTTGGAGTGCTCTAGCCAAAGTCCTGACTTGAACCCCATTAAGCTGCTGTGATAGGACCTTAAACAGTCAGTTCAAGCTTGAAAGCCATCCAGTGTGGCTGAATTAAATCAATTCTTCATCTAAAGTGTCATCTGAAGTATTTAGTTAAAGTTATTGCTGCCAAAGGTGGCACATCCAGTTATTAAGAGTAGGCGAGTAATTGCTTCACATCACATATTACTTTCACATCAGTAATATACAGTAGGTGTTGCATAACCTTTTTTCTTCAATAAATGAAACGATCATTTAAAAACTGTTTCTTCATGTTCTGTTTCTTCATTTTCTCCTCATCTTATTACATTTTGTATGATGACCTGAAACCATTTAGTGTGAGAAATATGCAAAAACAGTAGAAATCAGGAAGGTGTCAATTCTGGCACTGTAGTTACCACACAATGGTAATTATGTTCATACTATCATATTATGTTTTATACAACTGAATAAAGACATGGCTATATTTAATGAGATGTCATACTTATTTGTAACAAAACAACGACAAATGTTTTGGATACAAAATGTCCAATAGTTGCAATTTTGGAAATGACTGTAGGCTTAAACAGATGGACTTTATGGTTACCTTGAATTACAAGAGATTTCTCACCAACTATATTTATTCAATCCTTGTTCTTGAGAGTTTATCACTTTTTTCACAGGCACACAATTAGGCACTTTTGGAATTTTAAACAGAGAGCTAAATTATTCATTGATCGAATAAATCTGAGATGCTTACAAAAGGAGAGAGTCAAATCAATAAAACATGTTACTGTGGCTACTAAACAGGTGGCACAATTACAGACAATTAAATTATTGAACAATTAACATATCACCATTTAAAATATATGGTTGCTATTCTCAGCATAACCAGATTTTATGTGTTTTATTTGTGCATGTGTCTGTTTTTAACATGTCTTATATACCACAGAACTCAAAACTGTGTACTGCCACAAGAATGTCCACTTACAGCACAAGAAAAGAAAGGCATAGGGGGAGGTATACAGTTCAAAAGAAATGCAATTTTTAACTAACTAGCTACAGCAAATGTGCTGACTAGAAGAATAATCGGATGTCATGTATGAATAGTGGTTATAAATAAACTAAATACAAATTAAACAAGCTTAATTAAAATTAGTGTTTCATTGCTTCTGTTTATGCTTAAACAGCTGTTGCTGCATCTTCTTGTTTTCAGTGTTTTCAAAAAGATATTCCATCACAATGTCTTCTGGGAAAGTTTTGATCCCAAAATCTACAGAAGCACTGGCTCAATCCATTGGGCATCTAACAAATTTCACATGAGCTAATAAATGTTGGAACAGCCTTTAAAATGACAATGGGGAGTCTGAAAATTGGAAATAAAATAAAAGTAAACAAGGACACGGGGGCACAGTGGCTTAGTGGTTAGCATGTTTGCTGCGTTCCTCTAGGGTAGAGGGGTTGATTCCTGCCTCCGCCCTGTGTGTATGTGGAGTTTGCATGTTCTTCCTGTGCTTCGGGGGTTTCCTCCGGGTACTCCAGTTTCCTACCCCAGTCCAAAGACATGCATTGTAGGCTGATTGGCATCTCTAAATAGTCTGTAGTGTGTGTGTGTGTGTGTGTGTGTGAGATTGTGCCCTGTGATGGGTTGACACCACATCCAGGGTGTCCCCTGCCTTGTGCCTTGGATAGGCTCCAGGCTCCCCGTGACCCTGTGTAGGATAAGCGGTACAGAAAATGGATGGATAAACAAGGACACTTAAACATTACTGAAATGTATAGGACCTTTCTGGTACCATGCATTTCTCTTACTGAACACACGGTGGCACAATTAAGTCAAAACAAAAAGAAAATGAGATCGTCCAATCTAACCCTAACCCTAACTTTATTATAAAGCTTACTGTATATGGCAATGCTAATAGATTTCCATGTGAATTGTAAAGGTAAGAGAAATATTTTATTATTATAAAATTATTATTATTCTTATATTATTATTATAAAATAATAATTATTATTATTATTTTTGCCACAGGTGAAATATAGAAGCATTAATATGACACTGCTGGTCTCCATCCCGCCTTTTTCCACACTCCCCCTCCTGCTGTCCCACCTGCAGCTCTTCTATCTCTTGGGAGCTCAGCCTGCTCCAACAAACAGAATTCCCACTTTCATTTTGTGAGATAATCAGCCCACCTGTTTTAGTCCCCTACTCTTCACCCTCCATCCACCTTCCCCCTTTCTCAGAGAGAAAGTGTATGACCATGTGTAATGCACTGTGTAATGCACTCATTTGCCCATGGACTGCTTTAGAAGCTGCTTTTAGAGACCTTAGAGACCATACTCTTTTTTTTACTCTAGAGAAGGAGGAGGGGGAAACAGGCAGTGATATGGTTTTGATATGTTTTTGACACATGGAATGGAGGAGGGGGTACATATGACAGACTTCCAGCTGTTGTTATGAAGCTGAGGCCTTAGCAGGCGCAACAGCTGCAAAGAGGTCAAGAAAGTGATCACACTGTGAAACAGTTGCTTCGCATTGGACGCGTCAGTGTTATCTTAATAACGGTTGCCTCATGAGTGGTTGATGGGTGAGCTATGGTTAAGGAGATAGCAATAAGAATTACAGGGACTGTCAAGGTACAAAAAATGTCAAAGTAGTTCTATCTATCTAGTTCTAAGGAGTTAATCTTATTGTCATGCTATATTGTTACATGTATTGAATCCATTCACCTAAACCCAAATAATTATAATTTTTACAAATCCAAAGAATTGTGGTATAACCAATTGATTAATTTCTAGATGAGTGTATGAAAATGACATTAGAAAAATAAAAAAGTAGTACCACATCTAATTTTTATAGTAAATAAATACCATTTTTATCATTAACAAGTTTACGTGAAATCCACTGAAAGTTCTCAAAAAACACATAATCTTCTGTACAATTCAAGTGATCCTGGTTATGCGTGTGTGTGTGTGTGTGTGTGTGTGTGTGTGTGTGTGTGTGTGATTTTACTCAGTACTGTACTGTGCAAAAGTCTTAGGCACATGCAAATAAATGCTGTAAAGCAAAGATGACTTCAAAATAATGAAATTAAATGTTTCTATATTAAACAAATATATACTATAAAAAGCAGTAAATGGTAATAAACTAACAAAGTGAATATTTGGTGTGATAACCATTCATTTTTTTTAAGAATTTTCTCAGGTACAATTGGCACATTATTATAAGGAAATTAGCTGGTAGGTTTTACTGAACATCTTGGCAAATTTGTCACAGTTCTACTGGACACTTTGACTGTTGCAGTTGCTTCTTTTTTGCATGCAAGACCCAGCAGCCTTCACTGTGTTTTTTTGTCTAAAAAGTGGTCTGTTATTTTGCTTTCTTTACTGACATACAAACACTTTTGTGTAACAATAAATTTTTTGTTGGAAAAGTATGTTTAAAATATAAAATGTTTTTGTACTGATTCAATAATGCAGAAGTCATAAAATAAAAATCTATAACAAGGGTTAATAGGGTGCCTAAGACTTTTGCACAGTACTGTATGTCTGTGTGTGGGTGTACTGTATACTGCAGGGTATATTTTTTCTATTTACATTTACAGAAAAATAAATGTGGGCTTAACACTTTAACTGTTAGTGCCAAAGACCTGTCGATATACTAATGAAAATGCCAAAAATGAAAAAGGTAGAGGGCCTATAAAGTAATTAGCTGAATGACATTATACTTGGGAGACACACCCCATTGTGAGCTCAGTGACTTAAAAGGCCTGATTTATTTTGTGAGGTTGATAACATATTTCTTTCCAGTTGTTGAAGTATATGACAGCTGAGGGTGGACATATATACACGAGAATCAAGAGAGAGCAGAGAATTATGGGAGATTAAAAGCTTTTCTGGAGGCGTGTCAAAAGTGCTGAATAAGCAACACTTTGTGCGTAATCCTAAGACATGGTGTATGAACGATGAAGAAATAATGTATGATGTTAGAAATCCTGTTTCATAAAAGCTGTTTAAGCTGTTTGAGTAGCTAAGACATTTCCTGCAAGTGATTACGTATGAAGTCAGATTATGGACATGCTAAAAAAAATTTGGTTTTAATATACAAAGTATTTGTTTTATTTTTTTGTGATGTCTTTACATTAATGAAAGGCATGGCCATCAAAACCAATAATAAATAGTGTACATACGCTATGTTTCTTCTCATTTAATTATAAATCTTCCTTTCTTATTTTTTATGTGAACTCCAAAATTCCTGACCATCAATAGCATCGTACATTATGCTTCTTCGGAGTCCTGTGTCTCCCAGAGGACTCAATATTACTGAGACAATAATTTCGGAATGTGAATATATTTTGATTTCAAGTACTTGGGTGAAGGGAGTGTTTGTTCAAAATGGTCCAATGACACAATATCCTTCATTATTTACTTCAATAACCTACAGGTCTTTCAGCTTCATCTTCAGGGCTTCTGTTTGTATTGTTCCTGTAAAGGTAGTAAATCTTCTCAGGCATAACAAAGAGAGGAGCAGTGAAAGGGCTGTGTTATTGGAAGAAAAGGAAAAAAGCCACCCTCCTGAGACCAGATCCCTTTCCATATTGAATGATATAGTCCACACTGGCTTACCTGGCATTTGGGTGAAACTGTATCTGACCAATTTCTTTGTGTGTGTGTGTGTGTGTGTGTGTAAGAATCTTACACTGTCCTATCAGATTATTAACAAGATACATACCTCGATAGATATCTGAAATGAGACCAATCGCCCTTCACCATTAATGCAATATGCCATGTTTGTGATTTTGCTCATGCTCCTCTTTCTACATGCTCCCCCTTAAACTTTTTCATCACCCCCTTTTATTTCAATGTGAATCCCCGCCTCCACTCCTTTTTTTCTGTTTTCCCCCTCTCATTCTTCCTCTCCCCCTCTTTCCTCAGTCATCTCCTCATCCACACTCACTCTCTTTTCCTCCCCCTCTTTCTCACTCATAAATCTTTTAAAATGGGCAGGCAGTACCAGGGGCCACCTGACACACAGACACCCCTCCCCTTCAGCCAATGCCAATTCAAACTCGTTAGCACTTTTAATGAATGGCCCAACATTGAGAGGCAGGAGCGGGCTGACCCTCACATCCATGGCTACCTCGTTCAGCTCCCCATGTCATTCAGGCGTGGCCAATGGCAGTGACCTGATGATACATTACATCACTGAGGCCCTGCTTCTTCCAGTCAAATGCATCTGCAAAAACTCTAATCAGTAAGCTGTTTTGTCCTGAAAGTGAACAATGCTGCAGCATAAAGGCAAAGTTACTCACTGATTGAACTGAGATGAGAAGTACTTAACTTATTAATAAAACTTTCATATAGGGAGAGAGGTAGATTTGCAAGTGAAAAATAGATTACAAGACTATCTAACATATAGTCATAACCAACTGATCATTCTGTTATCTGTTCAGTTATTAATAAATGCATAAATAATAATTTAAAAAAAAGTTATTCATAAATTTGTTAGATGTCATTGTTTTTATTTGAAGAATTTCTGGGTTGCAAAGTGAAGGTATAAAGAAGCAGGAATATGATAAATTAGGGCACACATATATTTTTATGTACCACAATAGCTCATGAATATATCACGGAACCATGGGCATGATGTGGGAATATGCCCCAGATGGGACACCAGTCCATCGCAGGGCATCATGCATACACATTCACACACTTATTCACAATTTAATCAAGCCAATCCACCTACCACCATGTTTTAGGAGGTAGGAGGAAACTGGAGACCCCGAAGGAAACCCATGTGGACACAGGGAGCATGTGAAACCCTGCAAAGACAGTAGTCCATGCTCAAGAGGAAACGGGGACCATGAAGCTGTGAAGCGGCAGTGCTACCCGCTGCATTCCCGTGCTGCCAATATGGCTAACATTCACCCACTCAGTAACCACTTTATTCTGGCCAGGGTTGCGGTGATCTGGAGCCTATCCTGGGAACACTGGGCATGAGGCAGGAATGCACACTGCATGGGACTGCGATATGGTTAGAAAATACACAGGGAAAAATATACATATACTGACGTGTTGGTAGAATGCTGCATAGTATTTTCCAATACATAACAAAATTTCTTATATATTACTGTATTAATATATTTATGTTCTTTATGGAATATTAGGTTACAAAACACTGTAGTATTCCTTTAGTGTTATTATCCTAACAGCTAAAAACTTTTGACAGGGGTTCACTTACTGAACTCTGGTTTTTTTTACTCTTTTGAAAGGAGATCAAGTTCTTTTATTCTTTTTTCAGGACAACTAAGTTCACAGCATGTTCATACTAGAAGTGATGACATGAGAAATTAGCATGAAGAAGAGAGATGTAGCCACAGTTATGTTGGCCTGGGATCTGTCGGCAAAAAAACAGGTCCCTTAAAAAACATTTTGATGATAAATTATATTTGAGCCTTGCTTGTGTTTTGAAGATGTCACAATGACTCTACTGAGCCACAGACACATTTAAATATTACTAGACTAGACATTTAAATTCCCTGTGACTCCATATGACAGTGACGTGTCAGTTCCTTTTGAATGCTGGTGTGTAAGGAGACACAATAAAAAATTGTTCATGTCAGACTTACTATTAGACTGATGACAGACAGAGAGAGCAAGAAAGAAAAGATCATCCAGACAGGCTGGCTGTGGTGAGAGCTGTCTGTCTCAAGACCTCTGCAAATTTCCACAGTTCCCTTCTTACAGCCATAATGAACCCCAGTGAACTGCTCCACAAGGAGCACATCCTCAGACACCACATGCTCCTCCCTCCCTTTCTCTCTCTCTCTCTCTCTCTCCCTTTCTCCCTTTCTCTCTCTCTCTCTCTCTCTCTCTCTCTCTCTCTCTCTCTCTATCTATCTATCTCCAAGTTCAGCTCCATCCACCAACATGTGGCAGATGAAGTGACTCTGGATGCAGTGGATGCCTGTTTGGGGAATGGGTTTAGGACAAATAAATAGAGACATCACTAAAGGTGTCCCCTCTGTTTAAATCATCTGCTTTCTTATTAACTATAACATGGGCAGATTATTGATGCATCAGTACACATTTTCTTGAATGTTTGTTATAAGTCTGTTCTGTGTGAGCTTACATCAGTGTTGTGTATAAAAGTAGGAGTATTTTAGGTAAAATTTACAAGTTTAAAAGTACTTGCAGTTACATCAATGTTAAACATCCATCACAGTTTCTTCTCCAAATCACAACCCTATTAAAGAGTGTGCAAACCTGGTATCTTTTTTAACTAATAACAGCATCTTATCTCATTAAAGGCTCACTAAATGATTATGTTCTTCACATTATGAAACAGCTGAGATGATAGTGTTATTAGATATCTATACTAATATCTAGCTCTCCAAAGATGTTGAACTGGGAGGTAGGTTGCCTTTAACCACAGCAATGTTTGTGCCTTGCTATGTAGTCGATATCGTCCATGGCTGTTGTTATAAACAGGTAAGACAGCTATTTGATTTACAGTATCTACCTGTGTAACATGTACCAAGCTTTGCACCTCAATAGTAATACATATTTAAAAAACTGAAAGCAAAAAATGTTTTCTGGCTTGGTTCTGTTACACACTAACATACATGAACAAAAATGAATTGACACTAAAATTAAAGAGTCAATACCTGTTTTATTATTATTTTTCTTGTGGTTGTCAGTCTCCTAACAATTTAGCAAGCAATATTGTATCCCTACTGACACCAGCTTGCTCTTTACCATCTTCTGATTACTGGAGATTACTGGCACACTCAAATGAATGTGTCTTGTTTGTTTACCGGAAAACTTACATACAAAATTGATCTGATCAGTTGTTTTGTAATCAGAAAACCAGTATATGAGAAAAAGGCATTATTAAACCCACTTGATACAACATCAGAGCAAAGTGCAGTAAATTCCATGTGCTGATTCAAGAGCTTCAGTCTGACTGGTTGCAGATTTTATTTTTATTTGTTAGTAAAGCAAACTCAGTCACTGCTGGAAATGTTAAAAAAAATGCAAGTAAAGTAAACTTTAGGCCCTGTTTTTAAATGAAGATAATGTAATTATAGGTCAGTCATTTTGTAAAACATCCAAAGAAATGCAGAAATTGAACTTGATTTTTTTTTAAATGACATAATGTGTAGATTGCAAATTAAGAGTTTTTTTTTTCTGTTTGTTTGTTTGACTCACCCTTATAATGCACACCAATGAGCCTCCATGATAATTTTCTTTTTTCATTTTCCCTCACTGACTGACTGATTCCCATTGTTAAAACGTGCGTGCCGAGGAGATGTTTAAAACATCCATACACTAAGTGGGTGTAAATACCTAAAACATGGACCAATGTTTTAGGTATTTACACCCAATCTTATCCACAAATAGCCTGCACAGTATCATTCCAGAGAGCAGTACATGCAGAGCAGCCACCCTTGCTTCTGCTTGTTTAATCAGCTGATTTTGGTTTTCAAACCACTAGGTGTGACATCTGTTTGGCTGGAATGAAAATCTGCAGATAGACCGGCCCTTTGAGGATAAGCCCCTTGCTCCAATTGATGCCTCCTTGACATCTCGATCCTACCACAAATACAACTAATAATCTTAATAATCTTAATTACATAAGAAACTATTGTTACAGTTAAAATCCCTGGAGAAAACATTTATTAAAAATTTACCTGGCTTGAAGAAATAAGAGACATCCTCTGTTTTATTTTCTAATCCATATTCTATCAAATTCCCCATGTTGCTCGACAACTATTCCTACCTCCTTTGCCATGATTGGCTAGTAGTGCTTACAAGCAGACTCTTGTCTATGCTTTTTAATTTTGCATCATGACCTTCAGGTGTGCTTCAGCATCAACCACCTGTAAAAGAGACCTCTCCTCTTCTCCCCTCCTCTAACCCTTCAACTCTTTTCCACCTCTTCCCCAACTTCCTCTCACTAACCTCTCTCCTTTCCCCTAACCTCTCTATGGCTCCCCTCTTCTCCACTAACTTCTCCTCCCACAGAGACTAAACTTACATGTCTCTTTTCTCTAGTCTTTCCTCTCTGCCAGTGAGCCTTCTATTGTTCAACTCACTGACAATAGATTTACTTACATAACACAACCCCCATATAGAAGCACGGACTGGAAGAGACTGTGGACTCAATCCAAACTCCCTGAAACAGGCCAAAACCGCTTGGGAGAACAAACTCTCTTTTCCTCTCTCTGGCTGTCCCTCTCTTCCTCCTCTCTGCTCATTGTCATACATACAAGATATCGAGTGCGGGGGTAGGAGCATATGTTGTTGATCAAACAGATATCACTGATTCACTTGGTTTCCGACATATCAAAAAAAGCGGTTGAATAGTTTGCGGTGTGCACTGTGCTGAAAAACCATCAGCCATTATTTCATTATTTGTAAAGATGGACCTCTTTGATATACAGCACACATGAGGGACATACCACAGAGTGTAGATGAAATTGGTCACAATAGTGTAATTGTTTTCCATGCCGAGTTGTGTGTAGCCACACACTAGTAGAGCTAGCTGACAGGCTTTGGTGCTCCAGCAGGGCTCTCGCATTGCTATGCCAACATGCACCAACGTTCAGAACTCTGGTCATGCTGTCCCTGTTTTTCACTGCCAAACAACAACTTGGGCACTAAAAAGAGTAAAGAAAGCAAAAAAAAAAACATTTCTCTCCCTCACTCTTGCTGACCCAATATCTCACCCTCTATTTCTCTCTCGCTTTTTTTTTTTACTCCTGCCCTTACCCTTGTGGTCTATCTCTTTCTTTCTCCACCTCCGTCCTGCAAGAGTTATGAGAATGCTCCACGAATGTTCCGCCCACACGCGACATTCCAGGGGCGACAGAAACCCACACACTGATGGCGACTGCTGAGAAACAATGCCTGAAAGCGGGCTAAATCACAAAACGCACAACATCTGAACCAGTACTCAGTGGTTCCACAGCACTCCATGTCCTGTGTTTGTCACTTTTCTCAGAGTGTGAATGTTTTATTTTATTTTTTTTTTTTTCAAAAACTTGATCATATGGCCAAATGGGTTAATGATACAGCATCGGAACTTACTTAACCATACCATACATAACCATGTCTGCTTTATAGATGTTTCTTCTAATGACACTTGCATTCAAAACATCTTCTAAGTTTAAGCTGATTGCGATTTTTTCCTACAAGATTTTTCACTCATTTTTGTGATCAGTGCATCTCATTAATTAATTCATGTTATGAGCTCTGCAGGACAAAATAACTATGTCCCTAAATAATTACATATAAATGAGATAAAACTGGAATAAATCTCACCAAACTGAATTAACTTTTACAGGGCATTGGGCATTTTATTACCTCATTTCTCTCTCTTCCTACACACAAAGAGCATCTTTATGCTGTTGACTATGCTGGTCACAATCACAGTATACACCCAGGGCAAGTCCTCATCAAAAATGTTTAACTGGATTATTCAATACTTGTGTTGATAACTCAACACAACATGTAAAAAGTCAACAGGTAGTGACACAGCTATCACATTTTTTAAAAGGTATCAGAATTTAAAATATTTCTGCTAAGGCAAATTGTGATATGGAATTTGTAATAGTTTGCTCAAAACAACTGGAGACCAAATAAAAAAGAAAAAAAGGACAGAAAGTTGGAGGTGTTTGTGTAGTGCACGGCTAAAATGTGCAGTTCATTTAAATGAATGTACTTTGTCACAATGAGGACTTACCTGTCAGGAAGTCAAAAGAGGAAGAGGACAGGAAGAGAGGGAAAAGAGGAAGTGGAGTAGTGGTAAGTGGTAGAGATTCTGCCAAAAAAAAAAAAAAAAAGAATTAAGTACAACTGTAAGCCATGTTCTCCTTGAGGATGTCCATGAGGGTATCCTGTGGGATCAGTGGTTTCCTCCCACCTCCCATAAATATGATAATAGGTGAATTGGCTACTCTAAATTGCCCCTAGGTGAGAATGAGTATATGCATTTACACCTTGTGCTCAGTGTTGCAGGGATAGGCTCCAGATCCATGGCATAAATCGCTTGCTGAAGATGAATACATGAATGAATGGTAAGCCAAACATATTGTTAGTTCAATTTCGTCTTTGGCAAGCATCAGCTAGAGGAATTGGCACTTGGTTTGGAGCATGATGTTAATAATTAATCTTTCTTGGTATAATTGGCTATTTTAGAAGCAATTTTCTTGATTGCTTGACTTTAGAGAGTAAACAGTCAACTGCATAATTATTGGCACATCAAAATAGGTAAAATATACAAAAATGAACTCAGCCGTCTTAAATCTACAGTGAAAAATAATTTCTCGTTAAGCACATGCCTAAAGAAAAGTTGTTTGCACTTCAGTAAAGTAGCAAATCTGGTTTGCATGAGCACAGATGACGAATGGCTGGTCAAACTTAGAGGAACAGCTTTACACATGGACAAGAGTTTAGTTTGGAAGTGTGTTCCGGAGGGTGCATATTGGTACACTTAGTTCCTCCTCTCATTCAAGACCTGGGCACAAGTTGAGGAAGTCACTGTCTGGGCTGCTGTTTGTTTTGGCAGTGCCTGCCAGCAACTGCTGGTAAAAACTTAGGGCCTGATTCACAGTTGAGTTAAAGGTGATTTGTGGGGGAGAATGGCTCTAATGGTTAAATGGGTAGAGTTGAATAAAATAAGATTTGGATGATTTTTTTCCTCATTGAGCCTGATATCATTTCTACTCATGTACATAAAGCTCCATCCCAAAACTTAAACTGGCTTAAACTATTATTTTTGTATCATTTCTACATAATTTTCCACATTATTCATACTAGTAAAATATTGACTATTTCACCTTTAAGGATGCATAGTGATGTGTTGATATTTTGAACAATGTACTGTATGTAAACTCAAAAATAATAAATGCAATTTGAGTGCAGTGTTAAATACACAACAGTGTTAAATACAATTTGAGTTTAGTGTTAAATACATACATATGAAACAAATAATGGTATAAATTGTAAAAATTGTATACATTTGTATAAATTGTGTAATTGTATAAATTTATAAAAAATAATTGTATAAATTGCAAATCCCAACAGCCACTGAGTTTTTCAAGCACCCCCCCCCCCCCCCCCCAAAATATTTCATGCTTTCTGTACGCCATTTAAATAGGATATGTGAGGAGTTGTGAATTCAGTGCACAGAACTACAGTATATCCAACGCATGCAACTATTGTGTGCTTACTGCACTTCTATTTCATCATGCACAAAATTTTTACCCTTCTTAAATTTTTTAAAATGTATATATTATCCATATATGAAACTATTATGAAGATGTCCATAGGGCTGTAGTCAAGACCACTACTGTCGAGTACAAGACAAGTCGTATCAAGTCGTATAAGGAGTATCAAGTTGGTTGAGACCAAGTCAATATCAAGTCCAAATGAAAGTGTGACTGAGTCAGGATCCAGACCGAAAACCATCAGACTTCGGAGAGACATGTGCAAATTAATTCTAATTAATATCCATAACAAAAGACAAAAATACAAAGGTGAGCAAATTATTTATTACAAGTGTATGTGTGTGTGTGTGTGTGTGTGTGTAATACAGAGAACAGAGAGATTACCATGGCAAGGAAATAATTTTTACAACTGCAGATATTTTGACAAAGTACACACAACACAAAATTTCAGTAAGTTCAGAAAGTGTAAAAATGTCCAAAGGTGCACAGAATTGTGCTATAATCTAGACAAAATTGTCAACATCACAGAAAATATTACGATGACATGGCATTAGCAGACAATTTATGATATAATAGCAACTACTCAGCCACTCTCATACATCAATTGTACCTGATTAATTTTTTTCTATTTCTCTATCAGTATAAATGACTAATAATTATTTAAAAATCCAGGTTTATTACAAATATGGGTTTAAATATTCCCAACTAGTGAGTGTTTCGTTTCAGATCTGTTCTAACAACATGTTCTAATTTTTCCCAACTGAAAAAATTAGCTATTCGGTGGCTTGCCTATCGTAGCTACTATACAGCAAGATCCTATTGAAATCAGGCGGTTGCAAATGTCAAACTTTTCACGCTTTTCTTGTTCGCTACACTTTAGCGACGGTCCCTAACTATTCATTGACGCATACTATATAGTTATAGTTGGTTCTCATTTCGATGTCACATTCAATTCATGTAGTCTTGCAATAGTTTGGCGTGCTGTTTATGCTCTATAGACCAGAAATATCCGAATGAATGACTATGAAACAAACTTTCATACAGTAAAAAAGACGATGCCAACATACTGAGATTCATCTTCTTTTCATGCATAACAAGATTTTTGAATAATTTCAAGCAATTTCTGAAAAATAGCGTTCAAATGTGGATGTAGCCCTGTAAACAGTGTTCCCCTAGTTTTATATGAGTGCTGAATAGACGTTTCACGCTTGTTTATGAATGTGGAAGTGTAAATGGTAGCGTTTCAAAACTTCAGTTGAGATTGTGAACAATGGCAATAAATACAGCTCTGCACACCACTGCAGCACCCATAAATACACAAACAATTCAAGCAACCATCTGTACTGGAGCTTTCACTGATGAGCTTGTGAGAAAGAAATGGCTTTGTGCTATTTGCCAGGATGAGGGGTGCATTTTAAGATATGGCACATAGGTTACATCTGTAGCTACCATTTCAAAGAATCGGAATACTCAAAAACGCCTAAAACATGGGACTATACCTTCTCGATTTGTATGGACAGATCAAACATCTGTTGTCCAAACGAAGAAAAGCCACCAGTGTGTGTAGGACCTGCTCCTGCTGCAGCCCCTGAATATGCAGCTGTTCCTTCTCCAGATAAAGGTCTTTAGCTTATGCTGATGTTGGACTTGCCCGTATACATGGGACTGTTAAAAGTAGTGTTTTAGTCCTCATTGCAGTATGTGTTGTTGTTCTCAGTTGCTTACAATAATGTCTGTAGCTTGTATATAGCTTGTTGGAAAGGGGTATAGCCTATATTACTTTATTTCAGTTTACATGAAGTGTAGGTGCATATGTCTTTTAGCCTATATGTTTACATAATACTGTGTGTGTGCCTGAAATGCAGCATTGTGAATAACATAGGGTACCAAGATAGGAAAGGGGGGGCCTTGGTGTCACCATAGCCTCAGGGCCCTGTGTGGTCTTAGTCCAGGCCAGGGGCTCCCTTTCACCCAGAGCACTTCACTACAGTCCAGGTTAGCCCGTGCATAGCCATGCCGGAAGGAATTACTTCTTGTCCAACTTTATGCATGCAAAAAGAAAATATTGTTATTATTATTATTATTATTATTTACAAACTATCAGTTGAGACCAATATTATATTCAGGGAGACCAATGCCTAAGGCCAAGATAAGTTTGAGTACAAATGCCAGTTAAGTCTGAGACAAGTCCTTGAGTCCTCCTGCCATAAATGTCCATAAGGGGCTGAACGTTTTAGGTAAGGCTCTTCATTAAAATCTTTTGAGGATATTTTACACACTTCTACTTGACTAAGATGGAAGTACTTAATTTTCTGAATATTTGGAGGTCCAAAATGCATCAAATATCAGGAATGACACAATTAAAATGTAGTAACTCTTCAAGTCAACATGAGTTAATACACAGCTCTAATGAAATTGAAATGAGTTTTCTTGCACAAAACAGTTACATTCTGGTTGCTATGTACTTGGTACTAAATACCTAGCACACACATTTGTAAAGTCATGAGCTGTTAAATCTGTTAGCTGACTTTATCATTTACCCATGATTTTTTCGCAAAAGAGGGAGCAATTTGAAGTTGAGAGGACACTAACGATATGATGATATTGTTCAAGTTAGATAGTTGTGTCACAGTCTTGAGCTTTATCACAGGGCCCCATGCACACACACATTTACACACTCATTCATACCCACAGGCAATTTAGCATAGCCAGTCCACCTAACAGCATGTTTTTTTCTGGGAGGTGAGAGGAAACTGGAGAACATGGAGAAAACCCACACAAGCACATGGAGAACATGTAGAATTCCACACAGACAGTATCCTGAGCCAGGGATCCTGGAGCTGTTAGGCAGCAATGCCTCCCTGCTGCCCAATAAAGCGCATGTTCAAATAATACATTTTCTTTATTAGAGTTGATGGAAAATTTCCATGACCTACATGTATATTCTGATGTTCATGGTTTGCAGTAAATTTGTTTGGATGCAATGTGTGCCTTCATATATTATTCCTTCCACTAAATATATATATATATATATATATATATATATATATATATATATATATATATATATATATATATATATATATATATAATATGCTCTTAATGTCCAGAAGCCAACTACTGACACTTTCTTTTTCTCAGGGGTACACATGTAAGATTACTTTGTCATCTATCACCGTGCATAAAAACTAATGACCTTACAAAACAAAACAGGCTGCACAAATCAAGTAAGGGGTGGTATGACTTACGCTGTGTTTTACTAAAACTTGAAAATCTGAATTTTTGAAAATCGCCAACAAGGAAAAACAAAGACAATGGCAACTGAACTTGGAGTGAGTGTGTGAGTTAGTTACAAGCCAAGTTCCATGATTTGCTTTGCATCTAAAAAAAAAAATACATAAGCAGTTAAAAATATTATTAGGCTCCATAAGGACATACTAAAGAATTTCCAAACAGTTGAAAATTTGCCAGGAGTAGGATACATTGAGAATACTGCCACCCACACAGTAATTATGATAACAGAGGTAAACAGATTTGGGGTAGGTAGGGGTAAAATTCTGTTGGTTTGGCACATTTTCAAAATCATGCCTAGGATCCTGCGGAGCCATGATATTGATGTAAAGTGCCTAATTTCACACAGAATAATCTGGTTTTGCAAGTAAAAACTGGAAATACCATAGCATCGGAATAAGTATGGAGGGAGGGTTTGGAGGAGGGTGAATTTTGACTTCCATTTTCCTAGCAGCTGTTCATGACTGACAAGGCTAAAACTAAGGTAAACTGAGTACATATGATAATGTAAGGTACTGTCAACAAAAATCTTCTGTAACCTTAGTGGACTAAAAAGAAAAAATAATCCTGCAGCCTAGTAATTTGATGGCTATTCCTAACATATCTAGGTAGTTTAGTTTCTTATCTGATACATACAATCTCATAAGCATTCCTACAGTGTGTGTTTAGGATTCATATCCATATAATCTTGTGTCATTCACTTTACTTTTACTTTTGGTTTCTAGAACATTCTCTTTCCATCTTGCCCTTTATGTGACATCACATTTATAAGGTCATTTGATTTTGATCACACATTGTCACAAGTCTCAGTATTGATAATGTTGACTAGCTTAGGTTTCCCATATTACATTATTTTATCCTAAAGTACAATTATTTCCATTCTAATATAGAGTCAAAAAACAAATCACCAGACATGATATGGAACTTCATTATGCAAGCAAGGGTTCAACAAGTGTAGTCCAAGAGGTGAGAGCAGTTCGAACATAGACAATAATCACATTTTATGTCCAGTTAATTTCCCTTGCAAATAGGCTCAGAGGTCACACACACACACACACACACGCCAAAACTCTTCGCCCTGAATGACAAAAAACACGAGGCTCATTAAAAGGGATGAGACTATTAATCTGATGTCCTTCTCTGAAACAATAGAATTTTGTAGGATGGTATTGGCAAACCTGCCAGGTTCAACAAGTTTTTCTTATGCAGTTTTTCTTATGCAGTTCTTCATATCACTCTGCTTCATTTGAATTATGCAAAAGCAGCAGATGGAACATGAGGCACCGAGTGCATGTCTGCGAATGGAATACTTCATATGACCATATGTTCTTATGTGAAAATACTAATAGAACCAGAGTAGATGCACAGTAGATGCATCTCTCAGAATCACTTTTTAATTTCACTTGTTTGCTTCAGTGTGTGTATGTGTTTATGCCATGGATGTTTCTAAATCTATTTGATGAAGACTTGAATTGGAGAGGATTTGGAATTACACCATATTACAACAATATCTTGCCTAGCTGACTCGCTAACTGATTAGCTGGAGCACATGTGGTGGGTTAGTGGTTGGAAATGAATTCTGGAGGTAGATCTCTAGAAACAACAAGAATTGATGATCACTGGCCCCCAAATATATCCCAGTAATGTCATAATAAAACATTTAAGGTCTCCAGGATCCACCAACTATATATACTTGAAGCAAAGTGAGTTTTATGATTGCATGTGGGCCTTATATTACAAAATGCTAGTGTCAGCAACAAAAGTGTCTTTTTTGTGAATCTTTACATGATGGTGTAAGTATTTTAGGCTTGTCAGGACATGTGCCCCAATATGACAATTATATCTTGTCTGTGTTATCTGCAAGAGTACAAATTATTGCCCAGTTTGTGTGGAAATACCTTCAGTAGAATCAGTCTGTGACTTTTTTTTATCAGCAGCATTGTTGTTCAGGAGAAATATTCACATGCTGTAAGCTGTGCAAGTGATTCATTGTGTCACTTTGATATTAACAAGGTGAAACTCAACCGAAACTAGACTGTCCCTGTCAGTCTTTCTGAAAAAAGGACAAATCGCTTGACCATGTTTACTAAATTATCTCTGTGCCCATATTTGTCTGAGTCTCCTTTTCATGAACAATATGGTAACTCTACACACAGGTGTACCTTATTCATATAGCATCGTGGACAATTTGTTGTATGTAAGATAGCCTTCAAGCTATAATCCCTCGTACTCTGGTCAGAGCATATTTGCAAACCCCATTACCAATTAGCATTTGCATGTTACCAATAAAAGTACCAGCTCTTTTTCAGTCTTGTGTTTGTAAATTAGGGTGGTGAATAAATGTAGGTGTATAGTCTTATAGTAGTACGCAAAGGGGCATGGACATGCAGATTAATAACAGTCTTCAAATTCACAATACGCATTTATAAAATTATTACAGGTATCATCAGTACTTTCATAACACTGACAGACTGCACACATGTTGAAAACTTGAAATGATATTTCTGCCATATTGTCCACCTATAATTACACCACAAGTCCAGTAACCATGCACCACAACATTACTACTGCAACATTTTTCACTGTCCTGGATGACTGAAATCCTTCATAGGCACAGGTAAGCCTATGTTCTTTCCTATGTCACTAATAAAAGCAATCTACTTTGAGTCTTTTTGTTTATGAACAAATATTAGTATTTTGGCTGTAACTGAGACCAGATTTAATGCTGGCTGGCTTATTAGGGAAGCTTGCTTCAGTTTTAGTTATTTGGGCTACAGTAGGAGCTCATGAAGGGCCAAGTTGCCGCTATTTCCTACTGAAACGAGACCCAAGCACTCTGAAGGGCCTTGTTTCAATGAATTTGATTCACGTCTGGTCCTTCTCAAGAGTTCCTCCTCGAACTATTTGGCAAACAATGGGACGTGAGAAGAAGAGCTTGAAGGAGGAAAAACAGCAAGTCGTTCTCCAACCAGCCACCCACATGCCATCTGCTCTCAAAATCTCTGTTTTATTATTATCATTGTCGTTGTCACAGTTACAGGTTTATGTTTCACATCTTCTTCGTCATTTTCATCGTTGTTGCTGTTGTTGTTTTTTCTGACTTTGGCATGAAACAGTGCAGCGGGGAGAGAAAATTCTATTCCTATGTACATCTAATCATCCATTCACAAGCCTCTTAATGACTTGTCAGTTGCCCCGCTCTTCCATTTTCTGTCCAATTAATTCTTTTCTTCCTTTCCGGATAAAGGCAGACAATAGGGCCCACACATACACACACACATACACACACACACACACACACACACACTCACAATAAATCATTAAAATTCAGCAACAGCTCTCTCTCCATCACTTTGGGAAGGGCTGCTTTGCATGCATGCCAGAGCCCAGCTTGAAATTCTACCCAGCAGAAAAGAGTGCTGGACAATTTTGTTCCTTCCCCTACTTTAGCTGCATGCGAACTTTAAGATCAGTGGGGTACATTTTTACAAAATGTTTACTCACAATTAAAAGATGAGTCATGAAACTGAAAGCAAGTGTGCTCACTATTACTGTTATATAGCATTAAAACTGATTAACTGATCCTTTAATATTCATAGAGAATGACTTTTGTGACTAAGGCTTATGGGCTATAGGAGAGGCATGTATCTTTCTAACAGAAGAGAAACAATTCAGATCCATAAACTCACTAATTAGACTAAATTCAGGACTTTCATGCATGGGATAATTCACCATGCATTGATAGCAGATAAACATTTTGCACATTAATAGCACATTCAATCATTTATGCTTTACTGCTGGAAAGTGGTGTCACAATGCAGCAAGTTTAAAGAGAAGCGTAAATATAGAAATTACTTAACAAACTGATTCCGGTAAAAGTCCATTATGAATCTGAATTTATTTGTACTAAAATCTAATGTGTATAATAAAAACACATGGTATGTAACCTAAAGTCATATTTGAGTATGAGCTTACAAAGTAAATTTTCTTTCAAAAAAGGCCTAGAGGTTTACACAAAATTTCAACATCAAACTATATACTCAATGATGTATTGTTTTACAGTCACAGTTCACACTGGCCCATAATGTGCAGTTTATTAGCTCACAGAAACAATGAGCTAATAAACTGTACATTATGGGTCAGTGTGAACTGTGACTGTAAAACAATACATCACTGAGACATCATTGAGTATATATTTTGACACTGAAATTTTTTATTTAAATTTTGTATATTGTACATTTAACTCAAATACGTGAAGTATTTGAGTTAAATGTACAATACATAATGTATTTGAGTTAAATGTGTACAATATACCCCCTTTAATGATACTGGAATAAAAATTAAAAAGTCGTTCGAAGTTTAATTAAAAGTGAAGTACAAATACTGGCATGCTATGGAGTATACTGCATTTTAATGTAAATCTGATATTTAAAAAAACATGAAAATCATTATGGGGCTCAGATTATTCATTAAGAAACACTGTATTAATTGTGCATACTGATTAAATATTTTGCTTGAACAAAATCAAGGAAGTCATGGTTCAGGGAAAAAAAAAGGTTTATTGTTTTTTTCACAGATAGGGCCTGAAATTAAGGTTAGCTTTGTTAACACAGAATAAAATTCACAGCCAACTTTTCAAAAATGACAACAGTAAAGTAAAAGAACACTGTTTGGCTTTTCACAGCCGGAATAAACCAACATGTTTAGGAAAAATTATGATATGAGTCTCAAATGTCACTATGATACCGGCAAACATTTCTGAAATAACAGGTTAAAAACAAATGATGAGACAGAGGGATGAACATGTTAATTCAACAAATGATTCAACATAATGAAAGTCAATCAACATAATCACATTATGAAAATTATATATGGCAGCTCTGTAGTTTTTTAAATGCCAAAACATCTGATATAAAAAGATGCTTATTTCCGGTGTACATGCGTGTTTTCATTACCCATGAAAATAAAAAGTCAGCAAATTTGTTATTTATTTTATCATATAATCTTCAGGGGTTTGGATTTAAATTGAAAAGTAGTAAAAAAAAAAAAAAAAAAAAAAAAGACTACAAACTGCATAAGGCTAATTTGGTTTGTACACGCCTAACGCAATTACCCCAGGCGCCTGTTGCACCACGTGGTAATATATTGGCCTCTTTTGTCTCATCTTTTGCTTCATTTAAATCATATGGAATGGAAATGTATGCGTGTGTGTGTGTGTGTGTGTTTTGTTTCTTTCCAGGAATGCTATATGCTACAATAATACAAATGATTGTAAAATAGCACAAAATTCAATATTTTCATCCCCCACCTTTCACAACCCCCAAAAAGGATTTATACAAATATACAACTTAAAGAATGAGAGAACAATTAACATAAATAGATATGGAATATCTCTAACCAAAAAAGGGGAAAAAAAAAATTTATTAGAATTAAGGAGTCGGTGACCAAGAGAACTTTTATAGTTGACTCTTTCTGGTGGAGTATATTTTTAAAATAATTGGTCCCAGTGCATGTGTGTATCTGTTTTCTCCATCTGCTTCTTACACGGATTTGGCATACTCATGTGCTTCTCTCCTACACAAATCAGTGGCATATACTCAGTCATTAAAAAAATACAATTCCAAGAGTAGGCCTATATGTGGGGAATGGAGAGAAACAGTGACAGGTGGTCCTCACAGAGGATTTCTGCTTGCTGTACTAGCGCTATCAGGCTATGCGCCGTCCATAGATAAGAGTTTGTTTGGGGGTGGGCAAATTCAGCAGGCACTTTTTCTTCTTCTTCTACCCTTGAATGAGCAAACATACCCCTTCTTGTCTTGGCTACTGCTATTCCTTCAGAAGTGCTTCCACAGTACAGACAATGTTACACTACCTTATCAAGGCCTCGATAGAGTGGTATAAATCGGTTGCTCCCAGTTCGCAGTGGGGCTGTGGGAAGGTGGAATAGACAAGCTATTGAGAATGGTGCCTCCATAGGGCCTCCGCGATGAGTGGAAGTAGGGGTACTGGTAAAGGCTGGAGGCATAGCTGGAATATGGACTGTAGTAGCCAGGGCTTTGCAGGTCTGTATAGTCGCATGGAGAGCTTGGGAACGGAGCAGTTGAAGTAGTGCAGCTCTGAGCACCATAGGAGCCATAGTCAGAGTGAGAGGGTGAGCTGTGAGAGGGCTCACTGTAGTGACTCGGGCTCAGCTGCTCTGTTTTGATGTGTGGTCTGTGCTGACCCATGTCACTGGATCCAGAGGAAGAGGCAGAGGTGGAAGAGGAGGAGAGGGCTGCTTTGCGGCTCCAGGAAGCCCCACTGGCCCCAGAGTGGCTGTACGAAGCAGCGTAAACACCAGGGTTGGGTTCCGAAACCATGGAGGAGGCTACTGAGTGCCCATTGACGGGAAGGTACTGATCGAACTCACGCACATCAAAGGCCTCCATGTTGCTCATGACGTCCGTACTGAGCTCGGATATGTCTACATTGCTGAAGTCAATGTTCTGACGCCCAGTGTCCAGGAGCCGCCGGCCTTCATTCTTCATATCTTGCTTTCCCCCATGACCATGGTGAAGGTCGGTTTTAGGGGTTGTTGGTGGTGTTGGTGGTCCATGGGGCTGACCTGAAAAATGTATAAGTGACAAATGTTAAATATGTACCAAAATAAGAGCTGGTGTCTGAATGTCACTTATTCTGTTACATTCCACAATGTTAGAGTGTGATTTCCCACCTACAGAGTAACCATCACCCACCTGGATGGTCTGTGTGATGATGATCAGCTAATCCTGCCAGGCCACCCATGCCTGGCTCAGATTTGTACATGTGATGGCTTAGCTCGGCACCAGAGTCAGAGTCACTTTGTCCTGGCTTCACACTCTTCCTACGCCTCGGCTGGTACTTATAGTCAGGGTGATCCTTCTTGTGCTGTACCCTCAGTCTCTCGGCCTCCTCTACAAAGGGCCGCTTTTCATTCTCTGATAACAAGCTACAGTAAGGAAAAAAGTAAATTACATTATGTTCTAAAAGCATTTTCTTATGTATCCTCATTGTCAAATGATTTCACATTTCACATTCACATTTAAAAATTGCAAATGCCACCATGTGGGCTATTGAAATATGGAAATCCCACATCTTCTTCATTAAGGACCACTTCTAATCCAAACCACTTCTGATTTAGACTGCTATAATTCCAAAGAAATTTCGTACACCTTGGATGTATTGATATATACCTGTGGATGTCTATGACAGTGAATATAGCACCTAGGAATTTCGGCAATAGTGCAGCGACTAGATACCTAGCTATATTGTAGTACATCTAAAATCAGGAAATAATTAGGAATAATTAAGAAATAAATATTTAATCCAGCTTTCAACCCAGCAAAGCCCTTTGTGTATTTTTTAAATAAATAAATAAAAGGCAGAATAAACTAGTTAAGTAGCTTTAAGTAAAATATAAGATATTTAAAAAATAAATGAATTACTCAACAACAACAGTGATAATAATAATAATAATAATAATAATAATAATAATAATAATAATAATAATGCTGCTCACCGCCAGAGTTTGCCCAGGGTTTTGCTGAGCTCGGCGTTATGGAGGTGAGGGTACTGATCGGCCAGTTTTCTGCGCGCCGCCTGCGCCCACACCATAAACGCGTTCATGGGCCTCTTCACGTGCGGCTTGCTCTTGAGTGTGCCATTGGCTCGCGCGGGCATCGGCACCAGAGACCAGTCGTAGCCTTTGAGCACCTGGGAAACGGCGTCCCGGATACACGCCGGGAACCTGTCATCTTCGTCTTCGTCCATTTTTTTGCTAGACGAGTGGAGCAATCCGTGGCTGTCCGATCCAGCCGGTGAAGAGGGCGCGTCCGAATCCGATTCGTCCTGAGACGCCGAGCTGGAAGTACCTGTCGGACTGCACGGGGCGTCCGCCATAGACTTGTCGCGCTCCTCGGTCATTTCTGGATCCCTCTGGTCAAAATCCTTCTTGATGTCGGTGAAATCTTACGCGTATCCCTTACGTGTGGATAGTGTCGATGCTTTAACGCTCTGCTGGAAACTCAGATCTCGTTGTGCAACTCGGTGACAGTCGCTAAAAAGACTTTTGCGCGAAGTTGGAGCGTGTCACGCCTCTTCTCACCTCTCATTGGTGGACTACACTGCCATACTATATTCTTATTGGTGGAGGACTATTCGCAGTCAAATGTAATAAAGCCTACTGCTTTCACCGAAAGAAATACTTTGGTTGAGATGTACATCAATAACAGGCGATGAATGGTTTCCAAAATGTGTGAAGGATTAAAAACTGGAGTCGTTTCTGATGTGGATGACATTAATGAATTAAGCTGCATAAAACCTATTAAAAAGAATTTTATACAGTTGTTAAACTCTTTCCTTACAAATATTCACAGTGTTTTACTTCAGCATATTAAAGCAATATATTGTTTAAATGTATAATTACCCATCCCAACAGTTTCAGCACTTGTTATGAACCAACTCTTTCCTCTCATCTGTTTTCTGTTCTGCTGTGTTCTGATCACATCCATGACTTGAAACTCTTTATTAGCTAGTCTCACCCTGTACACAACTTTTTTTAACTCTCAAAAAAGCCTTATTTCCTGCTCCTGTCATATTCATATCTTATGTATAATAAGCAAATAGGCTATAATTAATAGCCTGCATCTTTGCATTAATGCTGCCTTTTATCTAATATTTATTTACATCTTATAGGCCTGTAATATTTGAGTTATGAAGGATTCCTTTTAAATGATAGAAATTCTGCATCGAATGGCATCATTTAAATCCAAGTAATGCGATGATTAAAACAAGCAGGAAGAAGAAAACGCTGTCCTTAAAGTTGCGCTGTAGGCGAAGTAGGTACAGCTGGGTTCATAACTAAACCAAGAATTACTGCAGGTATTAACAGTGAAACACACTGAGGAAGTCAGAACAGGTAGGCGAAGTTACTTTAATTGCAAGTAAATCCGGCTAGAGTTGTAGGTGAGTTCTCATTAAGATCACTAATTCACAAAGAGAAATGGCGGGAATTAGCTGTGGAAGACGTGCTCTCACGCATCCTCTGCGTGTAACAGGTGTGTATAGGCTGGCGGGACGTGCTTTACCCATAGACCAGTCTACAAGTGAGTCCAGCCACTGAATAAAAAGCATGCACTGATCATTTCACCTTGTCACCTGCTACTGTGTTCTTAAGCAACCATTAACAGTGTTCTATGGGCTCTCTCAACAAATTAGACTACTTCTCATTTTAGTGAAAAAACACAAGCTGATTAAGAGCTACTGCTGTTTACAGCACTGTTAACCCTCTGGCCTTATGTCATTTAGTCTTTCAGTCTTTCAGAATCTTCAGAACCAACATCACTTTTTAAAACAACACAGACAGCCAATCAGTAAATTTGCTTTTGACCCAGGTAAAAATAATTGCAAATTTAATAATAATAATAATAATAATTAAATAATTTAAATTTTTTTTTAATGCAAGCAGGGTTTTCATGGAGCAACATAGGACGAAAAAAATATATAGATTTAGACAGATGACAGTTTCATTGTAGAGCCAGCACTGCCTTCATTTGAATGTAAACAAATAGACCAGAGTTATGCTAATACATTAGGGAAGATATATAAAGAGTACTGCTGCTGTAATAAAACAAAGGCCTCTGTCCACCATTTGTATCATGGAGGAATAATGGGGCATTAAAACCTAAAGGTCTCTTTGTTGTTCCCTTCAACAGGTTCCTGAGTTAAAAAGGAAGTGAACTTCTGACAACAGTTTATTTGTTAAAGGCTGTAAATGGAGGGGGAAAAATAGACACACATTTCACTTTAAAAGAAACAAACCTAAATGCTAGTGACAGAGTGTGAGAGAGACACATGACGATAAAGAGCAGAGACTGAATCACTGCCTTTTTTATTAGTGTGCCTTTGTATTCATGTATTGCAGTGTTGATTTTTATCATTGGCATTCACATGAAAAGGCAAGGTATGTTTCACTTGGCAGGCATGTTGGAAGCTTGTTTAATGCTTGCAGTAGGTGGCTGGGATAGCAGTGCAGACAGAGACCTGTGGATTTTATTCGCATGGAGAGAGAAACAGGAGATTTTCTTTACATTGTGGATCCTTCATATTCTTTAAATGAATTGCACAATGATAAATTGTATAAGCTATGATGTATTTCAGTGAGGTAAGTGATTTTCTTGCTTTTTAAAGTTGTGCATGTTGCAAATGGAAAAGTGAATAAAATATTTTTAATTGTGTTAAAACAAATAAATATCTGACAAAAAATATCTTGGAGTTGATGTAATGGTATTCCTATTTTAATTGATTTACTTCTCTAAAATTTGTGTTTCAAGGTATGTTCTTCATTTTCTGGACATGTTAACTTGCTTCCAGATCATTTAGATTGTGTTTGTATTTTTAGGGTTTATTCTCATTCTTGCAAATATTATTTTATATGAAAGTTAAACATGGGTGGCTCTATGTTATTTGTTACATCAGTAATTCCCATTCAGTTCACTGATATCTTTTCTTGGTTCAATTTGGGTCGTAGTTTGCATAGTGTTTCTTTAGCTTGGTCATAATGAAAAAAACTTATAACTGCTGTACCTTATATTTAGCCTCAATTGGTGATTATAGTTAACTGAAGAGGCAAGGCGTCATTTGATACCAAAATCCCACTAACAGATGTGGTCCATATCTAAACAAATGTTCAACTTCTGTAAGGAACTACAAGGAATGCTGAAAGGACAGGGGCATCTGGCATAGAAGGGAGGATCGTGAAAGCTCTTGCTCAGCAAAAAAATTAGAGGACGGCTCAGTTTCAGCTCACAATTAATGGTAGAAAAAGAGGCAAGGCAGAAGCATAACATTGACCGACAGCTGGTTTCACTTGCCGCCAAGTGGTGGGATCGGCTGGTGGTTTCGGTGGGCTCTGGTGTCAGAAGAGGGGAAAGGCAGGAAAAGAACGGCGGTAAAATGAATCCAGCACTTGACCTTCACTGCTCTGTGTGTTGTGGAGAGTCTGCTGCGCCCCATGTTCTGAGAGAGAAAGAGGGAGTGACAGAGAGACAGAGAGAGAGAGAGACAGAGAGAGAGAGAGAGAGAGAGAGACTCACATGAACTCAGAATGTCCCAGTGTGGGGCGGAAGGTTTTAATTTCAGCTTTTGTGATTCCTCAAAGGGGGGGATTTGGTTAGAGACAGACCAAGCAAAGCCTGCTATAGCTTGGTTCTCCCAGACTGTGGTCAGATTTACCCCTACCAGTGCATAACACTCTCCAGCTTAAATAATGCACATCCTAGATTGAATTACAAAATCGTTCACAGGGAGCTCTCATGCCTTTTTTCACCACTATTATAAAATCTGTTTGTCGTGACCACTTTTTTGAGACATGGGAAATGATGGGTACAGTCAATTGACACTATGCTTCTCACAATTTTTCTGATGAGCATAGGGTGGTGACCCACAATAATTCTAATAGGATCTCAGTGGTAAAATTGTATAAAAATATTAGGAATTTTTTTAAATTATGTAGTTTTTTTTCGACTTTTTTCTGATTTTATGCTGTGGTACTACATGTTTCTTTCGCACTGCTATGTTACTGGAGCCTTCACCATTCAGGCTGTAAACACAAGGATATGAACTCTCCCCTCCCCTTGTCTTTTTGCCCTTTTGTTCACCCAGGCTGCTAGAGACACAGCCAAACCACACACTAAACAAGCTCGTACAGCTACTGAGCCACAACACAGCTCTGTGAAATTGGGAGAAAATTAAAAGTCTCTCTGTCTTTTGCTTTGTCTGTTCTCTCTCTCTCCCTCTCTCTCTCTCTCTCTCTCTCTCTCACTCACTAAACAGTTCTCCTGGAATGGAGTTGTACAGCTTTGCACTATGTAAATAGCTTATGCAGTTGACCATATTCTGCCCACTTCTTTTATAAAAAATCCTGTTAGATCCTTTAAAGTTAAAACATACTTTAAAAAAAACAAAAACAACAAAAAGTTTGTACAATCCACCCTCTCCCTCTCCTGGAGTAAATAGTTGATGTCTTCTGTGTCTGGAGCTTGGCAGATGTGTCTTGCACATCTGGACAACTCACTGGAGGATGGACCTGCGGATGTTCAAGCAAGCTAGCCATTTGAACTTTACTGGTTCTAATCATGCCCCACCCCAAGCAGTTTGTGCAAGTTAGGCCATCCCATTGACCCATGACCCCCTGCTTCTCTAAATTCATTCTATAAAAACATCTTAATGAGGGGTTCACTATGCCAATTGAAGGTTTTATTTAAACCTATTAGGAGGCTCAGAGAGATGCTTGAAAGGTGCAGGCAGAGGGTAGGTGTTTTGTACTGAAGGAAACAATTAGTACAAACCGTGTAGAATAAATTAGCCTGAAACCATTTTTTTTCAATGCCATGAGGAAACCATTTCAAGTAGTTCCAGATTTTATTGTGGGGAAGAGGGAGGGCTGCAGTGTACCATGTCGTTTCTGATTATTTCAGATTTTGTCCACTGCACAACCATAAAGAATTTTTATTGTTGAATTTTTATTGAAAAAAAAGGAATAATAAGACAGAATACACATCAGTATATATGTATCCATTTTTTCAGTACTTTTGTAATTTTTCCAGTCTTTTTAGGTATTGGACATAGTTCATTTCTTTGAAGAGTCAGAATATGCTGTGGTTTGACTGTCCAACCATTGGTGCAATTCTGAAAAATTATTTGACATTGATCGACATCCATTTCAATCAGGAAAATTGTCAGAAGTTGCTCATTTTATGAAATATCATTTGGTGCAATCTTCAATGAAAGACAATTTGAAACTTTGATACTGAAAACAATTTAATGACAAAAAATGACATCATACAGCAACATCCCAAGGATCTTTGGACACCTTTAGAAGGTTTGTAAGACTTTGTCAAATTTGGAAAACCTTCACTTTTTTTAAGTACTACTATGTTGTTTTCAAAAACACCTTAGTGACATGGTGTTCTGTTTGGCTTAGATGGTCAATTTTGTGTCTGTTAAATTTGAGTGAACTTGAAACCATCATGTGGTGTGACCAAAAATCATGTGGTGTGATTGCTGTCTGTGATCTGATAGATAGATATATATCTTCCATTGGCTTTTTTTGCTTTGAATACTCTATTCATGATATAAATACTGTACTGTACAGATAGTTGTTTATTTCAGTTTGGCAGAGATTTTGAACAAATTTTTCTGCATTTTCAGTGTGTTTTCCTGCAAGTTCAATTAATATTTGAGGATGAATATTTTGTCCATATTCTGTATGATTTTGTCAGAAAAATGTTTTTGTAAATACATTAATTTATGTATTATTAATTATTTGAACCTGCTCAGATTCCACTAAACAGCAAAAAACAAAAATGCCACAGGCAGCAGGGTAACTCTGGCCCTAAAGCAAGAGTTATGTATCATGCTGGAAGAAAAGAAATACATATTTGAATTATGTTTTTAATAGAACTATTGCAGACATATGGCATTAACAATACCCTACTGTATTTCTAATTAAATGTTTAAAGTACTCATATTCTACATTCTACTAATGTTACTGTACTTGTAATAATTAATAATTTGTCAAAGTTTTTAAAAAAATTAAGCAAACATATTATTTGGAGGGAAAATCATGGTCACCCAACATTTTTAAGACCATGGCCAATTAATGTTGATAAATAAGTGTTAAATTCACATGACTGCATGTTTTTATATAAATATATGTATACACCACATTCCCAAATTTCACCAAATTTTGGAGGAGAGAGTGAGAATTTTAAAATTTGCCCTTTCAAAATCTTTATACATCAATGATCCATGTGTGTGTGTGTGTGTGTGTGTGTGTGTGTGTGTGTTACATCGCACATCTGAATTGGGATGACATGGTTGTTGGTGCCAGAGGGGTGGTTTGAGTATTTCAGAAGCTGCTGATCACCCAGCTGCTGATCACCCAACACTTTTTTCAATCTTCAACTATTTGAGTTACCATAGCTGTCTTGTCAGCTTGAACCAGTGTGAACATCAGTGGCAGCTGGTGGTTTTTAAAATAGGGGAAGCACAGGTATCTCTTATTGAACTGTATGTTTGTGTGTGTTGTATATTATCTGTTTCATCTGCTGGTCTGGCCTTCTGTGTAATTCTCACTCTCTCCTCCATAAGGGCATCTAAAGACTTTTCCAAAAATCAGGCTGACAACATTAGCAGAGTTTGCCATATCATGCTTAAAAGCAGCTAAGCAGCTTAATTTCAATGAAGAAGGTAGTGACAGCAAGCTAGCTAGACCTATGAATAAATAAATAAATAAAAAATACTGAAACAAAGATAAATAATCAACATTGCTTTATACCTTCAATTTATTTACAATATTTACCAATTATAATTTTATTTTATTTTAAAAAATTAAGTTTTGTAAAACAGTTAGATTATAGATAGTGGTAATAGATTAGGCTATTGACCACTACTGAGTCTGACTGGCTCAGATATGTTTAAGTTTGAGATGTTAATCATGTTCATTACCATTTCAATGATTGGCAGTTGGTTACGAGGTTCAGCCCCTTTGAGAGATCTCCCAATCATCATGTGGAGAAACTCTGCTTCCATGTAGGACAAGCAAAGAAGAGCACACTGTCAAATAAAGGTTGAGATATTTTTTTTCTATGCAAAACTTACCAGCCCACACAACCAGTGATGCCCAGTGAAGCCATGTGTCTGGAGTGGACCAAAAATGACATATTAAAAGCCTGTTGTCCAAAGAGTGGTACTCTTTGCTCCAATTGATAACAGTTTGCCTTAAATGAATGAACAGCACAATATTGCAGTAAAACAGTTGATCATTTAATTAGCGAAAATATTGAATTTTCACCAAGAGTGATGAATAATATAGACACATTTCTGCATTTAATATAGAAACATTTCATTGCCACATTTTAATGAAATTTTAGGGAAGGCCGAGCTTTCAAAGCAATCACCTGTACTGGACATTCTCCTCTGATCTCTCTCATCAACAAGCCATTTCCGCCTGCAGAGCTGTCACTCAGTGGATGTTCTTTTGTTCACCCCATTCTGTGTAAATTCTAGAGACTGTTGTGCATGAACATTCTAGGAGATCAGCAGTTTCTGAAATACTCAAATACCTTATAATGTACGAAAAAGAATTTAGGATTACTTTTGGATTGGAGAGATATGCTGATCAAGCAGCAATAAGAGCCATTCTACAGTTAGGAAGGCTCTCTTCCCATGTAATTTAAAACACTATTAGTTCAGTTTATGTTCTAACTTTAAAGTTGTCTTCTTTAAAGTATAAGTATAACCACTATACCAGCTTTGGAGTGTTTTGTATTATCAAAATAAATAGTGAAGTCCCAAACAATTACTGATTTTTACTGAAACAACAAGACTCAAAAGGAAGTCTGCAAATTCTTGTAGAAATTCAGAATAGCACTCTGATGGCCTGTAAATACTAATTAGTGGAAATGGTAACATCCATTATGTAATTAAAAATTACTTCAAATTAGTTAAATTTATATCTGTATTTCTGGGAAACCCCTAGAGCATTGTAAATAATTGCAGTGCCTCTTACTTGGCTAATTAGATGAGGGAGGTGTATATAGCTGTATGCTCATTTGGTCTAATCCAAATTTCTGTTAGTTTCACAGGACATTAAATACGTGATTAGCTATAGTTTCATTTACAATAAGCACTTTAGATGCAAGAAATTTAATATTTAGCAGTCCTGATTTTCTGAGATTTTCTACATTTTTGTTTATATTTAGCTTGGGGAACAGACACTGTCTAGTTTATCAGGGGGACATCTGTAATGCATTTTTTTTTATATATATATATATATATACGTCTCCTCAGTGATAAAACTCTTACATGTGGACAGCAATAAAATTACCACAGGAGGAGCAAGTTTCTAGTGGGTTATATTTTCTATGAACCCAGATGTGTGCGTCATTATATATTTAAGGAACTGGCAGTGATACAACTAGTCATTATTTATAGAAAACTAAAAGTTGATGATATTGCACATATGTGAATATAAAGTAATGCTTTATACCTGTAGCTGCCATTATAATGGCTCCTTTAATCATGATGCATGATCTCAATTTTCTTAATGAAATGCTTTCTGTAATCAAGGTTTTAAGTATTTTGCTGAGCGCCTCCTCCAAAGCATCCACTTTCTAATTTGCATTTCAGTAAGTGTTTAATATCTGGTGGATAGTCACTGATACACGTGCTACAAAACTAAATACTACCAGTAGCAGCAGTCAAAACATCTTTTTTTCCAATGCAAGGTGACATCTGCATGGAAAATTATGGACATGTGTATCTGGACAGGACTAAAATTATCAGAAGACCACTGAGTTTGGTGAAAAACAGTAGGTAATTCGGCCTGTAATTTTCTCAGAGGAAGATGGAGAAAAACACTGACATGGCCAATCCAGATGGAAATAAAAACACAGAGTAGCACCTGTAAAATAGGAAATTACCCTAAAACCCCATGTAAATTTAATCCTGTCTGGATAGGGCTTTAGTCTGCTTCTGCTGACCCAGTCAGCACACATGCCTCTGGTTAAGAGAATTATAATCCATAAACATGTTAATGGATAACCAGGACCACTTATGAAAATATATCATGACTGCCTACATTATAGTTTCATATTTCAAAAGCATTGTTTTAGCCTCATCCAAGTATGATCCCAAAACTCTTAGTTATAGTCATGCCAATTCCATTTTTTGACAGTATATGAAATAACTGTATCCATTACAGTCCAAACACTGCAGTCTCATTTAAATTATTCACTGTTAGTGGAGATAAAATAGACTACACTAGACAATTTGTCCTTGTGCATGTAACATTTAAGAACACTAGCACTTACTCCTGCACAGTAAGGAGTTGTAGCCATCTCTGTACAAAACTAAAATCTAGCACTTATTTGTCATCAGTTGGTGGAAACAGGATTGCACTTGTGGCATTGTTGGCTACATAATTTATAATGGAATTGTATTCTGCCCCACATGCAAGTTCCTTTCATCTGCCAAATGAATAAATGTATTCTGAATGCAGGTTGTAGCCCTTAAGAGTACGCTGTATAAAAAAAGCACTTGGCACACTTAAAGCTTTTTGTGATTTGTGTTTATGAATGACATTTGCCCACTCATGAAGCCACAAATGATATTAAGGAAAGTCAGCTGTATGCACTAAGATACCAGGATGAACTGGAGCAAAACCTTGGTGATTATTTGCCAGTTTTTTAAGTCCACCAATTAGTTACAGGGATACACTGTAGTCTTGCCCTTGTATGAAATAGCTTTATTTTCTAGATTCACAAAGAATATTTATTTGTTACCCTCATTATTTGTCTGCTGTAGATAGTGGGAGTGAAAGGTATCATTTGCTGCAGGGTGGATTTTTCCTCTTGACTACTTCACTTTTTCAAACCGTTGCCTCTCTGACAGCTACAGTAGTCCCACTGCATGCAAATGTAAAGCCTTTGACAACAGACATCAGTATCTGTGTTTGTTTTGTGTGGCTGTGTGTTCACACAGTCATATTTGCATGATTTTCTTTCTTCTGACAGTTTGTTCCTTTGATGTTATTGTTTTAAGGGACAGGTTGTGTTCAAAGCCTCTTAGTATTTGTACTTTGTGTGTATGTGCATGTTGCAGCATGGCCTGGGCACCAATCTCCATCCTCTACCAGGTCATAATTATGGGAAAGAGGGGCCAAGGAGCACATTTCCTGCACCCTCAAAAGAGTCTGGGGAAATAAAGGATTGAAAGTGCATTATGCAGAATGGACATATAAAGAGTCTTTTCACTGAGCTATATGTGCTGACCTTTACAAGGCACAGCACAGGAAGTGCCTGCCAGCTTTCTGGTTTATTTGTTTGTCTTCAGTGCAGTGATGCTGTGTTGCGTTATGTCATTTACTGATCTCCGTCATATTAGCCAATAGCATTTTAAATGAGCTGCATTATTATTTATTACACATTCAGGTAGCCTGGCCAATCATAAACTAGGACTCATTTATGGTTTTCATTCTATTATTTTAGAACACAAATACTACACTTTTCTAGTGTGTCTTTGGCTTTATTAAATGCCTGCCTTAAGACACTGCCTCTTCTGGCCCATTTAACCTTGTTGTATGTGAGTGTGCATGTGCATGAAGTAAAACAGTGTATTCATTTTGGCCTTATCCTATTGCTAGACACAGTGAGCTATTCAGGTCAGCAGGCAGCGTGCAGAGGATTGAAATTTCATATCAGCAGAAGTGGTCAAATCAGTGACACCCACTCTTCCCCAATATACCTCCCCATATCCCACAGTTCTTCTGTGTGTGTTAATTATACTAGATACCAGCCTACTGCTATCACCTGCTCTTAGTCTACTTACAGTTAATTTATTTGCTTATTTAATCTGTTGTTTAAACTGTTTCACCTCAAATGTTATGTCAGTGTTATGCACATCAAACACTGCAATGTCAGCACATCAAAATAGTTCAGAATGTCATTAAAATGGGATTATTACATAGTTACCAAATCTATAGCTCAAGGATAATATATTTTCTTTATAGCAGAAAGACTATGGCAAGGTTTGTTTTTTAGCCATTTATTTTACTGCTAATCCACTTCTATTGGTTGATTTAATAGTACATTATTCTAGTTATGCACACTGCTGCCTCCAGTGCCCTCTAATGACAACCCTTGAGACAAGTTAGAACTACTTTAATATCCTCCATAAATCTCGCACGCTAACTACACATGCGCTCTTGTCTGCATACCCCATTTACTTTTAAAATGCCACTGCTGGTTTGTGTGATGTTTATTACATCATATTATTCCTGTCACATTCATTTCTCCATGCTACCGCCTTAGTATTTAGGAACAGGATGCTTAGAGTAAAATATCACCTAGACATTCTTATGTCTTATTGTTTTTTTCTGCCTTAGTCAACTATGTATTTGCATGTGTATGCATGTCAAACCATTTTTCCCCACAATGTAATATAGATCAAGAAACTTATTTCACATCTGGACATATCAGAACAATTGGAATCTAAAAAGGTTGACCAGATTCCTAATGTAAGCCAGTGCCCTAATTGCCCCCTCCACTGCTCCACACACACAAAACACATGTATGGTTGTGTGGTATGCTCATGCTCACTGGCTTTACCACTTAGCCAAATGGGCCTTTGGCTTTGTACCAGCTGAATTAGAAATGTACCTACTCTCCTGAGTCATGGACCACACACACAATCCTGTATCTGCCACATTTGTGGCAAAATCCTGGTTTGCATGTTCGCAGATGACACAGAGTTTAAATATTTGACTTCTTCACTTAGCCATGTCACCTTGTTGTCTGTGTCATCACTGTACAGTACAGTTCATTTGTATTGTTTATGATGAGATTTCTTTTTCGTACAAATACAAAAATGGCTCACTGGTTTTGCTCAGAGGAAAAAAGTGCCACATAAAAGACATGAAACGCCATGTTTCTTTCTATCTCTCTCCCCTCTGCTGCTCTTGTCACAGTTGTGTGCGTTCGCCTCAGGGAGATCACAAAGAAGAGCTTTGTGAGAGGATGCAGCTGCCGAAATCCGACTAGATCCAGCTGAAGAGAGAAGGGAGCAGGTGGGTCAACGGCATGACCCCTCTGTTCCCAGAATATCGGGCTGCAGCCCCGTCCTTCAACACACACACACACACACACACACCCACACACACACACACACACACACACACCTTCTGTCATTGTAAACAAGCTGTACCAACAAAAATGCACAACACAAAAAAGACAAAAATTATAATGCCATATCTGAAAAAGCAGAAAATATAAACCTCCCAAGACACATTTTGCATATGGTGCAAAACAAATAAATATTGTTCAAGTACCTGGCCCTTTGGCATGCAAATATATAAAATAGCCTGAGGAAACCATTGGTCCTGAAAGTAACCGTTTTGTTTTTTCTAGGAGTTTTTCTTGGACTATTTGTTTTGCTACAACAAATTGCTTCTCTGAACAATGTGCTTCTCTCTGCCTTGTTTTTTATGATATATAACATATATCAACAGAACACTGAACAGAGGGATAAGGCATGTTTGTGGTGGGGTTGGAGAGAGAGAGAAGTCCTGCCAGGTCTTAGAGGTAATGATGTTAACAGGTTGTAGGGCTGCCAAAAAGGGGGATTTCTGTAGGGCAGTGGGAACTTTGGTAAAATTATCCCTTTTCCGGCTTTGCACGAGGAACAGAATGAAAGAAAAGTCGAAAATAAAGAAATTCACTTGGCCCTATGTTCTTACTTTTCACAAAATGGATCAAAGGACAATCTCATTTTCTTTCTCTGATTGTCAGATCTCTCATCAGAGACTTACCATCCATTGGCATCAATGGGATGCAGATTTGCCATAGTATTTCAAGGCATGCTTTAATTCAAATGATGCAGTACATGAAGTCAAGCTGACAAGAAAAATTTCAGTCTACAGTTTGGGTTATCATGCATCCACAATTCACCATTCTTCTGCACAGCTCAAAAACTAAAAGATGAAAATATTTTAATACATATTCATCCATTCAATAATTTCATACAGAGTCTGGGGAGGTCTTAATGCTAGTTATGTATACTATATGGCCAAAAGTTTGTGGACACCTGACCATCACACCCATAAATAGGCCTTCCTCAAACTGTTCCCACAAAGTTAGAAGCACACAATTGTCTGGGATGTCACTGTATGGTGTTGCATTATAATTTCCCTTAACTACGGGAAATTATAATGCAACACTCGAACTAAGGGGCCTAGCCCAAACCTGTTCTAGCATGACAGTTCCCTGTGCACCAAGCAAAGTCCATAAAGACATGGTTTGCCAAGGTTAGTGTGGAAGAACTCGAGTGGAAGAACTCGCCTAAACCCCACTGAACACCTTCGGGATTAAATGGAATACTGACGGTGGCCTGGGCCTTCTTGTCCGATATCAGTGCCCTACCTCACTAATGCCCTTGAGGTTGAATAGGCACAAATCCCCACAGTCATGTTCCAAAATCTAGTGGAAAGCCTACAGAAGAGTGGAGGAAGAGTGGCTGTTATAGCAGCAAAGAGGGGACCAGCTCACTTTTAATGCCCATGGTTTTGGAATGATATATTCATCAAGCACATATTGGTGTGATGATCCACAAACTTTTGGCCATATAATGTATCTAAGTATGGTTCTTTGAATCCCAGATAAAAGCCAGGGGAGGTAAGACCCAGCCACATACTTTCTTGTGCATGTCCACACACATGCCTAGACATTCAAGAAAGTCAATTTTATAATAAAGTATTTATTTGCAATAAATACCAGGCCTCCAGCCCTCGGCGTCACCTGATGCCGGTGGCTGGGGGAGGGGACGTCGCAAGCGATGCGCGAGAAAACAGAAGCGCGGCAAGAGGGCGGGGGTCCGTGCTAGGCTAAAAACAAACCCTAGCCAGCCAGCTCTCCTGTCCATCCCGCTCTCCAATGTCTGCTCCCTGGACAACAATCCGACTCCAGCAAACTACCCGGCGTGAGTTTAAAGACTACTGCGACTTTGTTTTCACGGAGACGTGGCTCAGTGACAGAGTTCCAGACCCCGACATTCAGCTAGACGGGCTAGCCTTGTTTTGTGCCGACAGAAATACAGCTCTGTGAACTGTATGGGGCTATTAGTGAATTGCAGAATTCTCACCCTGACGGACTGTTTATTGTTGCCAGAGATTTCAACCATGCAAATCTCAAGTCAGTGCTCCCTAAATTCCATCAGCATGTGGACTTTGCAACGAGAGGGAAGCACGCGCTGGATCTTGTTTACACAAACATCCCAGGCGCGTACCGGGCAGAGCCCCGCCCCCACCTCAGCTACTCAGACCACATCTCTGTTATGCTAATCCCAGCATACAAACCGCTAGTTAGATGCTCCAACCCGGTTCTGAAGCAGGTGAAAACCTGGCCAGCAGGAGCCATCTCTGCTCTTCAGGACTGTTTTGAACACACTGACTGGCACATGTTCAGGGAAGCGGCAACTGACATCGATGTCACCAACTTGGAGGAATACTCGACATCAGTGACCAGCTATATCAGCAAGTGCATTGATGATGTCACTGTCTCCAAGATCATCACCACATGCACCAGAAGCCATAGATGACTGCAGAGGTGCGTGCACTACTGAGGACCTGAGACTCCGCCTTCAGAGCAGGCGACAAGGTGGACCAGGCGAGTGCCAAACTGTCCCGGGCCATCAGAGAGGCAAAGCACATGCACGCACAGAGTATCCACAACCACTTCAAGGCCAGCAGAGACATGCGGCGCATGTGGCAGGGCATCCAGGCCATCGCCAACTACAGGACAACATCACCTGCCTGTGTCAGTGATGCCTCCCTCCCAGATGCGCTGAAAAACTTCTATGCTTGGTTTGAGGCGCAGAATGATGTGACGGCGAGGAAGACCACCCCTCCTCCCAATGACCAGGTGCTGTGCCTAACCACGGCCGATGTGAGGAAGACTCTACACAGAGTCAACCTGCGGAAGGCTGCTGGACCAGACAACATTCCTGGCAGAGTGCTCAGAGGATGTGCACACCAGCTGGCAGATGTTTTCACGGACATTTTCAACATCTCCCTGAGCAACGCTGTCGTTCCGACGTGCCTCAAGGCCACCACCATCGTCCCCATGCCTAAGAAGTATTCAGTGTCCTGCCTCAACGACTACCATCCCGTTGCACTTACACCCATCATCATGAAGTGCTTCGAGAGGCTCATCATGAGGCGCATCAAGACCCTGCTGCCCCCCTCACTGGACCCACTGCAATTCGCTTACCGTCCCAACCGCTCAACAGATGATGCCATCACCACCACCCTCCATCTGGCCCTCACCCACCTGGACAATAAAGACACATATGTTCGAATGCTGTTCATAGACTTCAGCATTCAGCATTCAACACAATCATTCCTCAGCATCTGATTGGTAAGCTGAACCTGCTGGGCCTGAACACCTCCCTCTGCAACTGGATCCTGGACTTCCTGACTGGGAGACCTCAGTCAGTCCGGATTGGGAACAGCATCTCCAGCACCACCACACTGAGCTCTGGGGCTCCACAGGGCTGTGTGCTCAGTCCACTGCTGTTCACTCTGCTGACTCACGACTGTGTAGCAATGCACAGCTCGAATCACATCATCAAGTTCGCTGATGACACGACCGTGGTGGGTCTCATCAGCAAGAATGAAGAGTCAGCATACAGAGAGGGGGTGCAGCGACTAACGGACTGGTGAAGAACCAACAACCTGTCTCTAAATGTGGACAAAACTAAAGAGATGGTTGTTGACTTCAGAAGAGCACAGAATGACCACTCTCCGCTGAACATCGGCGGCTCCTCTGTGGAGATCATCAAGACCACCAAATTTCTTGGTGTTCACCTGGTGGAGAACCTCACCTGGTCCCTCAACACCAGCTCCATAACAAAGAAAGCACCTGTACTTTCTGAGAAGACTGAGGAAAGCACATCTCCCACCCCCCATCCTCACCATGTTCTATAGAGGGAGTATCGAGAGCATCCTGTGCAGCTGCATCACTGCCTGGTTTGGGAATTGCACCATCTCGGATCGCAAGACCCTTCAGCGGATAGGGAGGACTGCTGAGAAGATCATCGGGGGTCTCTCTTCCCTCCATCGCAGACACTTACACCTTACGCTGCATCCGCAAAGCCACCAGCATTGTGGATGACCCCACACACCCCTCTCACACACTCTTCACCCTCCTGCCGTCTGGCAAACAGTATCGAAGCATTCGGGCCCTCATGACCAGACTGTGCAACAGTTTCTTCCCCCATGCAATCAGACTCCTCAATACTCATAAACTGGATTGAAAGAACACACACACATACACACACACACAACTATACATCCCCCATCCTCTTTGCAAATTTTTTTGCACATCCCCACATTACATTATGCTGCTACAAATATTTATTATACTGTACATATCTTATACTCTCTACTAGGCTGCTACTTCTTATGTTTACACCTACAGCAACTTATATTGTACTCTTTTTGCACTATTGTCACTGGATTCACTTTCTAATAGAACTGTGTACTGGTCGGCGCTGCACTGGGACTTACTGTGCCCATTGTCTATCTCAGTAGTCATTGTACTGTCATGTTTGCACTTGTGAACTTTATGTATAAATTTATGTAGTCCCTTGTAGTTCTGTGTTGTTCTGTGTTTGTCTTCTGTAGCACCTTGGTCCTGGAGGAACGTTGTTTCGTTTCACTAAACAACTGGCTGTATATGGCTGAAATGACAATAAACTCCACTTGACTTGACTTGATTTAAATACTGCTGTCATGCAGCCATCTTTTCTTGGAATGTTCTTGTCGAGTTGGTGCTGGTTCTGAATGATAGGGACCCCTGGCAGTTACCTGGGTTTTATAGAACCACAGTTACATATGTAACTAATATTGTAATTTTAATGCTCCCAACTGGAAAGGGTGGTGAGAATCAACTGGATTAAGTGTAGCAACATTGACATGAGGAACAGGACGCATGCAGATCCCCAACTCTTTTTACCCAAGTGATTGGTAGGAAAAAAGTTTTTAAAGATACCCATGTCAATTCTACATCCTGCATAGGCTCATAAGATGGGGCCTTAAGGTACTCCAGCACAGCAAAAGAGGGAGAACCCACACCAGGCTTTTAGGAAATCATGATGGATCAATACACCTCACCCCATTCAGGAAGGCTGTGATACGATAAACCTATGTGCCACCAGAGGGATGCCAACCATGGTGCTGTGGTGCACTGCAATGGCACCACATGTAGATTTAGTGTGGATGGGCACTTACTGCAGTTTAACAGTCACTGAAGAAAATTTTGTATCTTTGGAACCTGATAGTGCACAGGATCCAGTCAATAAGGTACATGCCATTCATGGAACAGCTTACACCTTACACCAAGGGCATTGCAGGCCAGTGGCTCTTGCATTTAGGAGTATTTCCTGGCCTGCTAGGTTGCAGTCCTCAATTGGTCAGCCCAAGAGGCTAGACCCACAGAGACAGGTGTCCTGGCTGAAGCTGCTAAATCACTCCATCCATTTGGGACAGCTGATCTGCTGGCAAGGAAAGTTGCCAGGGTGTTTTCAAAGTAGTAGTGTAAAACAAGGTATTGCAGGCCATCTGGAGGCCATTATCAGGACTCTATGGCCTGGCTGCTGAACTCTGTGGCATAAGAGGCTAGCCATATTATGGTGTGGTTGGCCTGCTGGGGGCCAGTACATCTTGTCCCAGCTGGTTGCCTGGCTCCGCCAGGGACAACTACAATTTCTTGATTTGGCACTGGTGAAAAGGTATCAACCTCACCAAACATTTTCCAGATACAAGTTATGACTTCTGAGTGCAGACATCACATGCCATCTCAAGAGTGCATCCCCTGCACCTTTGTATACCCCCAGTAGATGACTATCCTGTTCCTTGGTGGAGGCACAATGGACACAGTCGACCAAGTGCAGCTGTATCCTTATGCCACTGGCTGGAGACAAGGCCAATAAAAAGCATCTGTGTTCTGAAAAGGAACCTAGAGACTGGCTTCTTGTTATGCCTATCAGTTGTCACTAGATGTTATTTTTTGTGAATAGAAAGCTGTTCAAGCTGTGGGGCTTGGGTTTTGACACTTTAAGAATCAACATCGGCACCAGATCCTTAAGATGGGTCAATGCAGAGGCAATGAGCCCACCTTCAGCTTCCAAGAGGCTTAGACTTTGGCTGCATGGACAAAATTCCTGCAGCATAGCTCTTTTGTGTAACCACTTGGTGAAGTATTTAATATGGGGGAAATCAGATGCAAGTGTAAGAGAAATGAGGGGTCTGTTTTGTGGAGGGAAAACTGACTCCAACCCCAAAGCAGAGTATTAGCAGAAATCCAGTTTACTTGGCAAACTCAGCAATGAACAGTGTGTATCATGGTAAGGGAAAAACAATCAACCACACTAGTGGCACGTAGCCACAGGCCTACTAGTCACCTAGACATGGGGGATGTGGAATAAAAGGAGACAATGCAAAGGGAGAACCCAGTGGGTAGAGATGATGGTATGAACAGCTTACTGAGTAGAAATTAAAAACTACAAGCACAGAGATAACCTACACAACAGTGTGGTAAGTGATAGCCAATATAGGCTAGCTAATGAGGGAAAACCAACATGAAACTAACTGAGGCCATGGGGCTCCGTAACAGTATAGGGAGAAATGCTCGTAATGTGTAAAAATACACTCACCAAGTTACAGAGAGAGGTGGCTATCTCCAGCTTTGGAGGACAGGATACCTGTTGCCCTGACTGTAGTCACAAGCTGCTAAGTGCTATTATTATGTATAGTTAAATTAATTGCCCTACTGTATATGTTTGGTCCTACATGTGTGGAAGGCTTGAAGTAAAAAAAGATATTTGACAGCAGTATATTTTGCAAATACTGCATCATATGTCACTATGTGACTTTATTGAAAGGTTTTGGCATCCATGTGTATCTTTAGTGTATCGATGTGGTTCTTACCACTCATAGTGGTTAGAAGTGGTGAAATAGAACTATATGTACAGTATATGGACCATGCATTCCCATAAACAACTTCTTTACAGTAGAATTGAGCAATAGCTGCAGTGGATTCACAACTCAGCTCCCTCCTCCCTCCTTTCATCCTTTTCATTTGCCAGGGTGCTTTTAGTGTGCAAAGAGAATAGGGCTCTCTGTCATCACATTATGGCTGACCAGAGTGCCCTACCCAGCATGCCCCCAGTGGCCCAGGTCTGAAAGGCTCCAGTGTACTCACACACTTAGTATTCCTCCAGGGAGCAGCAGGCCACATCCTTATCTTCACTGCTAATACATTCATGGTCCCCTGCTAATAAAGCCAGCCTCTATCAAGGCTAAATGATCATGTAGCTTTTTTACACTTGTCCTCATCCCCTAACTCAGTGGTTCTTGAACTTTTCTAGTCTAAGGCTTTCACTGTAGATAGAAAGTGCCACTGTGACCCCCCACCAACTATTCCCCACTCCCACCCACAACTATTGCTGCCTGCCCATACAAGAGACGTGGCACTGTTCTGATAACATTAAGTGGGCACAGAATGACTATGAATTGTGATTGGTTGGCATAATAATGTATAATATCATCTAATTTTTTAAACAAGTGTGTCTTTTTTACATTTGACCAAAGCAGATTTAATAAATCAATTAAATTATAAATTATTAAGTGGAGTAACAAGTGGAGATTTTTCTGTGCCCCCTTGTTTGAGAACTGCTGCTGTATCTTTTCTTGTTATTGCCAGTGGATCCACAGTTACCTTTGTGAAGGTTGAGTTTGAAATGTTAGTCAAGTCACAGAGTAGGTTACATTTTTCTCTTTTTTTCCAGAAAATTGTTGACTTTAATACATCTTAAATTTTTAGAATGTTATCTTTCTAAGAGTTACAATAAGTGCCATATAGGAAATGGGCTAAATAGATTAATCTCAGTAGGGCCACCCTATCACTTGCAATGCCATGAGTAATTCTACTGCACCATCCTAAAAATTATGAGTAATTTGATTATATCTTAAACATGCATACCATGTTATCTGTTTGAAAAAAAAAGGTCTTCCAAATAGCATGGAGGGAATCTATAAACTATTATCAGGTAATTATATATATGGAAGCAGCTAAATTTTCAAACTTGATAGAAAGCATTTACAATTAATTTACAACAAATGATTAGGCCATGAATGATTCTCAGATTCCTTAAGAATCCTTAGCGGTCATCATTTTGACAAGGAAATAAAGATAACTGTTTAAGTAAGCTTTAACTAATCCTGAATGTGGCCACAGGAGTCTTGTGCAAGTCTGAAAACGTATTGAATTGATTTGTCTAATGAATCAAATTGCTGATACTGAGTGTGGCACAAGAGCTATTATAGAACAGCAAGTGTAAACATATGAGAAGGAAGGACTGGGTAGATTTCCACCTGAGAATGATGGCCCTGTAGGTGACTGCTTATCTTATCTAGCCCATCAGATGGCACATAGCTCTTGTGCTCTTGTCCTTCTTTTGAGCTTATGCTCTCTCTCTCTCTCTCTCTCTCCCCCCTCTTCCCATCTGCTAATTTGGAGTTTTTCATGTTCACAGATTTGATTAGCCTGCTAAAGCAAAAATAAAATTCTTTACCCGACCATCTGCACTTTCCACCACTTTCTGCACTTTTGTGTTAGGGAGTCTGCAAATTGACAGCTTTTGGTCAGTGCACTAAATTCACTAACACAAGTTTTAAAAAAGGCCATTCTGGAAATAGTGTGTGTCTTTGTGTATACATATTAGCTAAATATTTTCACTTAAATGCCTTTCTTATATACTTATAGCTAATCTTAGTCACCTGTTGATATGATTAATATGAGCTGTAGGTCTGTATGGATTCAAAGGGAATTGCTGAAGATGTGTTGAGGATTTGACAAAGCATGCTTGGTCTACATTTTGTGAGGCACCAGCAGTTGGATGATGCATATGGGTAAGGTTGCTGTTACCACCTAGTCACTGTGCATGTTGTTTGTAATATGATAAATAAATATATCATAAAAATTGCAATATTACTGGCCAACTAGTTCTGTCATTACATCTACAACAACTGGAGTGTCATAAAAAGTTTATAATTCACTTTATTAGTATTAGATATCAGTTCATTGTAGGGCTACTGAATTTACTGCAAAAGATATTTTTAGGGCAAAATAAAGAACCCTAAAATCCAAGTCTCTTTTTAACAATGTGTGTGTGTGTGTGTGTGAACACGCATACATGTTTGCATGTGTTCAAAGGTGTATGTTTTCTTCCTCTTTTTAGAAAGGTACAGGATGAATTTTAGTGTGAAAGGGAAGTCACCTAGCTCATACTACTGGGTTCTAACTGTCACCAGGCTTACTTCATTTTCCTATTCCTCAGCCTAGTTGAGAGTACATATGATAAAAAAAAAAAAAAAAAAATTGTAGTCAGGCTGTGCTTTGCATTGACAAATTCTTCACCTTGCGGGATGTCAGTGACAGTCCGATAAGCTCAGGTGAAAACAGCCCTGATTTGCCTATTCAAAGCTACCCTGTTTTCCCTTTTACCCCAGCAGTCCATGCTGCAGAGCTGCCCAAGCCAACCAGGATGTTTTGGATGCAAAATAAAATGCAAAAAGAGTACCATTTGCATGTCTCAGCTCACCGTTCTCCCAACTTCACTTATTAGTCATGGACTGCGGTTTCACTATTACCCTCGCACTGGTATTCATCATGTTATGCTTAAGGCAGTTCTACTATGAAATTAGCCAACACATACAACAAAAATTCATTTATTTATTCTATTGTGAACTAAGAATGGACAAAATGTCAAAGCAAGAAGGTGGACAATAGTTCCCTGATCCCTGAACCCAGGAACAAGTTGTTAAGCCATTATGTTATGTCTGATCCCGGTCTTTAATTTTGTCTCTGTTTGTTCTATAATCCTTATGTCCATACACACATCACCACATTATTCCACCTACCTCTACTACCCAGCACCCCTCAGCTCAGTGATGTCATCCTTTGGAGCTGACACTCATATTGCCAGAGGCTGCTAGCTGTGTTTTCTCATTTTGTAACCGTTTAAGGTTTTTGCTATAAAAGTCCCTCCTGCTTTAACATGACACATTTACCCAGAAGAACATGATATACATCTAATATGCAAATATAAAAACAGTCAGATGGCGTGTCTGTTTTTTTTTTAAAGGCTCTGTGCCTGGTGTTTTGGTCTCTGCCAAATGTTGGGGTTTGCCACAGTGCTGAAAGTGGTTTTTCCATTAGTCCCAGTGCAGCAAGCTGTCTTTCTCAAAGATCAGGTGCCAAGTATATCATTTTCCTTAAGTACTTACAACTGTAAAAAATAAAATTTAATTCCCTTGGACCCATATTAATTACAGGCAGTTTAAGAAATAAAGTACAAGGTAAAGCTATTGGGATTTACAGAGCCCAGGTATTTTTTTTTAATATATTTTATATATCATATTATATTTTTTTCTGGTTTTCTCTCTCTCCTTTTAAAAAAAAAAAAAAAAAAAAAACTAAGCAGTTGGTAATTTATA
>CM040466.1:16525068-16589149 GCA_022758105.1 Pangasianodon gigas
AACTTGTAAATCTTGGCAGGATTATTAGAGTATGACTATGCACCTGTCCCAGAGGAAGGCCGGACTAATCACTTTATTTCCCATCCAGCGTTACCATGTGTGGCAGGCCACAAAGAGGGACCCCAAGCAAAACAAAACAATGAGCTTTGGAATTTCTTACATGTCCAAGGATATGTAAGCCCCAACCCCTTTTTTGTTATTTTCTCTGAGCTAGCTTCAGTAGAGAATATCTGGAAAGGCTACTTTCAATCTGAAGCTTCCCTTTCCTCTTATTGCATCATGTTGCCTATCCCGACCTTACTTGCTCCCCTCCTATTTTCAGTTGACTCATCATTTAAGCCACGACCTCATAGTCAAAAGGCCAGCCTGCTATTAGCCTGCTCTGCTAAATTTCCTAAGAACATGGGAAACTTGGGTCACTCCCTACAAAGGCTGGATCTGATGTGAATCAGAGCAGGCTTGCATTCTGTTGACCAAGGGTGAGGTTCTGCTCCACGCAGACCACACAGCATGAGAAAATCTGGCCGGCAGACACACCTCTGTTGGTGTGTGCCGTTATGATGATGACATCCAGCTTTTCCAACATCACAACTCTTACCAAAACATTTTAAAACAAGTTAAAGATATTCTCTTTCTCATATTTTATTTCCATACACAAGCAAACATTTTTTTGCTCTTCAAAACAGCATTAGTGTGTCTAACAATAAATGCTAATTGGTGAACACCTGCTTTTTTCACAGGTACATTAGTGTTGTTTGATTCAGCAAATCATTGCAGGTAAACTAGCACTGCATAGTGCAGGAGTATGTCATGGTAGTTTTTCTGGGCTCAATAGGAGATCTAAGTATTTGCCTGTGGTTTTCTGCTGTCAGCTTGTTGCCAAGTTCCCTAACTGAGGGAAACGGTTTCAATAAAGCATCAAAGGGAATGCTGGGGAATGTGCTTCAGATGGTGAATTCTCCTTCCTATTTCATCTCGACATATTACAGCATCCTTTAGACTTAAATTTAAAATAAGTAAATTCAAGGCAAAAGACATTTGTTGTTTCCCCAATCTGATTAGACAAATTATTTCATTTTAAAAGACAAAGGTTTAGTTTAATTCTGTTCTGGGCTGTGTGTCATCCTGGCCCTTTTTTTTGTCTCTATTTGAGTACACGAATGTCAAGTCCTGTATTATACGTCTCAAGGCCGGATTTGATTTTCTGTTCCATTCAGTGATCTTTCCTCAGGTGGCAAGTGGAGCATACTTGGAAGTGTTTAATCTGTGCCATAATGCCTAAATAGGTTTTATTGCATCTCAAGCAACTCTGTGATGTTGTCCAGATAGGTGAGTACTGGACACTTTTTTTACTATATTTTTTTTTACAATGGGCAAAAAGATCACAGCTTAAATTAAGTTCCCATGACTCAATGTGATAGCAATTATAGTTGCAGCTGTGAACTCACGCTTTTACACATCTTCACATCTTAGTCTTGTTAACTCACTGGATGCATTACAGCTTGCTTTTTGCCAAAAAGGGTTTGGAACTTGCTTTAATTGGGAACATGATAGTTATTAGATACATAAAGAATGTCCACCATCCAGGCCCACTACCACAGTGATTAACAATCAGTCTTATTTCTTCATTATGGGTATCTCATTTTTTGTTGGTCATTAAGCAGATTGGTGACTTCATGCTTTGATGTCTATTAATGGTTAATGTCAATGCAGTGTCATTGGGAATCAAGGAAATTTTGGCAGTGTATGGTTTCTGTCTAGAGTGTGTTAGCATGCTTCTAGTTAAAATCTTTCGTTTTGTCTGATTCAGTCTCTCCCTTTCCCTTAAGTGGTGTCCCCAAGTATTTTTTTCCCTAAACATGTTTTTTTCTGTTTTGTTTCGTCTGCTGGTGAGCTCCGGGTTCAAATCAAATTTAATGCTTCTCTCTGAAAGCCACAAGAGGTGGTGGCTTTTCTCATACATTTTGTAGCTGTTGGGTCTTTGTGTGGCTGAAGCTCCAATTTTTGTTCCCAGCTGACTCTGTAGGCTTCTGCCTTAAAATCAAACCAGACACAGATGTCCTTCATTCATTTCAAACATTTAAAATGAATGGTTTTCCACAAATTCTATACAAGGTACAGGATGATTAGATGTAGATAAGGATAGATGTGGCTTATTGCTCTTCATTTCCAACCAACCTTCACTTCACTTCTGTGTCTTCTGCTAGTCCTGATGTCCTCTAATAGGTAATGCCCCAAGAATGTCATTAATGAAAAATGGAATCAGCTGTGACCTGGAGAATTGGTTAGGGCAAAATGGGCACTTCACACTTGACATTAATTGCTGAGGATCCCAACATGGAAAGATCAATAGGGAAAAGGAAAAAATCTTGAAAGTGTTTTCAAATCCACAGCAACACTGACCAGGATAAAATGGTTACTTAAAGTAAGTGAATAAGTAGTTTCTTAGACACATCAGTTCTTATATCTAAAATAATGTAGGACGATATTGAATATCATATTCACAAATTTCTTTAATTAATTCCCATGGCAATTAAGAAGGGGTGCAGGGGTGATTATAACTGTCAGTTGCTACAACTAAAAACAGGTTTTCATCAGATCCTCTAACTGAATGGAATGCACTGAAAAATTACTAAAAAGGGAGGAAAAAACAATCATCCAACTCGTAAGACTACCAAAAGTTGACACTGTCTGTTCTGAGGTATTGTTCTTGCTACTGTACCTTGATTCCCTGGTAAAACACTTTACCTCCATCTGTTGGGCCCACCTCCTCCTTTTCCACCTCTTAAATACCTTCTACCTCGTCCCAATAATTACCTTTGGGTCTCCAGACTTGGTTCAGCTTGCAGCCTGTATGTTTTATTAGTGACTGTTCGGACACAGCTAATTACTTCCTGAGGGAACTGCCTCTCAGTGCTGGCCCTCTCCTGTGTGACTGACTAACAGGGTACATTATGAGCCTGGAGACATTCCTGCCTTTTATATGCTTTTATTACAACAGATTGGCATAAATCTAAAGATGGTCCTAACTCGAGTTTGTTCATCGAGCCTTTATTTCACAATTCAGGGCATCCTTATATAAAGCAAATAATCTTACAGTAGCTCCTATTTGTTGTGCAAAGCCCATTGGGATCCAAGATGGTTATTACAAAGCATATATTTTTGTTCACCAAAAACAACCTACCTGTGTTTCATGTACTCCATGGCTCTCCATGATTGGTTTGCATGATCTGTTCTACATATTACACAAGCTTACTGGGTTTAAACTCTACTATAATGTCCCTGTAAATTAGGCTCCAGCAGGAAAAGACGGTCCTTGTTCAACAAATGTCAATGCAGCTCATTATGTTGCACTTATTTTATTTTTTTGTAAGCCCTGTACATTACATACTAAGATTCAATTAATAAAAATATGACCAATGTGACTGCGTTGAATTTACATGTATCCACTGATTGAGCAAAAACATACTCCAACATTTGCACACAATTATGGGAGACTATGCACTACTCCTGAATAAACTAAGAGATTTTATGAAATGCATCATTTCTCAGTGCATAAAGGACTGAAATGATAAAACATGTATGATGAGTGACAGATCAGGTGGCTTAAAATGCCTGACACCATTCTGCTTTTCATTTGGAGAAAATGGGACTTGATCATGGCCAGCCATCTTGAAAGAAGGTCAGCACATTACTCCTCACAAACATAATCGAGATAACTCAAATTGACTAATGCACTTACCTCACATTCCTGCCACTTTGACAGGCAGATGTCAGCATGTCCAGGTGCCTTTTAATGTGTTTCCACTTGGCAAATATGACACAGGTATATCTTTAAAGAGAAAGCACATTAATTTAGCTGTAATCAGGTTCTGCCTGGAAAAAAAAAAAGATTTTTTTAGTATCACTGCAATTAAATCAAAATAAAATTAAATTATAAATAAAATTAAAATAGAAAGATGAGATGGTGCTGTGAAATGATGTGATGGCTGATTACTGTATCAGCTTTGAAAAACATTCAAAATTATATAATTTGTAGCTTGGGTACAGATCCAAATGAAAGAACTGCTTTACCCATTGTTTTAAAGAACACCAAATCTATCTACATAAATAATGTTGCAGTCTCAATAACCCAGATATATTTTTTATATTCCATCAGTGTTTTATATACAACATCACAGAAATACATTAACCCTCTATTCTTAAGATGTAGTGTGATCAGTGGGGAGAGGTGTGTCAAGTGCATGCTCTCTGATAGTACTACTGGGAACTGGGAGAATATAAGTTTCAAAAAGGATCTCTTCCCAAACAGGATGTGAATGACCATGGATCAAATGCTCCTCTTCCACCTCCCACTGTTTCCCTCTTGCCCTCCAAGGAAGAGAGAAGAGGAGGAGAAGAAAGAGGAAGGGACTTCAATCTCTGAGACTATAGGCAGCAAGGGGTGAACATCAGGGTCACACACCAAAAGAAAAAGAAAAAAAGACAAGCCACCACCATCCTCAGCAGCTTCATTTTATGCTTTCATAATCTGGGACCAATCACACTTCATTTCCTTCCAGGACAATACATTCATTACAATTTTTTTTACACTTTTTTTCTCCCAGGGTTCTACTTCTCTCTAACCCAAGTCTCCCTTAATCACTGTCATGATCGAGTGACTCTAAAATGCATCCAGGCAAAATGTGGTCATGGGGATTTGGAAGAAGTCACTAAAACCTCTTTTCACAAAGATGAAGAAAGCAAACATCAAGCCCAGAGCTTCATTATACACTTGGATTTTATATTCCCAACTCTCAGTGTGTCAGAAATTAGAGGCATCTGCCCCTACATATACTGATGGATTTATCCTTCCCCATTGGTCCTCGCCATGTGTCTTTACTGGCCTTTCTGTAGAAACTGCAGCTGATGGCTGCTACAGTGCCTGGCCACTTCATAATGCTCTGGATGACACTGAATCGCCTGGATGGCACACCGTGACAACTAATTTAACTGGGGGAATTTTGTTGCTAAAGCACTGCATAAGTAATGCATTTGCAGGAGGTGTGTGGGGGTGGCTCAACATTTTCACATTAACAGAATCACATTTCTGGGAGGAAAAAATCCAGACATTGCAGCCCTTCTTTATCTGATTATCCATAATGTCATAAATGCAAGAATGTACTCAGATAGATAGCACAAGTAGCAAATGAATTAGACATTCCCGTCAGCAAATATCTATGCCAATCCCTCCTCCTACATGACCTCCTTAATCTCAGATATGGAGCACAATTATTCTAATTAGTTCAATTGCGTTAGTGAGGGCCTGGCTAGAAGAAAGACTCTCTTTCAGGCCAATGCAGACTCCACAGAGCTGGGGAGAATGACCTGACCCCTACACAGTTCCTCTCAATGGGCCTTCTCCCTCTCCTTCCCAATATTACCATGTCCACCACTCTATGTTATTCCTCCTTCTGGCCTTCTTAAATTGCTTCTTTAATTCTCCATAGTACTTTTTCAGCAATTGTATTGCAACTTGGTTTGACCAAATAGTCATATAAGTGTTAACTGATATTATACAAGAGATGGCACACAATCTACAATCTGTTTTGCTTTTCTTCTGTTTTTTTTTTTTAGTTATGATACAGTAAATGTATTGTTTCATATCATGTTCATCTCTTGAAAGTCTCATGGCACTTATATTTTTAATTCTTTTTGCAAGAATCTATGTAAATTTTGTTTCAGTATATAGGAAATGTTTGAAAAAATGTTTTTTAATATCACAAATTAAAAGGCATTCAAAAAAAGGAACAAGATTCCATGAACTAGCAGAAGGACAGGCTGGTGAATCCTTCTCTCCTTTTTTTAATTGCTGATCCTTTCTAGTAGAAGGCTTTCTACTAGTTTCTTTTCTTTCTTTTTTTTTATTTAAATGTGGCTGTGGGTATGTGTGCATTAGTGAGGCCAGACACTGATGTTGGGTGAGAAGGCCTGGTGTGCAGTCAGTGGAGCTAAGGGGTCAGTGTTCCAATTCATCCCAAAAGTGTTCAGTGGGGTTGAAGTCCAGGGCAGGCCATTTGAGTTTTTCCACACCATACTTGGCAAACCATATCCTTAAGGACCTTGCTTCATGCACAGGAACACTGTCATGCTGGAACATGTTTGGGCCCCTTAGTTCCAGTGAAAGAAAATCTTAATGCTACAGCATACAAAAACAATCTAGACAATTGTGTGCTTCCAACTTCGTGGCTACAGTTTGGGGAAGGCCCACACATGGGTGTGATGGTCAGGCTTCCACATACTTTTGGCCATATAGTGTATCTGCAATACCCGTCTATGATACATAAACCCGCACAACCCTGCTCGTGGAAAAGTTCATTATCGTGATATTAATAGGATATGCACTATTTGACTTTAGACCACCCGAAACTTTTCCTTGCTGCAAAATAAAACCATATTTCTACCATATTTCTGTACAAACAAAGAAATATGCTTTCACACAGTATACTGAGCAGTCACTCCATATAGCTTTCACAGATTGCATGCTGTGCCGAGGGCAGCCCGTCTCTGCTGGGCTCTCCAAATTATAATTTAATTAATTATGTTCATTGCACATGTTTTTCATCAAAAAAAAATTCTCAAATGATCGTTCTCCATTGTTACTTAAAGAAAATGTTCTCAGAAAATCATATGGGCATTATAATGAAATGCCACTTAAAGGACCTCAGTTTGACTCACAACAGCATTGCCCCCATCTTTATAATAGATTCTGATGGCATGTACATTCCAGATCTTTCTGGAATGTAACAAACACAAAAACTGAAGTAAATCTAAAAAAAAATATTAGAAGGATATTGTTGTCAAGTGTAGCCTAAATAATAGTTTCTTGATTTGGGAAAGTCACTGAAACTTTGAAACATAGTATCTAACATAGTAGTTATGTGAGCTTACTCAATCGCATTAAATATAAGATAGAAAGCTTGCCAGCATCTGGTTGAGGAGTTACTATTTGTTGTAGTAATTTTTAAAAGAAAATTAAACCTCCAGCTGGCATCCAGCACCTCTTCTCAGGACTATATCCCTCCCAGTTGATGATGTATTGCATTCTTCCACCTGGACAACTAGAAACCAAAATTTTCTTGATCGTGTTTGCAGGTTGACCTTCAAGATCAAGAGGAGGCGAGAGAGAGTTTGGTGGGGATTCACCATTCAAAGCAATGGGTGTATTGATGTATCCAGCAGCTTTAAAAAAAATAAATAAATAAAAATAAAAGGTCGGGCCTCCATGGATCGGATGTCTTTGTCCAGCACATTCCACAGATGCTCAATCAGATCGAGATCTGGGGAATTTGGAGGCCAAAGCAACACCCTGAACTCTAATTTTTTCAGTGTGGCAGGGCACATTATCCTGCTGAAAGAGGTCACTGCCATTAGGGTACTTGTTCTGCGACAATGTTTAGGTAGGTGGTGGTGGTAAGTAACATCCACATGAATGCCAGGAAATAAGGTTTCCCAGCAGAACATTGCCCAGAGCATCAAATTGCCTCCGCCAGCTTGCTTTCTTCCCATAGTGCATCCTGGTGCCATCTCTTCCCCAGGTAGATGATGAACATGCACCCGTCCACATGATGTAAAAGAAAACATGATTCATCAGACCAGGTCACCTTCTTCCTCCATGGTCAAAATGGCCAACTTTAATAGGAACACCTGTACACCAGCTAATTTATGCAATTATCAGATCATGATAAAATAATAAAACACAGCAACAATAAAATACAGCTGATGGGTAAAAGCAATGGTTATAGCTTAGTTTATCTAGTAAAATTAAACATATTTAAACCATAATCTATAATGACACATGTCTGTCCTTTAAATTGAGTGAGTAGTCATTGGTGTGCAGTGCTTAAATTTGGGGATAGTAAGACTTAAATAGAATTAGTTAAAAACAGGAAATTACCCTAGTTTGGCCTCTGAATGAATAGGCTAAAGAATGATCACTCTTTGTCACCTCTCTTCCAAAATACAAGTGGCACATTTTCATGATGATCTACTGGTAACTAGTAGTCATAGTGTACTCATATTAGCAGTCACGTGCACTCAGGGTTGCCAGGGTCACTTTTTTTTTTTAATTCTAAAATTAGGCTAGTTTTAGAACAAGGCAAGTTTGGGTAGGGGGAGGGGTGGTGGCGGAGGGAGATGTGGGCGATAGCAGATAATGATACAGGGCCAACTGCAAATACCAGCTGTTTTCCATGCAAATAGTGAAACAAAGAAAAAAAATGCAACTTCTTTTCCCAGTGCAGTAGTTGCTCTAGGCAGTACAGGGTTGCAGTAGGCATTAAATGTACTGTACCTTAACATCAGTTTACTACAATCAACTAGCAAAATGGCATGGTGGTGAAAATAGACACTAAATTATCAAAGGGCTTTCCGAAGGGACCGAAATGACAAAACTGACCATCTTTGGAGAGAACAAGTGAAGTTGCTTTGCTTTTATGTTTGTACAATAAGCTGGGTAACTATGGCTGAATCCAATGTGTCCCTAATCCCTATATCATGCACTATATGTGGCTTGAAATAATAGCTTTTACATCCTTTATAATGGTCTAAATTTGAAAGGCAAAGCCCGAAGTATTAACTTGAGATATGGTAAAGATATGGTAAGATTCATAAATTAAGATGCATTTCCATTTGTAATATGAAATTGTGAAAAATCTAGCACTTGTCAAACCTTATCTTAGGGCTGCCTGAGATTTTATACAGAACCAGGTTTGTGCATGTGTACGTGTGCATGACTGTATATGTCTGTGTCTCACTGTATGCCTGCTTGTGTGTCTACTCAGCAGTTTACTGTTTTGTGTGAGACTGAGTGTGTGTGCGTGCATGTGTGTGTGCATGTGTGCACGCCTAAGTGTGTATTTCAAGAAGACGAGACAGAAGAGCTTAAGCAGTCAGCCACAGATGTGCAAGACGACACAAGGCTGTCTTTGTGTGAGATACACACAGACACAGGTGCTTCACACATCTGGAGCCTTCTCTTACCTCAATGACTGCTCTACCAAACTGGGTTATGAATACTATAATCATAGATAGATAGATAGATAGATAGATAGACATCTCCAAAAAGTTACATCATTAATTAAATTATATATATATATATATATATATATATATATATATATATATATATATATATATTTTTTTTTTTTTTTTTAAATGATGTTATTTACTAAAAATGGTGGGTTTTAACAACTGGCCCTTATTCATCATAGTTGTGTAGAAACAAGCACAGATTTGAGTGTGCAGATGCTCAATGTATAAAGAAATGTACTGGATTACTGCATTAATGTACTGCATTAATTCCTCATTAATGGATGAGGAATCTACTGTGTCAGTGGAATTTTTGCATGCTGACCTATTGAGTGTGAGGGACCACATGTTAAGGACTGTTCCAGCTACAAATGTTTGTTTCCATTACGTGAACAGGATATTTGAATATATATTTCAATTTCAGGTCATCCTGTTTTTAGCAATTGGGCATTATTTAAGTTGTTATTCCTATTGGGCATTATTTAAGTTGTTATAATACTATTTTGTCTGTTTGTAACAGCCTACTTTGCACCTCATGGTTTCCTCTTGAACCTACCCACCCACAAAAGAACTGAAATTTCAGAACATCTCAGTCCTAAATCCAAGAACAAAAACAAGATGTTATTTTCCTGATTTGACAGACATGTGCTTTCTGTAGCCTAGGGAACAAGATGGAGAGGTTCCTTGCCATAATAAACAAGGCATTACTTCCTTGAGATGCTTTCCTATTTGTGTGTGTGTGTGTACGTACATACAAGAGGTTAGGTCACAGGACACACTCAGATGAACTATGTTGATTTTGAGTGTATCTCCTCTCTCTCTCAATGGGTGGTCAGTGGTTCTGTGGGCCTGCAGAGCAAGAAGGTCAGCAGCATGCAGTTTATACCATTACCGCCATAATGATTATTTCCTGGCTCTCTCTCTCTCTCTCTCTCTCTCTCTCTCTCTCTCTCTCTCTCTCTGTGTGTGTGTGTGTGTGTACTTCCTGTGTAGTGCTGTGTGGGAGAGCAGCAGTAGGGACATGACAAGTCGACCTCTGACCTGGCCACATGGCTTGAAATCTTCCTTAGTTCTGCCTAAGGGGACACTCAGGATACCTCAGCCCACTCCTCCTCCTCCTCTTCATCTTCATCATCATTAGTACTGTCATTACTATTGGGTTAATTATGGTCTCCTGAGAGCAATTCCTGTTATAGTCCATGAGAGTGTGTGTGTGTGTGTGTGTGTCAAGGCTTCCTGAGCATACTAATATCCTTCCATTATTTCCATTCATGCTGAATGTATTTTTTTACGCAAATAAATTTAATCTTGAGGGATATGTTACCTAGTAACATTGCATAATGGTGCTGTTACTGGCTGGATGGTTAGCATTATGCAAATGAAGCAGTACTGCTTCAAAAAAAAAAGCTTTTTTTGGTGAAATATTAATTTAATACATCAATCAATGACACCTCAGTATCATCTTTTATTTTTCTTATTTTAGCAACAACAGTTATAAATAGTTATAAACAGGCGTTTATAATTTATAGTGCTTTGTAAGGTATTATACACGGACATTAAATTTTATTCACATTTAAAGGATAAATACTACTACTACTACTACTACTACTACAAATAATAATAATAATAATAATAATAATAATCATAATAATAATAAACTCATCTCACCTAAAGCCTGTACTGACCTTATTCTACTGTGATATACACGTTTTGAGTACAATTTGAGGAACTATGGGTGCTGTTTAATAGTGCATTGCAAAAACAGTGTCTGCAAAGTTTTCAAAACATATATTAGAAACAGTTGTGTAATCTAATATTATGAAGTCATATAAACATGCTTGAGAAACTGTTATGAATGTAATTATGAGTATTCATATAACTATGAATGTAGTTATAAGTTTTTATACAGTGGATATATAGAGTCCCACCCCTGTTAAAACGGAATATATTTGTGATGTAAACACTGAAACCTAGATAAATCATGTCAGATCTTTTTAGAGCTTTAATGTAATCTAGCAACAAGCCAAATTCAAGTAAAAAACAAAAATAGTTTTAAGGGGAAAAAACACAAAAAACCCTACAAAAAAAATTCACAATAACTTGGTTACATAAGTCTGAACATCGTTTTATAATGGGGCATGTGACTGCACTCAGAATTAACCAATCACATTTAAACTCATGTTCAAAAGTAATTATCATACACCTGTCATCAATGAAGTGATTGAAAGGTTTCGCTCAGGAGAGGGATACAAAAGAATTAACAAAACATTAGATGTACCATGGAACATTGTGAACGGACATTATGAACAAGTGGAGAAAATGGATGACATTACCAAGAATACGATGTCTCTCCAAAATTGATGACAAGATGAAAACTCATCAGTGAGGCTGCAAGAGACCAGCAACATTAAATTAGCTGCAATTAATATCTGGCAAGTACTGATCACGCCCTGAATGTGACAACAAGCCTGCCCAAATTTTTGCCAAAACCATGTGGCAAAAATGTGTTATGGTTGGATGAAATTAAGGTAGGATTTTGGGGCATAATTCTAAAAGATATGTTTTGTGAAAAAACAAGACAACTTATCACCCAAAGAACACCATACCCATGGTGAAGCATGATGGTGGCAGCATCAGCTATGGGGCTGCTTCTCTTCAGCTACTAGTCAAGATAGAAGGAATCATGGACAGTTCCAAATACAAATCAATTTTGGCACAAAACCTCCAGGCCTCTGTTAGACAGCTGAAGAAAACTTTCACCTTCCCGCATAATAATGACCTAAAGCACAAATCCATGTCAACAAAGGAATGGCTTCAAAGATGATGATCAATGTTTTGGAATGGCCCAGTCAGAGCCCAGGTCTAAATCCTAAAAACTGCCAAATAATGATATGCTAGTTTGGTAGACTCTCAACCAAAAAACTGAGTACTGTATTACATGCAAACATTGCTCCAACAGAGTATTAGTTAAGGGGTGTGCACATTTATGCAACCAGGTTATTGTAAGTTTTTTCTTTTTGTTTCTTTTTTTCCTAAAATATTTCTATTTGTTTATTCAGGTGAATTTTATTGGTTGCTAGATCACATTAAAGGTGGAAAAAGATCTGACATGATTTATCTTGGCTTCTTTTTTTTTATGTCACAATAACTTGCAATTTAACAGGGGTATGTAGATGTTTTTTTAAATCCACTGTACATACCAAATTTTCAATTAATATTATTTTTGTATTATTGCACTCTATTAATCACTATTATTACTTTACTCCCAAACCTTGGACTATTATACAGACTGTAAGTAACATTTAGTATTTTCTTCTTGTTGTATTGTGAGTCCCCTGACCTGCAGGCAGAAATGCACTAGCTTGATACCCCATAATAAGAAGATTATGCAGCTGAATGGCTTCAAAAATGTGCTGAGGTTTCTTACATTTCAGTCTCCACTCGTGCACTCGACTCAGCTCAACCTCCAAATGCTAATTATCAAATTACCCAACTCCTACTCTCCCAGCTTACACACCATGGCCAAATACAGCTGTGTAACATAGGCCATAAAGACATCAGTATGTGAATTGGCAGGATGGCCCATGTTCTGATATCCTCTCCCCCTCCTTCCTGTCATTATGCATTGGGTCTGCATTTTGGCCTTATTGAATTTATTTTGGCTTATTAAGCCTGAACAGGGAGAATAATGCTGAGACTAGGAGAGATTCAGGCTGAAACTCAGTAGCCATAGCCATCTTGTCCCTCACAGAACCTACTGATGCTGCTTCTTTTTATTACTACTACTACTAATAATAATTATTATTATTATTATTATTATTATTATTATTATTACACAATACTTTTATGGTACATTGTACAGTGTAACAGTACAGCCTGTTTTACTATGCATAGGACAATAAACTCTTGAATCTTGAATGATGCTTCTCCCTGTAAAGTTTAATTTTCAATATCTATTAAATACAGATTTTTTTCACACCAATGCAGAATTCATTAAACTGTCTTAAAATTTCATTCCCCAGGCCATGAAACCAAGACCTTCATTTCCCACATTCCTTCTCAGTTTTTAGTTACATAGTGGCATTTAACTTTATTTAACACCACTGACCAGTGTACACAATACCCACTGTACATAGTTACTGCATTTATAATCTATAAATGTCACTAGATGTGTGTCTTTATTTAGCATTAGACTGAAAAATCAATACAAACCCATCAGAGAGACAGCAAAAATAGTAGATCTGGTCAAATCAACTATTTAGTACATTCTTAGACGGCACTGCTGAGCTCAGGAACACCAAAAGGAGCGGAAGACCATGGAAACTAACTGTGGTAGATGACAGAAGAATTCTTTCCCTGGTTGAGAAAAAACAAATCAAGAGAAGCCTTCACCACAGTAAATACAAAGGGTTTACCACAAGATGTAAACCATTGGTAAGCCTCAAAAGCAGGAAGTCCAGATTAGGGTTTGCCAAAAACATTTTTAAAAAGCCTGTCCAGTTCTGGAACAACCTCCTTGAACTAGAATATTGGGAATAGAAGAGTATGGAGAAGGGAAGGAACTGCTCATGATCCAAAGCATACCACCTCATCTTATGGCATGGACATGTATGGCTGCCAATGGAACTGGTTCTCTTGTATTTATTATTGTTGTGACCGCTAACAAAAGCAGCAGGATGAATTCTGACATTTATAGGGCTATATTATCTGCTCAGATTCAGCCAAATGCCTCAGAACCCACTGGATGGGCTTCACAGTGCAGATGGATAATGACCCAAAGCATACTTCAAAAGCAACCCAAGACTTTAAGGCAAAGAAGTGGAATGTTCTGCAATGGCCAATTCAGTCACCAGACCTGAATCCAATTGGGCATGCATTTCACTTGCTGAAGGCAATACCAAAGGCAAAACACCCAAAGAACAAGCAGGAACTGAAAACTGCTGCAGTAAAGGCCTGACAGAGCATCATCCAGGAAGAAACCCAGTGTCTGGTGATGTGTATGGGTTACAGACTTGGATTTACAACCAGGCATTAAAAATGACAATTTTAATTTATGCTTATCTTAGTTTGTCCAATTACTTTTGGTCCCATTTCTACAATACAACTCATAATCGGAGAGTAGACAGATGCAACGATCAAAGTCAAAAACACATGCATGGGGCAAATGATGAGCAAAGGCACCATACGTCTTTCTAAGGGGGAGACCATGTGATTTCAGTGGTTTTCTGTGACGTTCATGCTTCACAAAAAGAAGAGACAATATGTAAAACCAGGGCAACGTGGCCCATGGGATCACATTTTACATGCCTCTAACTCACATGTGCTGCAACCGGTGTGGATTGAAAGGGCCTTGTAAAAGTGAAGTGTAACCACTGTGTGTAATGTGCAGCTCACGTGTGCTGAAATGACATTTCGGAAACATGTCTCATGCATGTTTTCCAATTGTCCTGTCGCTATTTTCACAGTGTAGCTTGAAATCTTTCACTAGTGAGTTGGAAAACAAGTAGTTTTTTTTTTTCTAAAATATCCAGTTTCTGAAACTATGTCCAAAATGCAACTATACAGTGAGGTATTCTGTTTATCCTCACATGATAGTTATGACTATTGAAATGTTGGTTATAGTCACTCATTCACTTTCTGAAAAGACACATACATATATGAAGCCAACCATGGCACCACTTCACCTCCAGAGCCCATAAAGGCTTTTGCACCAGGCTGGAGAGAAATTTAATCGCTAGGTAACACAGTAGGCCATTTCCTTAATCAGCCTGCCCAGTGAATAGCCATCATTAGTACCAGCAGCATATGGACCAAGTTGTGCCGTTAAACAGTCGTTAAATCTGGAGTCAGCTGTATGGGACACACCTACACACATACACTTGCACTGACCAGGGTCTGTTTGCAATCAGGAACAAGTGCCATTGCTGTCCAATTAGGATGCAGTAATGACTGCTAGCAGAGTGGCAAGGATGACATCATTTCTGTATTTCTGACCACTCTCTAGAGTAATTAAAAATTTAAGGCAACACAAATGCAAAGTGGGCCTAAAAACAACAGCATCCTGTCTTGTGAACCCACTTTCCTTAGGTACAGTCTTAACTCATTAGCAGTACAATCAGGCTGTCAAAGCCATATCAGACTTAATATCACCTGGTACAGGCCTGCTTCCATGTATTTCAAATACCACTGGAGCCTATAAAAAAACAACATTTAGGCATTATTTTGTTAATTGAATTATTGGCTATATTAGCTATGAAGGACATGCACACAATTTGTAGTTGGCTGAAGGCCTAGGGTTATTTTATATTTTTTATATCTTACATCAATGCTTACATGTTGCTACAAATTTCATGTATTCATAATGGATTGTTAAAGGATACACCTGTTTTTAAAATGATATTTTTGTTGTTTCAGACATCCTAGCTTTGGCAGCATTCTGTGTAAACTCTAGAGACTGTTGTGTGTGAAATTCCCAGGAGATCAGCAGTTTATGAAATACTCAATACCAGCCAGTACAACTTTCATGCCACAATCAAAGTCACAGAGACACTTTTTTTCATTCTGATGCTTGATGTAAAAATTAACTGAAGCTCTTAACCTGTATATCTGCGTGATTTTTTTGCATTGCGCTGCTGCCACATGATTGGCTGATTAGATAACTGCAAAAATGTGCAGGTGTACAGGTGTTCCTAATAAAGTGGATGGTAAGTGTATGTAGCTTCAGCTTCATTTGGCATCATGTAAACAGCAAGCAGAGTAATTAACTTCACTTAATAGTATTAATAATGACAATGTAATATAGTTTTACCCCCTTAATAAGTGAAACATCTTAAATAAAGTCCAATTAATCTAATATTTTTATTACATCACATTTTTATTTTGTCATGTCAATGCCAGATTTGGTGTTAAACTGCACTGCACAGAACACCATGCAGCCTACAAATATGGCCACTAAGATTTACAACACCCAGAGACTGTCATGTTCACCATCTTACTGATCGCACACACACCTGTGCACAATTACTGCCACACTATTGAAGGATTCAGCACACACACTCTTTGTGAAGTATACGCTCTATGTCCAAGTTACCAGTCTATACTGCCACCTGACAGAATAATAATCCAGATTGACATCAGGCTATAGCAGCCCAGGGCCACCTAGTTGGAATACAACAGCAGCAGATAGACATGTCTCATGCTCAGCTAGCGCAGTTCCACACCACTATGACTTCATGGTCTGTATTCAAGAGGGTGATGAATGGAAAACTTCCTTTAGCACCACCTCTGGTCACTTTGAGTACTGCATAAAGCCATATGGGCTATCTTCAGCACCCGCAGTGTTTCAATGTATTATCAATGATGTGCTCCGCAGCCTGCTTGGAAAGTTCGTCATAGTATATATAGATGACATCTTAATCTACTCCCCCATTCATGAGACACACATTTACCATGTCCGAAGGGTCCTCACAAGGTTACTGGAAAACCACCTATATGTCAAGGAAGAGAAAAACGAATTGTTGAATGTTTCCACAATCTCGATCCTAGGATATATTATCAGCTCTGATGGAGTCATGGCAGTCAAGAACTGGCCTACTCCAACCATGGTGAAGGAACTGCGGAGATTTCTTGGGTAATATAGAGATTTATTCAGGGTTTCAGCAGCATAGCTTCACCCCTAACCTCACTGTTAAAAAGGGGACCCAAGAAACTCCAGTGAAACCCCTTAGCAAACTGAGCTTTTGAACAACTCAAAGAAGCCTTCATCACGGCGCCCATCCTCAAACATCCTGACCCTTCAAAGTCTTTCATAGTGGATGTGGATGCTTCAGAGAATGGAGTAAGAGCTGTACTTTCACAGCGGATAGGAGAGAAACCCAACCTCCACCCTGTTGCCTACTTCTCGAAAAAACTAACCCCCACAGAACAAAAATACAATGTGGGTAACAGAGAGCTCCTTGCTGTAAAGCTGGCCCTGGAGGAATGGCGTCACTGGCTGGAGGGAGCCCTCTATCCCTTCACGATCCTCAAAGACCACAAAAATATATAGAACATCAAGACAGCGAAAGATTGAATTCCCGTCAAGCATGCTGGGCCCTCTCCTTTGTGCAATTCCGGTTTACCATATCTTACATGCCTGTTTCTAAAAATACCTAGGCTGACTCTCTTTCCGTTCTATATCCAGCCCCCCACAAAGAAACCACAGAGGAATGTATTATACCACAATCATGCTTCATGGGAGCTATCACTTGGACATAGACTGGAGATTGAGAGCACGACTGAAATAAGAACCCCTGTACAATGCCCAGTGGATAAAAAATATGTGCCACCTCATTTCCAAGACAAAGTTAATCATGTGGACACATACATATCCTGCCACTGGTCACCCGGGCACTCACAGAACCCACCAGCATCTTCAAAGCAGATACTGGTGGCCTCGTATTTTCCACAATATCCATAAGTTCATGTCATATTGTTCATCTTGTGCCCAAGCCAAAATCCCAAGAATCTTGCCCACTGGGAAACTACTTCCTTTGTCTACAATACAATGCCCCTGGTCTCACATAGTCATTGACTTTGTCATGGACTTCCCTCCAACTCAAGGTAACACAGACATCATGGTCATCGTGGATAGCTTCTCAAAGTCCCTTTGGCTGCTACCCCTGCCCAGGCTCCCCTCAGCTTTCAAGACTGCAGAAACTGGGAGTGTCTGTCAACCTGACTTCTGGATATCACCCCCAAGCCAATGGCCAATTTGAAAGGGCAAACCAACAAACAGGGAGATTCTTGAGAACATTCTGTGTCAGTCAGAAGGGCAGCCAGGAGGGCACAGTTGCTTCCTTGGGCAGAGTATGCCCAAAATTCCCCAAGCTTTCAGCCAAACAAATCACACAATTCCAATGCATTCTAGGCTATCAACCGCCATTGTTTCCGTGGAATACCAACCCTACAGACATGCCAGCTGTCGACAACTGGTTTCAGCAAAGCAAGCAGGTATGGGAAACAGCAGACCAACACCTAGAACACAGCACCCAAGTCACAAAGGAATTCACAGACCGATCCCAGGGAGAAACTCCCCACTACAAACTGGGCAAAGGGTGTGGCTCGCCACTAAGGACATTAATGTCACCCAGGGGTGCAGGAAGTTGTCACACTGCTACATCTGCCCATTCAAAATTCTTCAACAAATCAATGAGGTGACCTACAAGCTCAACCTCCCTCGTCACTGCTGCCTAGCTACATCTTTTCAGGTATCCAGGTTACAACCACTCAACCCAGGCCCCAACACCGAAGGAACCTCACCCTCCTCTCTACCATCACCTCTCTCCATCGAAGGAGAACCAGCGTACATAGTCAAGGAAGTTCTCGAAAGAAGGTAAATTACAATGCCTGATCAAATTGGAGGGATATGGGCCAGAGTAGAAGTGCTGGATCCCAGCCCAGAACATGCTTGACCCCATGATCTGTCGAGAATATCATGCTTGCCACCCTAATTGCCCAGGTCCAAGACCTAGGGGGAGACCTAGAAAAAACATAGCTCCCAGAGGTAGCTTTTTGAGGAAGGTTCTGTCATGGCAATGCCGGATTCGGCACACTGTGCACCATGCAGCCTACAAATTTGGCTGCAGAGGACTACAACACCCAACCACCACAGAGACTTTCACATTCACCTTCTTACTGATCACACACACCTGTGCACAATTACTGCCACACTATTTAAGGACTCAACACACACACACACGCGCACGCGCACGCTTGCTCGCTGTCTGCCTCTCCACTTCCCTCCCCTTCCCTCCCTCCCCTTCCCTCCCTCCCCTTCCCTCCCCTCTTTCTCTTTGTGAAGTATATGCTCTGTGTCTTAGTTACCAGTCTATAGCAAGCCTTACATTCTACCTTATTGTTACCTGGTTTTTGATCTTATTTCTGGGTTTTTTTTAATTTTTTTTTGGTTAATTGATTCTTGCCTTGTCTACTTCATTTTGTTTGTTGATTGCCTGACCATTGCATGTTTCCTGATTACAATTTTGCTGTCGGTTTAGGTCTGAGTTATAGCTTTATCAACAAAGCTTCCTTACCCTGCACTTGCATTCTTTCCTGCTGTCTGACACATTTCTAGATTTTTTTTTTATTTCTAATATGTTTATTACATTTTCAGATTTCTAAAGTTTCCATTAGATTTAAGTTAGACAGTAGATTTCAAGAGTTCTAAAATTTCACTCATTTTAAGTTGTCTTAGTTTGTTGACACTTGTAAGAAACTTAAAATGCTTAAAAGAAGCCAAAAATACTTGTCAACAGAATACAGCAACTTGAAATTATTAAATATTTATAGACATAAGCTTAATAGTCCTATAATTCTTTTAGAATAATCTCATAATAAATAGTAGAGAAATCTGTTTATATTTAACATATTTTACTTGTCACTGAATCATATTCTGAAGTGCTGCTTTATAGACAAACATTTTCTTGGGTTCATATTGCTAGTGTAAAAGTTTAACTGTATAATAATGAATGATACTGAGAGATGTCTTTTAGCTGACAGCTGGTGCCAGAGTTACCACACAAACACACACACACACACACACATGTGCATGTGGTCAGTAGAATGGGGCTGATCAGAGTAGGGGGACATCTGTCACTGGCACATCCATCACTTCTCCCACATCTGTGCTTTCAACCCCCACCAGAACCATATACACAAGCATATACTCACTCAAGCTTGCTCCAACTTACTTAATATTGTACAACTTTTTCCACACACATTAATGGACATACATGTACACACAAACATGTACAAAATTAGGTTTTTTTTTTTTGCAGATCTGTACTTAATGTTTTCCTTTTGTCTGTGTATGTCACATTATCTAAGCTTTTTGGCAGATTGAGTGGAGCTAACATCTGCTTTAATGTGCTGTAGTAATGATAATATCAAGGTCTGGCTTTACAGCAAATGCAAGGAGCTTCTCTGGCACTTGCATGGCCAACTGCAGATTAGTTTTTTCCCCTCAATGAAAATCTAAGTGAGCTAACTCACATTTCACAGCTGCAGGGGTGCAAGTATATACAGTGTAAGGGGAGATTCAAAATATAACTGCAATGCTTCATGGCATTAGAACTGTAATCCAAAGCAAACCAAATAATAAAGCAAATACTTCTAACTTACAGGTCAGACTGAGTTTATTCATAGGATTTGCAAAGGAAGACACAGTGGTTTAGTGAAGTTTTGCTTTTGTTTGGGTTTCAGTGACAACACATGGACTTATTTTGTGTGTGTGTGTGTGTTTGGCGAATTTAGCAGAATAGGCCCATTGTCTACCAATTCTGTAGCAGTGCACAACAACTTAGTGGGACAGAACAAGCTGTACCCCAACAATACACAAAATCATTGGCCCATTTATGTGTAGGTCTTGCTCCAAGATTGTCACCATTTAATCATTCATCATTTTTATGGATTATGTAACATGGAAAATTTTTTGATGACTCATACTGTACTTGTCCAATTTGTGTCCAATCAAATAGAATACATATGCTCACTCTCACTCACTCACTTTCAGTAATCACTTCATCCTTGTCAGGGTCATTGTGAATCCGGAGCCCATCCTGGAAACAATGGGCATGAGGCAGGGACACCAGTCCACCACAGGCAACATGCACACAAATATTCATACACTCATTCATATCTAGGGGCAATTTATATTAGTCAATCCACCTACTGGCAGGAGGTGAAAGGAAACCAGGCTACATTTAGTTAGTTAGCATCTAACATGGCTCGTTCAATTATGCCCTTTCCAAACCACGAGTTTTGTGTTGAAAAGATGGTTGGAGTTTATATACTATGTGTGTGTCTATTCTGAGATCACTCCAAAAACATGGCAAACTGCACTAACCGTGCATTGTGTATGCACTACAATAACCGCAGATTATACAGCTAATGTTTGTGTATTTCAGAACTGTAAGCTTCCAGGTTTTTTGTGATATAGGCACACAGTGTGCTAATTCTGTTTGCTCAGGTTGTATAAAAATTATAGACTCATTATTATTCAAACAAATTCAGTTGTTAAATGTTTTAAGTAATTAAAATTTACTATATATTTTAAATGATTTTCACAGTCCTGCTATGTATCACTGTTACAGCATGAATGTTGCTTTGACCATCACTTCATGCGGGCACTAAATATGTTATGAGCAATCAGTTTACTTTAATAAAGACAACTTTGCACGAAGTGAAATTTATTACTACTCGTTAATGCCTTACTGCTGTAACAAGATTTTAGACAATAAATTAATAGGCAATATTTGTTAACTCATTGTTACATTACAACCTAGGACTTTTGTTTTTTCTCCCTTTTAGAAACTGTTTGTGTTGACAGTAATAAAGGATACAAACATATAATGTTTTCACACTGGAGTCTCGGAGCAGTGTAGGGCATGTTAGTAGATCTCAATTGGTAATGAATGTTGATCAGCCATAGTTAGTCCTAGTAGCTCTCCATTAGAAATGTTAGACTTCGTAATTATTGCTGAGTTAATAGTGAATGCTACACTGTTGCCAGTAAGTTACTCTAAACAACTGCCCTTACTGCAAAATGCTGAACAAATTTAAAAAGAGATATCCTTATCGCTATAATTTCTCCTGGACAGCAATGTGATCAAATGGAAATAAAAGGGATGCATCTGTGTAAGTCTCCTGTCTCTCAGCTTTTTCTCCTGAGACAAAAGACCTCGGTAATCTCACATACATCTCAGTTAGTCACACACTGTTCTCAGATCTCACAAATTAAATATTCGATCAAATTATCTAGTTTACTTGATATTATCATGTCTAAATATTATATATACTGTATATAAAGAGAAGTACAAATGTATTTTTGATATGCTAGTTTAAGTACTTGAAGAAATATACACTAGTGTAGTTTTATATGGTAGCATTTTTAGTACCCTAGGTGCCAAGTATTTTATTGTACAACTATTGTACAGTTGTAGATGTACACCTAGGCCAAAGACATTCAAACTCAATTCTTCACAAACTCCACACATTTCATTTTACCATACATTGCCTGTATTAAGTCAAGTAGGTTATCTACTTTACTGCCATAAGTGGTAATTTTAAAATAGATGATGTTGGCATGATGATAGAGGATGTTGGCACTGACAGGAACCATAATGGGCACACCTGATTGTAGCCACAATGCAGCTAGTAGGGAGAATAGTTTGCTCTGGTTGGGATTCCACTTCCCCATCATGAATTCTAGAAAGTGGCATCCACTTTCATATTCTTAGATCCAAGTCTGTAGGTCTAAGTAAACCTGAAATAAGTGAAGAAAAAGGCCCATCTTGCATGACAATAATTAAGTCTCTTGCAGACTTGCAGATGTTTTTGATGATCAGTGAGTATGAGGAAAGGATGTGTCACACCCTCCAACCTGTGTCTCCACTCTTCTAATGCTACTTAATAGCCAGTAACCCATGATTTTCTACATTGTAGTTTCTCTCAGCTGAGTTGAGCTTCCATGAGCAGAATGCAAAGGGGTGTAGTCATGGGGTGTAGGACAGGAATGCTCTGCTCTCTGAAGCATGAACCTCCACCACAAAGGGTAAAAATGGATGATGAAGAATGGGAGCACTGGAGAACTTGACTTTGAGGATGTGCTATGGGTACTGCATCATTTCACTTAAGGTAAGTTTTCCTCTTAGCAGAGATGTGAGGGCAGCCATTGAACTAAAACCTCAAATTAATTTTCTATAAATGTTCACAAATCATAGGAATCATTGCAGTTCTTTGATGCTAAGGGATTGAGGCCATGACAAAACAGCTTCAGTTATATTTCTGTCCTTGACCCATTGAGTGACTATTATGTATCCCAAGAAGGAAACTGAGATCTGATGAAATTCAATTTTCCAGCGAGCTTTCTGAGAACTTGACAGACATGCTTCAAATGCTCAACTTCTGAGGAGGAGTAGTACTCAATGTACACAATAAACTGATTATCACAAATGTGATCAATTCATGGAGTGAACCAGTGTGCATTAAAAGAGGGATAGTGGTTGACACAATCTTATCACAATCTAAGCGACTTCTGTCTAGGACTTGGATGATCACAGGACTCTTTATGGAACTAGGGAAATTTCTACAAGCCTTGCTATTTCTTCATCAAGAAAGTTTCCTGCTGCGCCTGAATCGACAAGGGCTGGAAAATAATATTTTGATTGTGAGCACAATATCAAACACACTGCACTTGCTTGTCTCGAGGAATGAAGTAAGGGAAGTGCTCACCTTAACCAAGGCACAGGATGAGGGACTCACGTTACAAATATTTCAGAAATGTTTTTTGTCCCCACTATAGGAACATCTGTGTTCTCTCCTCCAATTAACTTTTTCCACTTCTAATAGCTTTGATTGTCCCACTTCCATGCTTTCATCTTGTCATATGAGGAAATGGGGAGCATGGATTCTATTCTATGCTATTCTTAGTCTAGGCTTTTGTGCAGGAGATTATCCATTCAGATAGCTAATTGAATTAACTAACTCAGCATAAGTTGATCACCTTGGGATTGCTAGTTCAATCTGCAGCTTCTTGGTGAGACCATGGTGGAAACCAAGGCCGATTTCAAGGCGCTTTCATTCAATCCGCTCTGCTGCTAGAATGCAAAAGGTCAGTGCATAATCAGCTGCTGTGAGTTTTCTGCTTCTACCTGTGGCATGATGGACAGCAGGAACCAAACTCGTGGTCACTGCGTCACAGAAACAATAAGGTACTATTGTGTTTCACAGGAAGAAAGCAATAAGGTGCAATTGTGTTTCACATGAAGAAAGCAATAAGGTGCAATTGTGTTTCACAGGAAGAAAGCAATAGCCAAATGTTTCATCTTTAACAGATGTCACTGAGTTTATTGTACACAGTGTAATCTAATGAGAGGTGCACGGACACTGGCTATGTTTACATGCAAGGAATGTATGAATTCATTCCAAATACAGATTCCTAATGAATGGGTTATATGTACCCTAAATTGGGCAGTCTGTAGGCAATCTCGGTTTATATGCACATTAAAGAATCCAATCCAAAGTTATGCACATGCTTTAGTGTCAATGTTAACAGCATGTGAGTCCGGTCAGCAAATTCAGCTTTTTAATCACACTGCATCTGTTGTTAATGAGTTTTAAATTATTTCCATCTCAGTAAAACCTCATCTAATTGTGATTATTAAACCTTACTTCCTTCTGTCGGTTTATGACCATAATGAAGTCACTCAGCATTTCACACTGCCTGAGATTCAGGAACTAGGATGCTCTGACTGTTGAAAATAGTGTTAAAGGTACGCATTATTGGTAAAATAGTGTTAAAGGTACGCATTATTGCCTTTACTCATCTTCTAATGTTACCAATATTAAAAGCCACTGTATGAGAACAACTTCAGAAGAAATAATGGTTTTATCAGTTTTTTCTCCCTTTTTCCATGCGCAAGTTCTGCATCTTCATTGAATGCCAATAACGCTGAGCCGACCGCCTTGAAACATTAGTCTGATTCACATCCAACTCAACAATTACTTTAAATAGATTCAAATCTGTAACATGAACTTCGTTTTCTTACTGGAAATCTCTAAATGAGAGCATCTTGACCCCAGTGTACATGTGCAGCACAGAATTGATTCTGATAGTGAGAGTATTTGGATACAAAAGTTTACATGGCTATTAGTCTTCTGTTTAATAATTTCTGAAAATATTACCTCATTGATCAGCTATAAATTTCGTTAGAATTGACATTAATTGGTTTACTCTATTCCTATTGAAGTGTATACATGAATATGTTTTATTGAGCTATCAGTCAATTACTAACAGACTATTAGACTGCATTTAAACTTAACTCATGAGAAGCAGGAATGTATTCTCAAAATCACTTCAGATCAAGTTGATTTTTAACATGATGGTGATTTAACTGTCAATGTTCATCTAACCAGATTTGTAATAATATGTATGATAATCTTACCTTTAATTAAGTCTTCTTCCTGTCCAAGTTTGTTGATCAGATTACGTGTAAATGTAGCTAGGTTGTTGGATTGGTGATTAGGTTAGCTAGACAGTCCATAGTATAATCTGATCTCAGAAACACAGATTTGATGCTAGATGTGCGATAAACTTTATTTATATAGCACTTTTCTAAGCAAAAGGCTATATAGTGCTTCATAATAAATATTAAAACCAAACTAAAAGAAAAAAGCACCATAAAATAAAAAGACACACAAGACTGCCAACAAGAGACAGAATCATTAAAACACCAAGAAATCTACACAACAAAACACACAAGCACTACCTGTGATGTTAAAAGCTAAAACATAAAAATGGGTTTTAAGCCATCTCTTAAAAGAGGCCTTGGAATCAGAGTCTCATATAAAGGGAAGACTTTTCCACGTGCAGCAAAAGCACAGCCCCCTTTCACTTCAACATTGTTCTTGGAACAGCCAAAAGCCCTTGACTAGAAGACTTCAAAGACCTGCCACTTGCATAGGGAGCTAACAATTCACAAATATATTCAGGAGCTTCACCGTGTAAAGACTGATAGGTAAACAACAGTAATTTAAAATCAATTCTAAATTTCACTGGCAGCCAGCGGAGAGAGGCAAGCACTGGGCTAATGTGATCCTTAAGTCTAGTCTTTGTAAGAAGACGAGCAGCTGCATTTTGACCTAAATGAAGCCGAGCCAAAGTTCCTTCACCAAGGCAAGTAAATACAAGGCATTAAAATACAAGCTAACTTAATGAACTGAAATCCACTAAACAAACACAAACAGTATTCTAATGCAATGTGTAATTTGTCTTCCATGTTATCCTAATCAATAGGTCCAAACTGATTTGCAGCACTGCCCCCCCACCCCATTCCCCTGTGGCACAGACACTGGGCTGGCATGCTGGCATGATATTTTTCATTTCATGATAATTCAGTAATATTTATTTATTTTTTTTTTTTTTTTTGATGCGTGGGGTGAGATTTAACTAGAACTGCAACCTCCTCTCTGATCACTGTCAAGTTCCACCACCTTTCAAATTCGACTATAACCCCTGGGCAGGGGTCAAGGCACAATAGCAGTAATAAATCAAGGCCAGAGGGTAATCCCACCAAATGGTCACCAAATGCAAATCAGCTGTGCCATGCACATGCCTAGTAATTTATGGGTGATTTTTATTGGCTTTCATCAAAATACGCATGCAAGTACAAAGAAAATCAGCATTTCTGAAATGTTTTTGTTTGCTTTGGTTTTCGCAAACATTTAGACACAATTTTACTAAAAGACTGATAAATGAGGCCCATTGTTATTTGTCTGTTTAAGGCTCCTGTGACATTCTGTGAAAGAATCTGTGCCTACTATCAACTTACAAATCTGGTTGCTTCTGAAAACAAATGGGTTGTACATGTAGGCTTTTTATGGTTTTAATGTGACAGTAGTCTCAGTCCTTGACCTATTGAACTAGCATGACGATATGTTTTTTGATAGAGACTACAAAAAACTTCTGTGCTTTCATTCCATTTATGGCTTGGTCTTCACAAAGTTTGAACCACCTGCATAATCATCTCACTTGTGTCTCTCTGTAATGTATGCTTGGTTCTAATGGCCAGTTTCTAGGGTCCAGGATTGTAAGATGATAGGCATTTGTACAGGTTGTTTATTAAACATTGTATGAACTGTTTTAGATTAACTGATGTGAGTTTTGTATTTGATTACAGAAGAACAGATCTGAACTCATCTGAACGGACCCAAATCTTGTGCTTTCAATGTTTCTCACCTGGACAGTCTTTGTATGAAGCCAAGACACTGATGGTGCATTTCATCATATGCTCTGCTCTCAAAAGAGTTGCTGAATGGGCATGGAATTGGTCAGAGAGTTTTGCAAGTTGTAAGTGTGTGTTATATATGAGTCCAAGATCACACAGAAATTCCAGAATTCACAGATGTCGGACCAGGGCTCTGTAAATGTGTCTCCCTTTGTCACTCCTCATTTGATGTACATTGGCATTATCAAATAGTTTTTGATAATGTTTGATAATATTTGTTTCATTCAAGTGTTTCATTCAAAACTCTTCACAGGACTTTTGATGTCACTAGTATTGCTCCTTCTGGGGGTTCCCAGGCATTATTTGCAGACTGGCTGTACACATTGGGAATCTTCTCCATAAGGCTATGTAGTGGTTGATGGAGTTAACCTCTTCAGCATCAGATCCTGCAAATTGTAATCAATGGTTCATTCAGTGCCATGTAAATAGTTTGGGTTACCTAGTAGTCAACCTGTTTGCCATGCCAGAATTTCTTCCCAATATGATGCTGGTTGTCAGAAACAAATGTTGTTCTAAAAACTATGACTGATGTCTGCATTTTCCACTGCAACACTGACTAAAGCCTCTTCGATTCCCTTTGCCTTTTAGTTTTCCAGATCAACTAGACCTAGGAACATAAATTCAGGATTTATTCCATTTACAGAGCCTTTCATGTTGACAATCATATTTGATATGTGGCTGAAGAATGTTGACTCATCAATGAGAACTGCTAATTTGCTGGGTGAAACTATGTGACTATGCTTTTCTTAAGCTGTTTTGCTATGTGTTCCATGATTTTTGTGGCACAATATCTTGAGTATAGATTGCTACCCATGTGGATGACATTAGTTTCCTGAAACTAAATGAGGTCATCGTAGTCAGAAAAAGGAAGATTCAGCTTTGCCAGATACTATACTGGTCTATATATAGAGTCTGTCTCCTTCAACACATCCTCCTGGCCTTTTTCAAACAGTTCTTTCATGTGATCTGGACATCTCATAGGATTTGGTAGAATGGGAGATTCGCAGCATGAAAGTGCACGTGAAAAATCTGCAGGAATTGCGCAATGCAATCAAGTCAACATGGACCAGAATCTCAAAGGAATGTTTCCAACATCTTGTGGAATCCATGCCATGAAGAATTGAGGCTGTTTTGTGAGCAAAATGAGGCCCTACCCAGTATTAGTATAGTGTTCCCAAAAAGTGCTTGGTGAGTTTATAAGAACGTCTTGTTTGCATTTGCATTAGCAGTAGATAAAGGGAAAACACAGCATCAAGGTAAATCAGCAGATATTAAGGGAGCCAGACTTTTAATGATCAAAGCAGATTTTCTGAATGGAACTGACCCTATCTGCATTTGAGATCAAAAGATGAAGATGAGATGATAGATCAGAATTTCAGCTTTTCGTTTCCTAATATTTACACCTAGATGTGTTAAACAACTTAAAACATGGTACCTTTTGTTTGAACCCATCCATTTTTCAAGTGATCAAAAATACTGGAACGTGACTGACAGGTGTTTCTTATTGCCTAGGTGTGCCCTGTTAGATTGATTATTTACACAGTTAATTGCTCCAGAATGTCTACTTTTGGTCTGAGCCTTGGGTTTCACCTGTGAAGACTGCATTTGTTGTTAAAAAGGATAAACCAACATGAAGACCAGAAAGCTGTCTATGGGAGAAAAGCAAGCCATTTTGAAACTGAGAAAAGAGCGTAAATCGATCAGAGCCTCTGCACAAGCATTGGGCATAGCCAGTACAACAATTTGGAATGTCCTGAAAAATAAAGAAACCACTGGTGTACTAATGACCAGACATAGAACAGGTCTACCAAGGAAAACAACAGCAGTTGATGAGAAACATTGATGATGAGAATCAGCAGTTGATGAGAAACAAAAATCCTAAAACAACAGTCAGTGAAATCACCAACAACCTCCACAGGACAGGGGTGAAGGTTTCACAATCCACCCTCCAAGACTTCAAGAGCAGAAATAAGGAGGCCATACTACAAGATGCAAACCACTCATCAGCAGTAAGACTTGGAAGGCCAGATTGAAATTCACAAAGAAATACAGAGATGAGCCACAAAAGTTCTAGAACCAACATTAACCTCTACCAAAGTGATGGAAAGGCCAAAGGATGGAAAAAGAAAGGATCTGCTCATGAACATGCAAAGCTCATCAGTCAAGCATGGTGGAGGTAGTGTCATGGCTTGGGCTTGCATGGCTGCTTCTGAAATGGGCTCACTAATCTTTATTGATGACATAACTCATGATGGTGACAGCAGAATGAATTCAGAAGTCTACAGAAACATTCTGTCTGCCAATTTACAGAGAAATGCATCCAATCAAATTGAGAGGAACTTCATCATGCATCAAGACACTGACCCAAAACACACTGCCAACACACCAAAAGGGGAAAAAAGTGGAAGACAGGTTTGGAAGGTTAGGAAGGTTTTCAATCACCAGACCTTAACCCAACTGAGCATGCATTTTCACCTCCTGAAGAGTAGACTGAAGGGAGAACCCCTCCCCAAAACAAAAATAAATAAATAAATAAATAAATAAAAAACAACAACTGCTGGAAAAAGGTGTGGTACAAGCCTGGAAAAGCATCACAAAAGAAGAATGCAACAGTTTGGTGATGTCAGTGGGTCGCTGGCTTGATGCAGTTATTGCAAACAAAGGATATGCAATCAAATATTACGTGTTATTTACTTTAGTGTAGTTTAAGACTATCTGTTCCAATACTTTTGCTCACCTAGAGATTGGGTGGTCTGCCACCAAAGGTGCCATAGTATAAGTTTTTTAACACATCTAGATGAAATTAAATGAAATGAAAGGAAGTGAAAGCTGAAATGGTCTCGTGTCTCATATTTTTCCTTTGATCTCAAACCCAAATGTCTTAGTGTATAGCAAAAACAAAAGAATTGGCCTTGCCGTTCCAATACTTTCAGAGGGAACTGCACATGAATCTTAGTCGTTTCCTAGTGATAATTGAGTATCATATAAACTACACCATTAACATAAACAGCTCATTATTAATCATTGCTTTCTAATCCCACAGCAGGAATGCTCTCATCTGTGTGAGATTCTGAAGCGTAAAAGTAAACTACATTTTACCTTTCCATCTCCAAAACCCTTGAGGAAATGCAAAACTGTTACTATTCCATGTATTGTGAAGGAAGAAGAAATAATCATTTTATTTTGAGTAACTTTTATAACAATAATTTTAAACTTCGCATTATTACTCAAATGCACAGTAGGGCTGCAACTAATGATAATTTTGATAATCAATATGTCGATTTTTTTTTCCAATTAATCGATTAGTTTTGTTTTTTTTTTTTTAATGTGTTAAATACAAAATATTTTTAAAATATTTATTCGCAGCATTTTAATCATTAGACCTCTTTCTTAACTAGGCTTAATTAAATAACAGTTCACTAAACTACAATAAAACATTTATCAGATAATCTGTCACAGCTAGAGATTATAATCAAGTGCTCACGTGATCCAAATGAGAGCCTCAAACTAACACATGGTGACGGTATTATGTACATGTTTCACTGCTTCTCACTTTTTTATCACTTACCACACTTTTTGCAACTGTGTGTCTGATCTGTATTTCAAGCCCTGATTTGTTCAAAAACCTAACAGACAAATTCAGAATAAAGGCAAAATAAATATCCGCTGCCTGTTTCACTCACTGAAATGCTCCGATGCTAAATTCATTATGCTTCCTGTGTGCGCGCGGGGTGAATCATTTTCCGTGTGTGGAATCGACTCCTCCAAAGTTTTCGGGTTGATTTAAAGTTTTCAATGCCTGAGGTAGTGAGTCGACTCTTTTTGGGAGCGACTTCGATGTGAACCGAAAGCAGGATGGAGACTTGATACTCAAGACACACACACACACACACACATACAGAAGTGAGAAAACGTTCGTCTCGCAGACTAATCATTCCTTTAAGACCATCTACATTTTCAACCCATCGAGTTGTTACTCGTTATTTGACCAAAGTAGCGTAAAATGGTTTCTGGTAGACTAGGGAGGTTAGATGTGCGATACAGCCAGAAAACCGGATAAAGAAAACTCAGTACAAGGCGGTTAGTATGGATGGGACATCACGCTTCCACTGTTTCTTACATTCCCACAAACTAACGATAATATTACTCACATTAAAACACAAGGTATATCATGAGTCCAGCAGAGTAGTGTACTGAAAAGAGTTTCCATACTGTAGAGAAGGTTGTACTGTTTTCTCTGTGCTCTGCCATTTCAAGCAAATGTGTTTTTATGCAGTAAAGTATAACACAGTTCAAATAATCTATAATGAAGTTCGTTGCCAACTATTTTTATTATAAATTTTATAGGTTTTGTTGATGAGTTGTTGCAGTCTTATTGCTTATTACATATTTCTGAGCATTGAAAATCGTGGGTCTTTTCTGTCTCAGTGCTTCCACCTTTCGCCACTCAACAGTTTGAGACACCCCTGAAGCGCCCCATTTAAGAGCACTCCTAAAGGCTAAATCATTTTTGTTCATTGCTCTTATTCTCAGGCTTAAGTGTTAGATGATGGAACTCAACACGGAGGGAAGAAAATATGCCCAATGGGGATAGGTAAGCACTGCTTACCAAGTGGAGGGGGAAAAAAATTACACAGTGTAAGTCTGTAGCGAACAGCATTGTAAGTACTAAAGCTAGCAATGCTAACAGACACCACAGAACAGAAATTCTATGAAAAAAAAGTGCAAGTAATATATACAATGTATAAAAGTTATATAAAATATAAAAAGTACACTCATTCAGGTACAAGAGATTAAATGAGATGAAAGGAGGCTATCCTCAGCTTTAGAGGACAGGTTACCTGTAGCTCTGACTATACTAACAAGCTATTAAGTAGATAGCTCCATATTGTGTACAAGTGGTTCAACTCATATGAGGCAAAAAGAAAAAAATTACTCTTCCAGCATTGTGTCACTCATGGTTATATAAGTTTTACATCTATTACTGTTATTCTGATTCTCAAATCATACATACATTGTATTATTTATTCTATTAAATTTTAAAAGACAGAATTCAGTCACTGTCTTCATTTTATAGTTAATATTTTCTCATGTTTTACTACCTATACCACTGAGGTGGGAATTGTGGTTCATATCAAGTAGGTCCATCAGCAGTAATTTTGCAACCAGATTATGAAAGTTTACTCAGTCACATTGAGTAGTTAGCCGTTTTCAACTGATTTGATGCTGGTTTGAGACATTTGAGTGGCTGGGTTATTCATGTGCAGATTATGTGGTAAATCAAATCCAAACCCTTCCATCCTTCTCCAATTTTCACATTTTTTAAGCAATTAGCCCCTGTAATTAGTAAGCTAATTACAGCTATTTACCACAAACCCTGCACCCTCCATCCCTTTTTTTTTAGCTTTTATTTTAAAAAAAAAAAACTTAAAGAGTGGAACGATTTCCTTGTGGTTACTGAGGATATGGTGTGTGTGTTTTTATGTTTACCAAATCCAGGAGTGAAATATGATTGTGGCTTCTCAGAACTGAAATCAATTATTAGCACACTTACGGAGCACAATTATTTATTGATTTACTTTTGTCTTTTGTGGTGTGATTTATTGGAGTTGATAGTTGTGTCACCTCTTGAAGTGGGGAAATGTGAATGTAAAAGCATTTCATCTCTCTCTGTCAGACCTGTTTACTTTCTCTCTATTTTCTTCTCTGTTTTTCCCTCTTTCTGTCTCTGTTTCTCTTTTTACTCTCTTCTGGTTTATCTTCCTTCCTCTTTCTGATTTCTGTTTTTGTTCCTCTTTTTACACACACACACACACACACACAATATGGCTGATGTATGCTGTTCACCAGTTTCGTTGTGTAAGGTGCTAAGTTCACAAGAACTGCAGCCCAATTCTGGCTTGTTGGGACCAGTCTCAGCAGGAGATGCCATTTGAGCAGACAGAGTATGGCACGCGGGTCTATGTGTGCATGTGTGTGTTGTCCAAACTTAGCAGTACTCGTGTGGGCAGTATAGCCTTGGCTCCTGCTTGGAGCAGAACGCAATAATGTTTAATGTAAAAACGCATAGTTCAATAAAGGGGACTCTGTGCGTAAGGTGAGGACAGGATTCTGGCAAGCACCTCAATAAGCACTTTGTCTGCACATTTTACCTGCACGTGCTGTGGAAATAGGAGGCACTGCCATCGTCTCGGATTTGATTTAATAAAATTGTATCCCCAGTATGGGACTTGTATTGGTAATAGTTTGGTGGAATGCTTATAATGAAGAGAGAGAGAGAGAAAGAGAACTTGAGACTTGTTAAAGAATTAGAACGAAATTGAGCCAGCATTAAACTGATTTTTCTCTCTCTCTCTTGCACGCCAGAAATGACCAACACAAAGCAGCCATCATAGTCACAGTGCTAATTTCTTTAGAAAACAGCTTTAGTGGGCCTGGCTTATGCACTTGTTAAAATGATGATAGAAAAAACAGAGCAATGGCAGAATGAAAACAAAGGTGTAGCATGCACATGCAGTACAGTTTTTTGTTTTCCATTGGTTTTCATGTTACAGGGAAACTGTGCTAGGCATCCTTACAAGAAGGCTTATAATATCAGCATCTGTTCCTTCTCTCAGCCCAATGATTTCTTCTGATGTAATTCTTTCCCTCTGTCATAGTCTCAACTAAATAGTCTCAACTTCTTAAATGAGCCCAAATTACCTGCAAACACACACCTTTTTCCTATGTTCCCTCCTCATTTCTGTCTTTCTGGGTCCCCCATGGGACCTACTCAAACACACATCTTGTGTACAGTATTATACAGCTAAGGTTGGTCCTGTTTTGGTCTGTGATCCTCTCTGCTGAATGGATCTCATTGGAAGAGTGAGCTGCAGGGCTGTGTATTTGTTGGCCTGGACGGCTGTGTTTGTGATGAGGGGCCATTTTTGGGGACTGAGCAAGCACTCAGTGGCTTGATGATCAGTGGTACCACTCACAGACATCCATTTTGTCAAATGTGGGTCTTCTCTTCTGAAACCAGAACTGCACAAAGACTCAGATTCAGACCTTATGTAGGTCAGCAGCACTTTGGCCAATTAATTTTTACTAATTATCATGACAGTTTACCTAAAATGGAACATGTTCCATCTTGAGGTTTGATTCAAAACTTAATGTACAGCTAATGAACTGTGGATTGAGTAGACTGGAAAGTGACTGTTTATAGTGACTTTAGTTACTGGACCATAGTTGTTTTTTCCTAGGATTTTTAAATGGTACTTCAATCTTCAAATTTTATCCACCTACTGCCTGATGTCAAAACATGTTGTATACCCTAATCATTCAGAATAGGCTATTACAAGGCCCTTGCATAAATTTAAAATTTTCAAATCACTTTGAATATCTAATAGTAGTATGTCAAGACAACTGGACATTTTGAAGCTTCCACTTAAGCCACTCTTAAGGGTTCTTTTTTCCCTCTGTGAACTTTAAAAACAAACCTTAATTGTTCTGTAAAACCTTACAACAGACGATTTTCCTTTCAAAGAGGGAATAATTTTCCTTATTTTCCTCGCATAAAGCACTTAATCCTAGAAAGAAGCAAAATAATCTGCCAACAGAAAGAAAAGACTGAGAGAAAGAATTCAGAATATTTTCAATTGATAAGGTATCATCTTTGTTGTGGAACCCCTTTATGAAACTAACAGCCCTATTCAAAAAAAAAAAACAAAAAACAACTTCATGAAGGTTTTTTTTTTTCCCTAAGTGTGTACTGTAATTATTCACAGTTGGCCATTAGCAATCCCCTACAAGTGCACAGTTTAATTCAGGTTTTAACTGTATACTTGTGCAATGTTTATACATATTATGTAACGTTTTTCAGCTTTGCATCATATTTTGTGAAGTGAGTATATAGAAGCACCACTGTTGTGTCCCTTTCTCTAAATACTGGCCAGTTTGGTGTTATTGCAAAACAACACAAGAGAAGTCTGTGACTAACCAAAGGATTCCTTTCAAAACCCGAGACCCGGGAAAGGAGCCGAGTACCTGTGGGACCTCATGAGAAAACAAGAATAATGTTCTCAATTCAAAGCGGTCTTCTGCATACATAAGTATTACATTTAGTACTTTTGGTGGTTTTGCATTTAGTATCATCTCATCATCATCATCTTCCTGTGCAGTTGCTGTCATTCATAGGCAGTGCTTCCAGTTGGAACTGCAGAAAATCTGTAGCCACTTTCCTCCTCTTCTGTTTACCATCTCTTGGTGGCACAGAAGGAGGGGGAAACAAAATCTGGAAACAGAATTAGAGTAAGGTTTATTGGCATCACTTCTAATTAATTCTAACTAACTATATATATAGACTCCAGAACTACGTATGCCATGCTTCTGTTGACCCCTGTAAAGGGGGGAGGAGAACAGGAAGTAGGTGGTGTGACCTCGCTGTGTGCCCTTTCCTGTCCCAGGACTTCAGGAAGGAAGGATGCGGTTTGCTATCCTCCGGCGACACTCCACATCTCAAGGAAAGAGACAGCATTATTAATTCCAGGCTCGTCTCTTCTCTCTCTTTCATAACACACACACAATTCTCCCTCCTCTTCCTGTGAGCTCCTGTTAGACATAAGAAAAAACTCTGCAAATTGGCAAGCCATGTTTCACTATGGTCTTTGCCAGTGAGGCTTGTCCTTTGCCTTCTCCTGCTTTACATTAATTTGTTTATTTCTTTGTCATGCTGTTCGTTTTATGTGCCTGCTGCATGACACCAGTCAGACAGAACACGAGACTAATGTGATGCAGGCTTTCCTTTGCTGCCATGTATGTATACTATTAACAGCTGGGTTCATTGCAACTGCATTGATATTTACTTCAGACTGTTTGTATTCATGTCAAATTAAAAACATTATTATTATTACTGTTACTTATATCAGACTGTTACTTGCACATTATTTCTATTTGCATATCTGCATTTTTATCCACTGTATGTACCAACTGCATCATATTGCATGCAACATGCTGCTTACCACTACCTGTTTACTGTTTATCTCAACTAACTGCACCATAATTCTTATATATTCCATTTAACTTAATTGCCATTTGCATTACTGGTATGCATCATACTGTTTACCACTGTACACTGTTCACTTATTGCACTATAACCTTGTTACCTCATTTTAATTTATTTGCTATTTGCACTACTGCATTACTACTGATGCTAACTGCATTTCGTTGTCTCTGTACTCGTACTCTGACAATGACAATAAAGTTGAACCTAACCTAACCTAACCTAATTTTTAGCTCAGAACTTTTCATCGATTAAACTGTGGTGTTTTCATTTTTATCCGTACATTATACACAACAGCTAAAGACAACACAGTACCTCTTACCACATGCTTTTGGCTATATGAAAATGTGTCATCCAATGCACATAGGCAAATGAGAGCATAGGTAACAGATTTTGTAGCGTTTTATAGATCAAGGAGCTGAAGTTACCCTGCCATCTAATGGTCACAGATGTTCACTGCTAGTTTTGTATAGCAGTAATCTTGCACATTAGATAAAGTTTTTTTTAATAGTCAAATGAAATTGTACATCACTGAAACAAATGAATGTGAATGTGCAAAGGAGGGGACAGTTCTTCATAGAGAGAATTAATCACTTTTTATTAGCCAAAATTAAAATTCTAGCTTGTAAACAGTTCACGGTAGAAGTTAGTGAGGATGTCATAAACATCTGTTTAGCCTTGTCCTGCTAATTGGTCTCAGTGGTTCCTCTAATGGTTTTAGTTGGCATATATTTAAAAATCAAGCAGCCATAAAAAATGGGGCAGCAGTATTTATGGATTTTCATTAATTTCATGTAAAACTACAGTATATATTTATATTCATATGAGCTATTCAGGTGGGGGCTTTGTCTGAGTATTGATTATAGAGGATTAAACAACAACACTGCAAAATATCCCTATTCACTCCCACTAGTACCCTCTGCCAACAACTCAGGGGAGACCATTGTTTCAGCAAACATGATGTTAGTAGTGTCTACAATTTAATAAGTTTTAAGGAAGAGGAAGAGGAGATGAGAGTTTTCATGACAACCACCAGACACTGCTGCATGGTCTAGTCAATGCTCTTTCTGTCTTTTAAGCTTTCATAAATGATGTACATAGAGATATTTTAGACAGTTATGTATTTGCCTATATTCATGATATTTTAATCTACTCACATGTCTGAATAGTGCTCCAGAAACTACTCAACCCATGCTTATTTGTCAAAGCATGGAAATGGGATTTTCACAGAGTGTTACTTTCCTCAGTTACATCATCTGTCTGTAGGGTATCACCAGAGATGATAGTAAGGTGGATAGAGTTCAGAATGGCCTAATCCTAGTAATATTAAGGACCTTCAATGCTTTCCTGGCTTTCACAGGCATTTTCTTCGATACTTAGTAGCACCACTAACTGCCATCCTAAAGGAGGGCGCCTGTCACTGTATAGATTTTATTTCACCATCTCCTATAGGCCTAAGGTTCAAAACAATAATGCTGATGTACTGTTGCATCTATCTATCCCTCTGTTGAATAGTGAGGGATTGTATTTTTTTTTAACAAACAACCAAACAAAGCCACCCTTTCCATCTAAAAATATAAGGATGCATTTATTTTCTTGTTTAATGCAGGCTAACCAGATTGTATTATTCAAGTAATAACCAAAACTTTTTGTGGCACACAGAGTTATATAATTTGATTGTGAAATATGAAGTGTCCTGAAAACAAGTTCACACAAAAAGCTTCTTTTATTTCAAAAGAGGTTCTACTTGGAACCCTCTCTGATAATGAAACCCTCTTTTGTAGGGTTCTACATAGAATATTTAAGGGTTTTCCCTCCACAACTCACACCAAAACCCCTTTAATTTTAGGATTAAAACATTAAAATTAGCTCCAGTCCAGTCAAGCTCAGTTAACCATGTCTAATACTATGTAGGTTAGTCTTTCAACAGCTTTCTCCTTATAATCCTGCTCAGATTGTCTTGGATAATGAGTGTGTTTGCAAATAATGTGACACACCAGCGACAGGCGGAAGTAAGGCGCATACATGAATCGAGAGCAATACAGAGTGAGAGTGGATCTCTCACAACTGTTAGATTCACACCCAAGCCCAGGCGAATTAGTGAAGGGAAAAGTAGATCTGTCCACAATAAAAAGATAACACAGGGGTTTTTGAGGCCACCACACATCTGCCGTTGATAGCAGCTGCCTTTCCAAAAGTCGCAGCCTAATTCAAGTCTATGGAATCAGTTCATCATCATCATGATCACATACATGCACGCTTACATGCATGCGCCTACACACACACACACACACACACACACACACTTATCCTTTTGAGAACCTAATTATTAATGCATTTATTTAATTCTATGCCTACATTTAAACCTAAACTTAACCCTAACTTAACCTAGTTAACCAAAAATGTCAGATATTCCTATCCTTGTCAGGATATTTATTTCTCAACAAGATATAAAAACATGCATGCACACACACACACACACACACACACACAAAGCTACTGTCATAATGTTTTTTTCTACTTATTTATCCTGTCCTCAGATAAAGACTAAAATAACACCTTGTGATAAAAATCTGCCACAACATTGCAGATTAGGCTCATGAATGATGTGTTATAGTGGGGATACCGAATACCAAATATTGTACAATTCTCCAGGATTTATATAAGACTGTCATGCTGTATAGTAAATCTTCTGACTCCACATAAAAATAAAAGAGATTTGCATGGTACACCTGGCACCCTGTAGCTTAACCTTTCTAGACTCACACTTATTTCTTATTATATACAGAAATACACATATTTTTCTTTTCAAATCCCCACTGTTACTGCAGTACACCAGGTGTATGCAGTGAGTCATGTGTATGCTGTACCATGCCTCCAGCTGAGAGAGAACTCCTGAGCTGAATTTACAGGCAGAAAGAAATGACAGGGTAAACTGGTCCAGACAGCATGTGGATGCAACAGAGATTAATAAAACAGAGAACAAAAACCTTGTTCTTGAGGTTTCATTCAGGCTGCATTTTGAATTGTCTTTCTTCATTGAGTGCCACCAAAATGCATCTATTCTGTATTTTTAGGTGTTGAGTGAGTTGGTGATTTATTGTCCTTTCTTACTTCCACAGCAAAATTTCAATAAAACCACTTTTTAGAACACTTTAACTATTGCAGCCATAGTCTACCCTAATATCTTTTTAGCATCTACTATCAAAGCTGTACTTCACCCAAAAATGCTAACAATCTATCATTAAATGTAAGCTAATTTCAATTAGCTATTATTATCTGATTAGCATAACAATTAACTTGTCTTAACTTGTCTGGTCTTTACTAAACATTATACAATGCCTTTGACTTTTTTCTATTCTGATTACCCACAGCTGTTCTCAGATATGTTGCCCATTTTCTCACTTTTGTGTTCCTGCTGTTAGAAGATTATTCAAATTTGACAGCAGCTGTATGTGTGAGGTCTTAAATCACAGCACCACAATCCCTGGACTTGCACAGGAAGCACAGGCAACATTCAGGATTTACGGCCCAGATTGAACTTGCTGTGAATTCAGAGAACACTCCATTACAAGTGTGTACATAGGCATGACAAATTCTAGCTAGCAATCCCAGTTATAAATTTTCTCCAAGCAGAGTAGGCCTCTGGATTTATCACCTAATGGAGCCTTGCAATGGTATATAATCTAATAACAAGGATGCATATGATTTAATTTTTATTCACTTTTCAGTTGTATTTAGACCTGCTTGCGAAAACTGGGCTGTCTTTGTTTCTTTCAGTATATTTGACAGGGATTTTAGCTTAAAGAAAGCAAAACAACCATAGAATGAATAAGGCATTCAGGCATTAGTGCATGAACTGTTTCTGCTACCATAGATGTAGTGGTGGCTTGTCCACAGAGGAAGGTGGGCTAAAGCCCCATCATATATATCAACAAATGTTAATCTTCATAAAGTCCTCATTCACAACACCATACATTTTAAATTCTGTTGAAATACTAATTACCTCTTTTAATGATTTAAAAAGATTTTTTGCTATTTGACAGATATAAGCTATTGGCTATTTCCACCGCCAAGAGGAACATGCCATAAGTATCCATGCTGAATTTGGTTAGCTTTACTCAGATGCCACATTGCCATTAACACAAACAATATCTCTTGTGCTTAATACTTCACTCTGTGCAACAGAAAAGAGACAGCACTAAATACATTTTACCATCAAATAAGATGTGACTGGTTTTGTTTTTAAATTTATTTATATTTTAATTTCTGATAACCTCCACAGAAACTCATCCTATGTTCACAGGTATAGTAGGTTCTATATGATTTTTGGTCATGCAGTGCTATTTGGGTCCACTGTCTCTCCAGGACCCTTGGAATCATCCCCAAACCACCCCACCTCCTGTTCTTTTGTGTCTCCCCGGTTACTCTATCTACTGTAATGCCGGAAGGAAAGCGTGCATATCTAGCAAGCCAATAATCACGATGAACTGTGTAAAATATCAATACTCTCTTAACAATGTTAAACAAAATATATCTATCTTGGCCAAATGTGAACACCAAAAGAAACTGCTTCTGTACAAAAATTTAATTAAAATATATATTCTACTTGCTGTAATGCCAGCTCAGTTGGCACCAGGAGCTGTAAGCGTGCCAGTTTGTGCCAGTGGTGCAGAGATCTGCCACTGGCATGTAAACAGCGGGAAAATTGCTGGCATTGTGCTTCCCCACACACAGACCCTGATGGGGAGAGTGTCACTTGGTACAGCCCACAGCTGAGCGAGCACTTGTTCTGTTGACAGTTGGTAGAAGGCTTGAAGATGTGGTCTAGTGGCAAACATGCGTGAACCTCTGACCTTAGACAAGCTGACTGACACCTTAACTTTGCTTTTATGTTAAGTAGGTATTAAAAGAGTTTTAACATTCATGTTCTGTTCACTAGTTAGAAATGAATACCCAATTGACCCAGGTCATCCCTTTTGATGTTGTACCAATACAGTTTAATTTACAAATAGCCAATATACAGCATCTTTAATCTCTGTTTTATCAATATGCTGTTGCCACAATTTTAAGGGGAAAAATCAGATGGGACATTCTGGTCCAACTAGTACATAATGGTTAAGAGGCCTTTAAGTCAGTAAGTATTGCTAAATTCTGTATTGAGATTTTTTCCAAATACATACTGGCAGATTGGCATAACAATTAAAATTAATCTGACATATTCTTAAATCCCACTCTTGAGATAAAAAATAAACTAGATGTAAATAAAACACCATTTAACCGATCATAGTAGTCTAATATTGAAATGTTTCTTCGAGTACAGTAGTAACATTACTTGTTTATCTAAAGCCACCCTACTACTACAGCAGTTCTCCCCTTGTGCCCTATATGCATCCAAACACACAAACACACAGAGTTGTGACTATACGCATCCAAACACACATGGTACTGGTGCACATGTCATCCTTGACAAGGCTGTTAATTTTTCTGAACTCTTGGCCCAGATTCCTGACTTTTTTCATCATCCTTCCTTCCACAGTGGCCAGTTGCTGAGATTTGAGACAGGTGTGAGTGGGGCAGAACCAATTTCAGCTGTTGAGAGGCTTTACTGAGTGACTGATGGGGGGACAGGATAAGTAAGAGCAATGGAGCTACAAATTTGGTATGACAGAATTGATGTGTAGGGGCTAAGCAGTTTTTCAGCCCTCCTTGTGGACTGATCAACTCCTTAATTTGTCAGTAATGACTGGCAGTCTGAAGAGGCTTTGCTTTAACACTGTGTTTAACTGTGTTGTGCCCTGCACATTTCTATGTTTTCCCTGCTTCCAACTCACCTGATTAAACTCTCTGGCATGAATAAAAATCCTGACCTTTATTTTGGTTGAACATGGAAAGAGGAAAACATCTAAGTGACTTTGAATGAGGGTTCATAATTGGGGCAAGAGCTTCAGTCGCAAAGACTACTCAACAGGCTACAGTATAGTGTTTCAACAGGATGAGTGACTAAAATGGAATTTTCATTTAGATCTGTGGAAAGAACATCAGGAAATGGGTTGGAAATTGTGGTCAAAAGAACACAGACCGTGTGACTGGTTCAATGTCTGTGAAGCTCATTCATGCAATGTGACTGAGAATGTCAGTGCAGGACATGATCAAACTCTCAGCAAGAACAGTATATCAATTATTGTAGGGTTGTAGTACATAAACCCCTCATTACAAATAGTAAAGCACATTTGAGAGTTAGGTGGTGCAAAAACCAGGCACTTGTGTACAGAGATATGGAAAAATTAATATGGTCAGATGAGTTATTATTCACCAATGTCTTAACAAATTGGTGAGACCATGTGTCATGTACACCAAGAGAATGGTAGTGTCGTGAATTCTTGACCCCTACAGTGAGTGGGCATGGTGTCTCTTTTATGCTGTGGGGGGCATTTTGCTGGCATGGTTTGAGTCCACCTGTCCACTTACAATGGTCATTGCAAATTAATACAAAGTTCTCATGTGATTGATTGAATATTGATTGATTGTGATTGATTACCTTTATCATTATGGGGACTGGTCCTTCCTAGGATGATAATGGCTCCATGCACAGGGAATGAGGACTCATTAAATGCTTTGATGAGTATGAAAATGATGGAAATCATATGCTATGGCCTTTACAGTAACCAGATATCAACCCATTTTTTTACACCTATGGGAGATTTTGGATTGATGAGTTAAACAGTGTGACCACCACCATCATCAAAACACCAGTTGAGGGAAGAATGGTGTTCTGTCACTACAGAACAGTTTGAAAGTTTGGCAGAATCTATGCCAAGGCACACTGAAACTTGTGGTGGCCCAACACCTTAGTTCATGTGAATGTATGTGATCTGCCTTAATGTCAGTGTTACTCACCAGGAAGAAACAAACACAACAGGCACATCTACTAGAGGAAGTCAGACATTGTTTAATGGTCTGAGCTCGTTATCAAGTCACTAGACACATCTAGAAGAACGCCCTAATTCCTTGTAGTCACCACCACTGCAGAAAGCTCTTCTGAATAAACCCCAGTTTAGATCCCTGTTCAATATCAAGACATAATAGGGGGTTTATAGTAAAGCAAGTACCATGTGCTTCCGCCATTCTGCCCTATGATTGCACCTTCAAGCTGGTAGAGGGTGCTGTTCCTCCACACTCTAGGTCATACCCTCTATCCCCAAGAGAATGAGGCTATGGAGGAGTACATTTCCGAATCACTGCTCATGAAAATATCCAAACATCAAAGTCATGTGCTGCTGGGGTAAATTCAACCTTCCATGGTCCCCTGGAACTCATCACCCACTGCCATCCCCACAGTACATAAATGGATTGAACATTGAAAACATTGAACCTTGAGGTGGATGGGCTACAACAGCAGAAGTCCACATTGGGTTTCACTCCTGTCAGCCAAGAACAAGAATCTGAGGCTATCATGGGCACAGACTTACCAAAACTGGACAGTTGAAGACTAGAAAAAGACCAGGTGATTTTTTTTTCTAATCTTCAACTGTCCAGTTTGGGTGAGCCTGTGCCTATGATAGCCTCAGATACCTGGTCTTGGCTGACAGAAGTGGAAACCAATGTGGTCTTCTGCTGTTGTAGCCCATCCACCTCAAGGTTCAATGTTTTGTGCATGCCGAGATGCTTTTCTGCTCACCACGGTTGTAAAGAGTGATTATATGAGTTACTATATCCTTCGTGGCAGCTCAAACCAATCTGGCCATTTTCCTCTGACCTCTCTTATCAGCAAGGTATTTCCACCCACAGAACTGTCACTCACTCAATGTGTTTTGTTTTTCGCACCATCTGTCTAAACTCTAGAGACTAGTGTGTGTGAAATTCCCCGGAGATCAGCAGTTTCTGAAATACTCAAATCAGCCCATCTGGTACCAACATTCATGCCACAATCAAAGTCAGAGATCACACTTTTTCCCCATTCCGATGTTTGAACATTAACTGAAGCTCTTGACATGTATCTGCGTGATTTTTTGCATTGCGCTGCTGCCACATGATTGCCTGATTAGACAACTGCATCAATGTACAGGTGTACAGGTGTTCCTAATAAAGTGGCCGAGGAGTGTATACTCCCTAGTTAACCTCAGTCTTTGCTAATTCTTGTTTGTGTTCTCTCTACAGGGTGTCCCAAAAGTCTCCATACATGGGGAAATTAACACTTTTTAGCAAAATGTAACTTTATTTACAAAACATCCTCTACATGATTGCCATTTCTTTGTAAACACACGGAGTCGTCTTTCCCAACTTTGGCTCCCAGTTTGGCAACAGTGTCGTGTGTGATGTGCTTGCCATGTTTCCTGTTAAAGTCCACCGCAACCTTGCGACAGCTTCCTGATCCAGCCGTGAGAATGATTTCAATACGTTCTTCTTCTGTCAAAGGCATTCTTAAAGGCTATCTGAAAAAATATATATAATATAAACTAAGTATGAAAAATTTTGGAAGACATTTTGCTAAAAAGTGTTAATTTCCCCTGTGTATGGAAACTTTTGGGAGACTTTTGTTTTTTTTCTGGTATCACTATTGCCTTTGTATTATCCTGTGTATATGAGTCTAGCCTTGTTCTTATGGTGTTTGTGTTTTGTTCTTTTATTTGTTTTTATTTTTATTCAAAATAATTCTCATAAGGGCATGACTGGTATTATTCAATGATTCAATTTCTTTATTTAAGAATTTTCTCAGTCTATGGAGAAAATAAATGGGAAATTTGTTGTAACTCTAGTGTCTCACTATTAGTGTAACTTTTCACTATTCATTAACTGTAGCAAATAGTTGTAATACTGTGATTGTGTTCTGCTGGTTTGTTCTAAAAACAGGCTGCTCTTTGACTGCTGTTCTTTCCTCATTCATGATTCATACAATTTCAAATATATACCATTTCTCTCTGCACCACAACATAACTTTTACTCAAAGATTTAGTAATGCATTTTTTCCATTGTAAAGTAGCCATGTGAGGAGTTATTATTATTATTATTATTATAAAAATCACAGGTCTAATTTAAGATGTAATTGTTCTATCTATATATACTTTGAGTTCTTTTATAGTATTCTTTAATGGAGGAAATGTAAGAGCAACATTTTCTAGTTATATAAAAATGTAACTGACCTATAAAAATATTGGCCACATAAAGTGCGATGCTCAAATTATTGCAGTTCACATGCCCTAATTTTTGCAGTAGGCTATTTACGTCCTGAAATTCAGAAAATGTGCCTTTTTCTCCCTCTAGTGGTTAATTATGATAACGTGAGAAAAAAATCGACTTGCTCAATCTATCTGTGGTCTGATTATAGTTTGAATTGTAATCTACAGTAGATGGAACACTAACACAAAGATTGTCACTGAAGATTTGAACAAATTGTATTTGTGTTTCTCTAGTTATATGGGATTGTTATCCTTCATAAAAATCTGCTCGTTTTCCTTTTAACATAGAGCAGGCACATCTGTTCATCATCAGTAACTGATTTATCCTGGTCAGGGTAGATCCAGAGCCTAACCCGGGAACACTGGGCGCAAGGCGGTAATACACCCTAGATGGGGTGCCAATCCATTGCAGGCCACCAGTCAAAACTCCCAACAAACCCAGGCTCAGGATCAAACCCCAGAATTGTAAGGCAAGTCAACCACTGACCCACTCCAGCGTTGTCAAATTGGGTGGTTTTCCTCCAAACTTTTTTTTTTTAAAGTAACAACTGTGATGTTTTATTTAAATAATCATCATCATCATCATGAAGATCTTTCAAAGGCACACATGCACACACCACTACCATCCTGGGGATTACAGACTATTTGACTGTTTGTCCATGGAACTGTACTGTCTGTTTTTTTCTCCTCTATAGCACAGATTTTATAGCTACAACTCATAGCCCTATTATTTGCAAAAGCTCTGAAATGTTTTCAGATGTGTCAGCAGTTGTGGGAAGTAGGGAAAGTGGATGCTGGGACGGTTTTACTGAGTAGTGTAGACTGAAAATGCTAAGCTTAAGTAAACAGTGTTAAAGTTTAGAAAATAGGAACGTGATTCAATTTTTGGGATCGAATCTGATTCTCTCTCTCTATTTAACAATGTTAATCTGTCATTTAATTGGAAAAATATTTGATTTATACCGGTTATAGTAGTTATATTCTCATATTTAACATACTTATATTTAATCTGAGTACATGTCCTCTATGTTCAGGCATTAGTTGAGATAACGTCGGGGTTTACCAAAACCGTATGGGTTGGTTTAAACCATGCACGTGGTGTAAAAATTACAATCTGGCAACCCAGTCCCTGCCCTTGGCACATAGTGTTCAGTACCATGGAAAGCTCCATAGGACCAGATTTTCGCCTGCAAAGCAGATAGTGGTCGAATTCCAAACTGGACATATATAACGCACTACATAAGGTGTAGGCCTTCCCAATAAACCATATCTTATGTAGGGTATTGAATATATGTAGACTATAGGGAGGCAAAAATATTGCACTTGTCTCTGATATGGCCGCTTTAGAAATCATAAGATTATAATATTGTATAAATAGTAAACAGTGTGGTGTTTGTATTAACTTCATTTGATTAACCTACTTGCTATTCGTTGTCCAAATATTTTATATGCTGTGCCTAGGCCTACTTTTACTAAATAATTCCAACTGGAGTTACCCGCAGTTATTTCGTCTATTTAATTATGCGATGAAAAAAAAATACACCACTGTTCCTTTAAAACGTGTCGACTCTCTCTCTCTCTCTCTCTCTCTCTCTCTCTCTCGTTTGGTGTGAAGTGTGACTGCATCCGTGTATCTCTGCTGTCAAAGCTCCAGGACAGCTAGCTAGCTGCACGGTAGGAACAGGCACATTGGTGATAGAAAGCGGATGAATGCTGGAACAACTGTAGCGTTTGATACCGAATTATATAACTGCACTCGCCACTTATCAGTAAAAAGTGTATGTGGAACTTCGTTAAGCATTTCCAAGACACAGTTGAAAACAGGCGTAAGTGAACATTTTACGAGCAGGGTGAGAACAGGTACGAAGGATCCACCGAGGAGACTAAGACAAGATCTTCAGAAGAGCGTTGCGCTGGTGGTCGGTGCGCGCGACTTTCCCTGAAGTCGAAGCTTGACGCGCAATGTCGAGGAAAAAGGCTCCAAAGGGCAAAAGCGGCAGCGCGAGCCCCTCTACCACCAAAGACAACAATAACAGATCGGGCAAAAGTGGCCTGGTGGCTGGGGTTCAGGCTAATGGAGTGGTGCATCCGAGCCGAGCATCTGTCAGCAGTAGTGAATTTTACGACGTCGCGTTCAAGGTGAGCAACCATGAAATATGTAGCTCACTCTCAGAAATAAAGGTTTTATCCATCACCATTTGTCTAGGCCTGTTCGTTTTGTCCCTCTAAGGGAACCCTCAAAAGTTTTATATGGAACCCTACAACAGGTTTCTCTTACACAACAGGCTCCAAGTAGAGCCTTGTTAGGAATCTAGAACCCTTAACTAGCCAAAGAACTCTTGAGGAACCACAGAAGGGTTCTGTGATAGTCAACACAGTCATGTTGTCCTCAAAAAGACGTTTTTTTCTTATAAGCTATTGTGTATATGTCCTTCGAGGATCCTCCTATAATGACTGTAGGTTCTTACCCCCCCCCCCCAAACTAGTTTTGAGTTGCTGAGTCTTAAGGGAATAATACTAGCAGCCAGGTTTTGCTGGGGTGGGGTTTATTTAAGCTAATTCAATGTAATTTTATCACACTCTGTTTAAAGGGATCTATTGTGACAATAGGTTGTCTAAAAACTGCTGATTTGAGCTTTATGGTTCTTTTCAATGAGGTTCTTTGGGTGCATGGTTCAGCATGATGTTTGTTGCATACTTATTTGCATTGTTAGACATTTTGCTTAAGTGGTTCTTTAAGATGATAATCCAGTTGCCCTGGTTTTCCAACTTGTATAACAGGATACTAGTCTTTATTTGTATGAAGTCTCTGAATTTTGCACCAGATTGGATTGGTTGAAATAGTGACCAACTCTAGCTTGTCTAAAACAATTCATACACTTATCAGCTACAGCCAGTGTTTAGCTTTAAAGATAAGCATGCACCTGTGTGCACAGAATGTTTGCTACACATGTTGTGAGCAGATGCAGAAATGAGATAACTGATCTTTAGGGCTGTGTGTAATTGACTGTGGCTGCTGGGTGCATTGCCAGATCCTGCAGAGTGCAAACAGCACATATGACAGCTGTGTCAATACACAGCATCGTTTGAAACACTGGAAGTGCAGCGACATAAAAAAGTTACAGGTGGAAAATTACAAATACAGAACCTCCACAACAACCAGAGCCTATTAATGTGCAATCAAAAATAAATCACAGTGAGCATAATGGAATCAAAGTGCAAACTCCATCAGCATATTTCTGTGATTAGCTGCTAATGCAACAGAGAATGGCTTTGGCTCCTGGAAAAGGGCTTGGGCAGAATTTGAGTGCACTTATTGCCAAAGTGTAGCTCTGAGAAGTACACATATCTCCCTTCCCCATCCCGACATCTATGTGCAATAATATAATACATCATTCTGTAATTGCCATACAGTATGCATAAAATCAAAGCTTATTTTGAATAGAATTACTATAGGCCCTTTTCAAAGAACTGAAGCAACAAGTATTGAAGGGAAAATCAATCTATATAAACCCACAGCTGCAATTTGGCACATACTTCAAAGTGTTCCAGGTTTGCCAAGTGTTTTTAAATCAGGTGTCTTTAATCTTATCCCCAGTGGACTGGTTGCAGGACCTAGCTGCAAGTTTTCATTTCATCCAAATAGGAGACACACCAAGGCTGCGGGCCATTCTGAAGTGATCATGATTATGACCTACTCCCTCCAACAGCTACACCTTTCATAATGAGAACTCTGAAGGGTTCCCTCTGTAGGAAACCCCAAGTTTTCAAAGTCAGAGCTGGTGTTTTATTGTTGCTCAATCATTGACACTTATGTAAATGAAAACAACTGTCCCAGTTTAACAAAGAACAAATGGATTAAGCAGTGAAAACTCCTTGCTACCACCACCTTTATTTATCAGTTGCAGTTAATTTATCATGATTTTTATAAATTTACAAACAAAAAATTAATACAAATGCATGAGCTATGTATGGGCTGTTACCTGAGGTAGATAGAATAAAAACATGAAACCTGTACAAAAGAACGTATTTGCCATAGCATTACTTCCAGCTGTTTTATTCTTTTTTAGTCCCAATTTACTATGACTAAATGTAGCCTAATATTTGACCTGTAGGTAAACACACTGGTTTCCGCAGCCATTTTTTAATTCAGGGCAAAAATAACACAAAGAATCTTTGAAGTGAAGCATCCATCCGTTGTTCTCTTTGAATATGATCATTTTGATGTAAATGCTTCTCATTAAATTAGTTTCAAACAACTGATGTCGACCTACTGGGCAACAGTGTTAATTGCCCTGTGTAGGCTTCATCATTTCATAATAGACCAGAGCCCAAGAGTTGTTTGTTGGAATGAAAACCTGCAGACACACCATAATTTGCATCCCATTACAGATCTACACTAAATGACTGCGATTCAACTATCATGCATTTAAAATCAAGCCACACTGTTTTGTTTTCCAGCCCAGTAATTGTTCTAAATCTGCTCAAATGAACAAATATCAAAAATATTATATTGCAAGACCGATGTAAGGTTGTGTGTGCCACTGGGAAATAAAACTGATATCCTTCAGTCTGTTGGTGAATGAAGGAGAGTTCAATTGCACCTTTAAATAGTGCAAATTATAAACTTGCTGAACACATGACAAACAAACTTTATCATACAACTGGCAGCGCTGAAGCAAGCTGTCCTTGGTGTGTGTAACCCAAATTAAACTTGGCCTCCAACACATCCTTTTGGGACGTTTATATGCCCTCTCTTTCAAGTGCCTTTGTTGTTGTGTTGTGTTTTATGGATATATATTATTGTGTTCCCTATAACAAACCACTAAATAAGCTAATCATAGAGGCAAGAGTTCAGGAATCCTCGGTATCTACAGTCAATATGATATGAAACAGCTAGACAGCTAGACCTTCAAGTGGTTCATTTTAACATTAATAATTGTTCAAATTCTGATTTACGTAGGCGTAGGCTATCATTAACCAGTTATCTAAAATAAATTACTTTTTTACTGTGCCTTTACTGACGGCAGTGCAGAAACATTTTCAGACTTTCTTTGTACTAGCATTTCTTATCACATTGACCTACTTCATGTCAAACTTTGATTGAAGTGAGCTTGTATATCCATGTGCTTTAGCTTTGTTAGAACAGTTACAAATGTCAAAATCAGGTTGTACAGTCACTGAGAGATGTCATTCCACATCTCTGAAGTTAAACATTAAGTGGCTGGTTAACACAATACACAGTGCATAGTGCCAGGTTCACAGTTTGTTGAAAGTGAACTTAAAAGAAAAGATCAGTATTGTTCTTTAGAATTTTTTTCCTTTTAATGTTAATGCTGAACATAAAGGCAAGTGATTACAATACAAACCAAGTGGAGACATTTTCACAATCATTGAACTGCTGTCTGAAGATAATAATGGGAATTAGCATTTAAATGACTCAGATTACATAACTTTGATTCATGTAATACTGATAAGTCCCAGAAAGGATGTAAGAATTGAATAAGGTAAATACATTGCAGCTTCAGGAACTTTAAGGTTTAGTGAATAAGTTGCCTATGACCAGGAAAATTCCATTACTTTCTGTCTGTTTCACTGGAATCTTACACAGTGAGAAAGGATTTTTATGGCTTTATAAAATGGATGGATAAGGGAATGAGAAGAACATGACAAGAATAAAATAATATTAAAAATGAAGGAAATTGAGACCCTGTGACCCCGTGAAGGATAAGCAGTAGAGAGAATGGATGGATGGATGGATGGAAAAAGAGGCGGAGAAAGTATATGGAAGAACAGGATCAAGTGCAAGAAATGATAGGAAATGAACCTTCAATGTGGTTAGAGGAAGCAGATGGAAGAGACAATTTGGTGTCTGAACCTAATGAGACCGCTCACACTTGCTTATTCTCACATTCTGGAATGTGCCCAGCTAACTCAACAAGTTTAATCACATCAGTGCTCGCTGCATGCTCCATCTGCAGGCTGGAGAAGAGGAATACACAGCTGCCTGATCTGTTGGAAGCCTCTATCATCAACTCTCATAAGTCACTATTTCTATCCATATGTATTTGATAATAATTAGGGTGTAGACTAATACAAGTCAGTAGTCAAATACAGATGGGTAGTAGTCAAATCAAGAAGGGAAACTATGCAGTGATGTAAAAGTTCCCATACATATTGAACCCTGCTGAAGCTTGTTTTGAGCAATCATCATTATATAATGTGAATATATCCGTGAGACAAACAGAGGTCACAAATATGCTTCATGCAGTTTGGGTGTTTGTGTGCGTGCTATTTTCTTCCACTTGCACATGCAAGTGAGGCATAAACTCCACAGAGATTCATTCAAATTCAAAAAATTTAGACACTATGATCTTAATTTAGATGTAGTTAAGATGTAGTTATAGATGTATAGCAAAGTGTTCATACAATAGTGATACTCAAAATAACCCCTTTTTATTTACTCACTGTTCCACTGTCTCATGTTACATTTTTATTAAATTATGTAATTACAGCTGACCCAACGTCGACTGTCCCATCCATGTTCTGCTAACACTGTTGTACTTGTGTTACAAACATATTGGTCGTGAATAAGCTAATATTTCTGAATGATGAATGCAGTTTGCAGGCATTTTCATGCTTATTTCAGTGATTATAATGCAACAATAAGCCATAGTGTTGCATTGTTGGAGCATGTGGATGTGGAAGGCATATTGGCGCAGGTGGTATCCAAATTGTGTAACTGTAAAAAGAGGTAGGGTTAAAATGAGGTGAGGCAGTATGATTTCAAAGCAGTTTCTCGCTTTCCCTTTAAACTCCAAATGTTGTATGAAAGGAAACACACACACACACACACACATATACATATATATATATATATATATATATATAAATATATATATATATATATATTTACACACACACACTGATCAGCCATAACATTAAAACTACTGACAGGTGAAGTGAATAACATTGATTATCTCATTACAATGGCACTTGTCAACGGGTGGGATATATTAGGCAGCGAATGAACAGTCAGATCTCGAAGTTGATGTGTTGGAAAATTGGAAAAATTAGAAAGCATTTTGAGAAGAACTTTGAGCAACTTTCACAAGGGCCAAGTTGTGATGGCTAGACGACTGGGTCAGACCATCTCCAAAACGGCAGGTCTTGTGGGGTGTTCCCAGAAGTGGTTAATACTTACCAAAAGTGGTCCAGGGAAGGACAACTGGTGAACGAGCGACAGGGTCATGGGTGCCCAAGGCTCACTGATGCACGTGGGGAGTGAAGGCTAACCTATCCGGTTCGATCTGACAGGAGAGTGACTATAGCACAAATTGCTGAAAAAGTTAATGCTGGCTATGATAGAAAGGTGTCAGAACACACAGTGCATTGCAGCTTGCTTCGTATGGGGCTGCGTAGCAGCAGACCTGTCAGAGAGCCTGTGCTGACCCCTGTCCACTGCCAAAAGCACCTACAATGGGCATGTGAGCATCAGAACTGGACCATGGAGCAATGGAAGAAGGTGGCCTTGTCTGATGAATCATGTTTTCTTTTACATCATGTGGATGGCCGGGTGCGTGTGCATCATTACCTGAGGAAGAGATGGCACCAGGATGCACTGTGTGAAGAAGGCAAGCTGGCAGAGGCAATGTGATGCTCTGGGCAATGTTCTGCTGGGAAACCTCGGCCCCACCTCGCACCTTACAGGACATAAAGGATCTGCTGCTAATGTCTTGGTGCCAGATACCACAGCACACCTTCAGAGGTCTTGTGGAGTCCATGCCTCGATGGGTCAGAGCTGTTTTGGTGGCACAAGTGGGACCTACACATTATTAGGCAGGTGGTTTTAATGTTATGGCTGTTTTGTGTGTGTGTATATATATATATATATATATATATATATATATATATATATATATATATATATATATATATATATATATATACAGTCAGGTCCGGAAGTATTTGGACAATGACAGAGTTTTTGTGATTTTGCCTTTATTCACCACCACACTGGATATGAAATAAAACAATCAAGATGTGATCGAAGTGTAGACTTTCAGCTTTATTTTAAGAGGTTCCACAAAAATATGGCATTTACCATTTAGGAATTACAGCCATGTTCAACAAAGTACCTCCATTTTCAGGGGCTCAAAGGTATTTGGACAATAATTGACATAATTGTAAATATAACCATAATTTTAATACTTGGATGAAAATCCTTTGCAGTCAGTGACTGCCTGAAGTCTGGAGCCCATGTTCTTAAAACTCATATATATATATATATATATATATATATATATATATATATATATATATATATATATAAAACCACTGATATATACAGTATTTCTGACTGGGTGAGATGAGAACAGGAAAAATTGGCATATGCCCAGCCAAATCAGCAACATGCCATGTTATACACTGCCCCTGTGTGTGTGTGTGTGTGTGTGTGTGTGCATGTGAAGTCAACACTAATGAGTTGTCTTTGCTCCAGGTGATGCTGGTAGGCGACTCAGGAGTAGGGAAGACCTGTCTGCTAGTGCGCTTCAAGGATGGAGCATTTCTGGCTGGCAGCTTTATTTCTACTGTGGGCATTGACTTCAGGGTGAGTGTGACATGCACGGACACACTCCCTGGATTTTTCTCCACAAAATCTCTTAGGAATGAAAAAAGAAATTAATTTTTAGAAATCCTATTATACACAAAAGCTATTGAAAATGATGAAACCTATATTAAATTATATTTCGATAATTAGTAGGTCAGACTATCTTTGAAACTATTATAAATATTCTATTGGAGCTCAAATTGTCTGACATTTATTGGGACCAGACCTCTTGGAGTTCTTTGGAGATTTGCAGTATGCTGATTTATTAAAAAGGTATTTTAAATTTTGCTGACATACTTTAATTTAGAGCTTCCCTTGGTCTTCTAAGCTAGTGGCCTGTATAAAAATGAGGCAGACGTCTTTCAGGAACCCGAGTCTTTGTCAGTCATGTTGTGGCTGCTGTAAATAACATAACACTGAAGCAGTAGTAAAAGAATTTAATTTTAAGGTTAGGGAACATGCTATTTTTAAACAGACTTGTGATGAAGTAATCATCACTCCTGGGAATGGCAGCACTGGCAACACACATACACTTACCTCTGTCACGCTCCATTTTATCCTCCACTGTTTCTGCTGTCGGAGAAGTGGGTGCACACGCGACCCCGATAGCTCATGGACAAAACTTTCATTACATTTTTCCCAATGCAGTATCTACACTCCCAGACATCTCTCTCACACACACACGCACACGCACACACACATTATAGTTTATTTTGATGTTTTTTATTTCTTTGTCCTTGTTTGGTCTATGTTGTGTGGCGGTAGTCGGTCTTCTGGGTTGCGGAAGCTGATGAAACCATTTTTGTTGATTTGCAGGGAACGGGGGAAAAATACCTGTAAAAAAGAAACAAAGTACTGCTCAGGAGTATTGTTTAATATTGTGTTTATTGTTTTAAATGGGGGCTTTACATATTACTATGGTGTGTATAAATGTATTTGTAAGTATTTGTGGTACTTATGGTGATATGTACGTACCTTTTTACCTGGTAATGGTGTGGTCCCAAAAAGGGGTGGAGCCTGGGCCAATAAAAGGGGAGCCCAGACTCATCTTGGAGTTAGTGTCGTTGTTGTTGGGGGTGGTAGTTTTGCCTTTCCGTCGTCTTTGTTGACAAGCCTGGCGAGCGTGCAACAGTGGCGCCGTAAGCAATTCCAGAGCGTATATACTGCAGATATTACTTTGTGTATATATGTAAATATTTCTCTTCTTTCCTTTGTTGTTTATATTTCTTTTTCTACTTTGGTCTGGACTGTGCACTTGCAAATACTACCTCGCCACTGGACTTTTCCGCTTTTCTGGCACACTGCAAATAAATACAGTCTAGCACTTACGTGCTTCTGCAAGTTGAGCTATTATTTATACACTTTTCTTTCCCAAAAACCCTAACGCATCTCCCCAGCAGGTCCTAGTGGATGCATTCTTGGGCCGTAATGGAAGTGGGTTTGCAAAGACCTGTCGGATCACACTTGATAAGAGAATCACTCTTCTTATTGTTTATCAAAACAATAAAAAAAAGGCCATGTTCTCTGATTTGTTAAGTTTTGTTTTTAAAACTAATATAATCTTGTAGCATTGTTCAAATTATGTTCAGCATATCAGGATAATATTTTTGTGATGCCATTATCTATAAGCATGTTCTCCCCATATTTGTGTGGGTTTCCCCTGAGCTCCTTGGTTTTCTCCCACCTCCCAAAACCATCCCAGTAGGGGATTTGGCTACTCTAACTTGCCCCTAGGGTTTCAGGCCCTGACCCCAATAGAGATGAATGAATTATACTATCGTATAACATTGTAACACTAAAGCATAATTTTGACAGTGTACCTATTTCAGTTTCCATATTGTCACACATTTAATTTACACACACACACATATACGTACCAGTCAAAAGTTTGGACACACCTTCTCCTTCAGTGGTTTTTCTTTATTTTTATTATTTTCAACATTGTACATTAATAGTGAAGACATCCAAACTATGAAAGAACACGTATGGAATTATGTAGTAAACAAAAAAGTGTTAAACTAGCCAGAATATGCTTTATAATTTAGATTGTCCAAAGTAGCTACATTTAGCTTTGATGACATTTAGCTACATTTAGCTGTGATGCTAAAACCTGGAATGGTTTTCAGTTCATAGGTGTGCCTTGTCAAGAGTTAATTTGTGACATTTCTTGCCTTCTTAATGTGCTTTAGTCCATCAGTTGTCTTGTGCAGAGGAAGGGTGGGTACAGAGTCAATAGCCCTATTAGTGCTACTACAACTACTGTACAAATCCATATTATGGCAAGAAACACTCAGTTAAGTAAAGAGAAAAGACAGTCCATCATTACTTTAAAAAATTAAGGTCAGTCAATCCGAAAAATCTCAAGACCTTTGAATGTATCCCCAAGTGCAGTCGCCAAAACCATCAAACGCTATGATGAAACTGGCTCTCATGAGGACCATCCCAGGAAAGGAAGACCAAGAGCTACCTCTGCTGCAGAGGATAAGTTTATTAGAATTACCAGCCTCAGAAACCGCTGATTTACAGCACCTCAGATTACAGCCCACATAAATGCTTCACAGACTTCAAGTGCCAGACATATTTCAACATCCACTGTTCAGAGAAGACTGCGTGAGTCAGGCCTTCATGGTCGAATTGCGGCAAAGAAACCATTACTTCGGAAGAACAACAAGCAGAAGAGACTTGCTTGGGCCAAGAAACACAAGGAATGGGCATTAGATCCATGGAAAACTCTCCTTTGGTCTGATGAGTCCAAATTTGAGATTTTTGGTTCTAACTGCCGTGTCTTTATTAGACATAGAGAGGGTGAATGGACAGTTCCCGAATGTGTGGTTCCCACTGTGAAGCATGGAGGAGGGGGTGTGATGGTGTGGGGGTGCTTTGCTGGTGACACTGTTGGTGACTTAGTCAAAATTGAGGGCACACTTAACCAGCATGGCTACCGCAGCATTTTGCAGAGACATGCCATCCCAGTTGGTTTGCACTTAGTGGGGCCATCATTTGTTTTCCAACAGGACAATGACCCCAAACACACCTCTAGGTTATGTAAGAGCTATTTGTCCAAGAAGGAGAGAGATGGAGTGCTGCATGAGATGACCTGGCCTCCACAATCACCCGATCTACATCCAGTTGAGATGGTTTGGGATGAGTTGGACCGGAGAGAGGAAAAGCAGCCAACAAGTACTCAACACCTCTGGGAACTCCTTCAAGATTGTTGGAAAACCATTTCAGGTGACTACCTCATGAGGCTGACTGAGAGAATGCCAAGAGTGCGCAAAGCTGTCATCAAAGCAAAAGGTGGCTACTTTGAAGAATCGAAAATATAAAACATATTCTGGGTTATTTAACATGTTTTTGTTTACTACATAATTCCATACGTGTTCTTTCATAGTTTGGATGTCTTCAGTATATATATATAAAGGTGTGTGTGTCTGACAGAATCAGTTGCTTGCTCTCTTCTTTGGGTGCATTAAAGTGTTGTATTTTGTATGTGGCTGTTCTTGTTCTTGTGGTTTCGAACTCATTCAGTCTAGTTAGGAATTATAGAAAAAACATGGTGAGAGTAACAAAAAAATGGGGGTACAATACAGTAGGCTTGTGAAATATACAGTCATCCAATCAGACTCTTTGCAATCACTGACTGACAATAGTACCAGTTACTTTTTTAGACCTCACAATACTGCATTAGGAATCAAATCACTGTTACTGTGAAATGCAGAACAGTGTGTGTCTTGCTTGCTCGTATTCATTTGGCAGATACCACATTTAAATATATTCATTTGGCAAATTAAATTGGCAAAGTCATGTGCTGCAGAATCCAATCCAAGCATAAAGCTGTTGAAGAAGTAAACACTGCCACAATGCTAAGTCTACCTAAAGTCTACCTACTGTGGGAGAATCAGAGAATCAGAATAGCAAGGTTCAGTGTTATGATGAAGATTAACTTGCAAATGGAATCAATTCCTGAATTGTTGGTGTCCTTCACTTTGGTGTATCTACAACCTTGTTAGACGCCACAGTAAAAGACCTTACCAAATGTTAATTGTAGGGGTGCTGATTATTTTTATGTCAGTGTTTTAAAGACAAATAAAAAAACACTACTATATATTAAACTAAAACAGTACAGTCCCCTGTTATGTTGAAGCTCGAAATATAGTAATTTATTATTCATCTATATATTTTAGTTTGATGGAGTCAGCCATGTACACGCGTACTCTCAGAGGAAGTGTATGAGGTTTTTTTTAATTATTTGAATAATGGTTGCACAATAAGGTTAATGTATTTCTTGCACTATTCCATTATGAGGCTGAAGGTTCTGCTTTATTGCACTTCACAGCAAGACTCATTTAAATAATGTTGCAGTGCTTTTGTGTGATTTTTAAGCTTTACACAAATACATACAATCCCAATGCTACCGTATGTGTGTAGGACCACAGAGAAGGTCGAAGGCTGCATAGACCTGGAAGAATTGCTACTTGAGTACAACAAACTGGTGGAAATAAAATATGCCACATGTATGTGTGTGGGTGAGTGTGTTTGAGAGTGTACAATGGAACAGACTTTTCTGAACAGTGTGTGCAGTGGGATGGTCATAAAATACCGGTAGGGATGGTAGGGGCTACTAAAAACATAATTAGAGATGGAATCACAGTCTCTATAAAAGAGAAAATACATCACAGAGGGCTTTTAAGAGGTTTCCTCAAGGAACCACAGTTTACTTTTTAATGAAAGATTGTGGCTTACACTGATGAGTTACACAATCTTATCTGTAAAAATAAAATCAATATTTGCTTGCCATGAGGTGTTACTAAAAACAAAATGCACCAGTTAATTTCATTAATACAGTGATAGGAAAGTGGAGCCCATGTACAGGGTGTGTACAGAGTCTTGAAAGTTTGGAAAATGCTTGATTTTAATTGAGGTGATTTCAAGGTTTGAAATGTCCTTGAAAATGCTTGATTTTTTTCAGAACATCAGATGTAATTAAAAATGTAAATAAAACCACCAGCCAGTTGTTATGTTTTATTTTGTTTTGTTTAATTTCCTGAGGCAGGTTCTCTGTTGTGGTGAGTCCTAAAAAAAAAAAGGCATGTCATGTGTCATTCGATTTGTTGGCGCCTCAGGTATTCGCCTGACGCTCATCCATCTCCATTAACATGCATCGCTGTCATTTTAACGATAACTGGCTGGAAGATGATGAATACAAACTGTGTTTGCATCAAAGATCAACAGACAGAAAGGCATACTGTTCCATATGCAAGAAAGACATTGATGTATGCGCTATGGGAGAATCAGCCCTCACTAGCCATTCCAAAGGTAAGCAGAGATAAATATCCTATTAAAACTTTGAATGATTGTATTTAAAAGGATGAAGTTCTTTCATATCGAATCAATATGTAAAGTGATAATTTAGTCACAGAATTCAAATGTTTGGCATAGTAAATTAGCTCTGGGCTCATTGGTTATACTGTAGAGCTCTATTGTAGCTAAGTCACCCTAGTATATGTGTGATAGAAATAACAACATTCAGATTCAGAACATTAGTGCTTTCAAAGCTAAGATATGCAGTTAATTAATGTTAATTGGGTTCACTGTTTAGAGCTTTTCTTTACTGCTGTTTGGTGGTTAAATGATGAAGTACACATGCAAAGTAGAGTCCAGTTGCAGTAGCAAGGGACCATGCCATGTAATGCAGAAAAAAGCAATACTTAATTAATATGTACATGTAAATAAGAAAATAATTATATTAATTCATATGCCTAAATGAGTTACTTTGTATTAGGTAAAATGTGGAATCTTATAAGTTACAGTATATGAGAATATCATATTAACTAATGATTTAGTATTGATTGAAAAGTAAAAAAGAAAATCTAGATTGTACAGAAAACATTTTATTAATGGATGTCAGACTGTGCTACTGTATTGGAGTCTTAAACTCAAACTGTGCTGGAGTTTGCTTTTTTTTTTTTTAATTTTAACCAAATACTGATGCACTCAGTTGTTTTTCATTTACACTAATCTATAAATATCATGGATAATATGTTTATGGCTAACTAAATGGAACGGAATGTATTATTATTATTATTATTATTATTATTATTATGATTATAACTGAATGCATTTGTATTAATAACAATTAAATATTTGACAGACCTACAGAATTTTGCAATAACGTCCTCTCCTGATATATTTGATGTTAGACTATAACAGATTTGTTGTGTGTTATATTCTTATTTTTTCTCTTTATATCATATCCTTTTTCAAGGCAAGAAGCATCAAGACCTTTTAAAACATCGGAACGGTCCTTCCTTGGGGTCTTTTTTCCAGCAGCCATGTAATACACCCAGCAGTGAAGCTATGGCCTGCTCAACCTCTTCAACTATTTCAGCAACAGCTAGCAGCAGATTGCAAACAACCTACCCAAACTCTTCAACTACTTCAGCAACAGCCAGCAGTGGATTGCAAAAGACCATGAACACCATAAAACCTTTTATTAGTACAAACCCAGCAGTGATAGCAGAGATTTGTTGGACTACAAAAATAATAACAAGCCATTATTTGTGCAAGTCATGTGATAGCATTGGAGCTGTTTTCAAGACCATGTTTCCTGACAGTGATATTACAAAGCAGTTTTCTTGTGGGGAGAAGAAAGCAGCATATCTCTGCACATTTGGGATTGTGCCCCATTTTTTATCATTGACAAAGGATGAGCCAAGTTTGAGAAGATTCTGTTTGATAAGAGGTTAAACCATGAAATGAAGAAAAACCAGCTTGATGTTCCTGTGGGATTTTGGCAGGATAGCAACATAGCAACAAAGTATTTAACTTCTTTTTTCATGGGTCATCACACTGCAGAGCAGGTGTATGAGAAGATTGAAAATGTGTGTTCAGAAATTGGTTTCCACAGCCTCATGCAGCTCTCAATCAATGGCTCTAATATAAACTGGAATCTTTTCTCACTTATGCAAAAAAAACATCCAAAGTCAAACAGGCAAGAAAATGGTGGATGTTGGAAGCTGTGGTTTGCTGTGGTTCACATCCTGCACAACTCCTTCAGAGCTGGTTGTGCAGCTACTGACTGGGAGCTGGGAAACGCCCTGTCAAGCCTCAGGTGGATATTTGAGGATGTGCCACCATGCAGGCAAGACTACACAGTGGTAACTGGGTCTTTATTTTTCCCCCTTAATTTCTGTAGTCATTAATTTCTGCCAGGTGGCAGAGCGTGCAATACAGGTCCTGCCCTTCCTAAAGACCTACGTAAATGCTACAAAATGAGGAAAAGTAGCAAAACCAACCAGCAAGTCTTTCAAAACTGTTCAGAAGATTGTTGGAGATGACCTCTTCCCAGCAATACTAAACTTTTTTCTTCTGGTGGCGAGGGAAGTGGCTTCTTTCCTGGGAAATTACCAAACTGATAAACCCATGCTCCCATTTATGAATGAGGACCTTGCCAGTTTGTCAAGGGGGCTTATAGAAAAATTTGTAAAGCCAACTGTCATGGAGAATGCTACCACAACATTGAGGCTGCTACAGGTGCAATATGATGATGCTGAGAACCATGTTGTTGTCACAGAAATAAAAGTTGATTCATAACAGAGAGAGCCCTGGATGACCACAGAAAGAATCATCCAAATGGTTAGAAGCTGAGGGTGGAGTTTAGACAGAAGTGCAAGTTGTTTTTGATGAAGACAGTCTCCAAGCTGTTTGAAAAGGCTACAATCCATTACCCGTTGGTCAGACATCTCATTGTTCTCAATTCAGGAGTTCTCATCAGGAGCAAAGTGGTAATCTGTGGAATCTGGTCGGATTCCTGAGGAAAGTTGTGATGAAGTGCTGAAGGAGTTTAGTCAGTTCTATTACTACAGTCTGGAGTCTGATTCTTTTAGGGGCTTCAAATCAGAGAGCAACAGGTTGGATGAATTCTACCATAAGCAGTTATCCTCCAAGGCAGAGTGGTGCCACCTGTGGGAAACAATGAAACAGCTCCTGATCCTCTCCCATGGTCAAGCCTCTGTAGAAAGAGGTTTTTTTAGTCAACAAAGAAGTGATTGTGGAGAACCTGCAGGAGCGCTCATTGGTGGCACAATGTGTCATCCTTGACCAAGTAAAAAAGTTTGGAGGAGTGTTGAACATTGCCTACACCGAAGAGCTTCTATTGCCAGCAGCTTCAGCAAGGCAGAAGCATGACTTCTATCTTGAAGAGCAGAAAATGAGACAGAAGGATGAGAAAAGACTTTTAAAAAAAGGACAGATGGAGGAGATAGCAGAACTAAAAGCAAAGAAAAAGAGGGTAACTGAGGATATTCAGGTTCTCTACACCTCTGCTGATCATAGTGCAGAGAAGGCAGAGAACCTTCGAAAACTCAGGACTTCGAAGAGCTGCTAAAGAAAAAAGAGCAGGCTTTAGAAAGTGTGGAGTGTCAAATAGATGAGAAGTTAAAGGAGTTGAAAGCGCTTCTGTGAGCTGTAGTCTAGGGTTGGACCAACTTGCAGGACTGTTTTAGGTTTGAGCAGTAAAATGTGCATTCTTTTTTCTCTGTTTCTATTTGTTTAATTGTTTTAAAAATGTTTACAATAACATTACAAAGTGGTGTTTTGTTGTCTTGTGTAGAATGATAAGGAGAAATGATTGTACTGTACATTTTGTACAAAATGTACAAAATGTACATGTTTTTGTGTTTATTTACTGGTATATTTTAAAATCATACTATGGAAATTCGGTTGGCATTTTGTCCTGACCACCCACAAAAAAACTCACTTAAACTACAGTTGGCAACAAATGTACAAAAATTCAAACAAAATTAAATAAGTATGCAAAATATGAACTAAGTGACTTAATATACATATAATCATATGTTGTATTCATATTGAGGATTTCAGTCTTGTAGCTTGATACTTTGAGTTTTACTAAAGGGGCGCTGTTTAAACTCACCAAGGGTGGCTTTCGTCAGTTTAAGTAATACCGCATCAGCAAATTCAACTCTAGTGCATGAAAAATGGATTTAGGGACCTTAAAAGTGCAGGAAAAGTGCTTAAACTTCACTCTTAAAAAACTGTATGAACCCTGCATGTATTTACTTTGGTGAGTAATTCATTCAACTAATTTGTTGCTTTAAACCTTCCAATGAATAGAATCCTATTAGCAGCCCTACAGCAGCACTCCCATTTTAGTACAAATGGGCACATTCTGTTATTTGTTCAAACAATTTTTTACACAGCTTTGTTACAATGTGAGAATAAGGTCTCAAGATTGTAAATATGCAAGAATGTGTTAAGAAAGTTTAGGGCAAGGAGTAGGATTACTGGGCATAGGTCTTTTTAAGGTTTTTATTTTATTTATGATTTTGTTTACATTATGAGATTGCTTGATTATGAGATTGCCTTAACCCTATCTGCTCCAGGGTGTCGTGTCATGGCCCACACTGTGCTCCTTTCAAGCTGGGATATGTGAAACAAAGAATTTCACTGTACTGTGTATATGTGACAAATAAAGGCTTTTTCCACTTTTTTCACTTGTTTGATGACTGTTTTCCAAAAAATGGTTTGGAAACAGGTATACTATCATCTGGATTTTATCAGTGTGCCAATCTGAGATTTTTTTTTTTTTTTAAACTTAGCTTAATTCAGCTTATAGGTTGCCAAACCACACTTGAATATCATAGTGGATAATGCTATCTAATGGTACTGGGCAGAGCAGCATGACCTCTAGTCTCCTACCCCAAACTGTGATAACCACTGGAGTAAAGGACCCAGAGGCAGAACACAGACTCAAGAACTGAAGGCGAACAGGTTTTTTTTGAAGACTGAGGAGGGTGGGAACATGTAGGGAGAGAAGCATGGCTAGGTGTGTCGGTCAGGGTCGGGGCTCAAACCAGGGGTGTCAAGTGCTATGCCTGTGAGCTATGGGAGGCGGAAGCTGGGTGGGACATGGTGATAAGCAGGCAAGCCAGCAGAGCGTGGAGTGGACCTGGAGCACAGGAAAAACAAGGTTATTCACAGAGCGATCGGTTAGCATAAAAATACTAAACAAAACACGAGAACACCTCATCATATACTGCACTGGAAGCCAGAACGATCTGGCGGAGAGTTGCTGAAGAACCGGGGTTTTTATACGCTGCCATCCCATCAAGAGATGAGAAGCAGGTGCGCTCGGCGATCGTGCAAAGTGGATCACCACATCCAAGGACACATGTGACCAAATGCACAGACACACAAACAGGAAGAGAGGGAGACACAAACAGGGGAAACACGAGGAAGGGGAAAAAATGGGAAAATACAAGGGAATGGGGAAAACATGGAAGGTATGCCTGGACCAAGACAATACAACCCCCCCCCCCCCCCCCCCCCCCCCCCCCCC
>CM040466.1:16603068-16644349 GCA_022758105.1 Pangasianodon gigas
GGGGGGGGGGGGGGGGGGGGGGGGGGGGGGTTAATGTAAGAGTGGCAAGACGTTACTAGGCTTTGTTTAGTGTGCAGTTCTCTTCCTCCCCACTAGGGGCACTGGATTGCTCAGTTTATGGTATAAGTTGTGAGAATAGTGTAGAGCAAGACAGAAGAGGATGGTTTGCCTCATGTTCACAGATCAAATCCTTGTTGAGAAACTATGGTTTCTATGCTGCTCAATTAAATATTTTGGTGTATAGCCCTTGTTACCTTACTCATCTGCTCCTGGTGCATGGGCTACACAACCTGCAAATACTGTTGCTGAGAGACTGATGTTAAGTGGGGTTACTTGGAGTAATTTATGAAAGAGAAAATGTGATGCAGCTTGCTGCGTATGGGGCTGCGTAGCCACAGAACGGTCAGAGTGCCCATGCTGACCCCTGTCCACTGCCAAAAGTGCCTACAATGGGCATGTGAGCATCAGAACTGGACCATGGAGCAATGGAAGAAGGTGGCCTGGTCTGATGAATCAGATTTTTTTTACAACATGTGCGTCAATTACCTGGGGAAGAGATGGAACCAGGATGCACTAATGTTCTGCTGGGAAACCTTGGGTGTTGACATTCATGTGGATGTTACTTTGACATGTACCACCTACCTAAACATTGCTGCAGACCAAGTAGACCCCTTCATGGCAGTTATGTTCCCTAATGTCAGAGGCCTCTTTCAGCAAGATATTGCACCCTGCGACACTGCAAAAAATTGTTCAGGAATGGTTTAAGGAACATGACAAAGAGTTCAAGGTGTTGACTTGGCCTCCAAATTCCTCAGATCTCAATCTGACTGAGTATCTGTGGGATGCCACAGCAGATAACACAGCACACCTTCAGAGGTCTTGTGGACTCCATGCCTCGAAGGGTTAGAGCTGTTTTAATGGAACAAGAGGGACCTACACAATATTAGGTGGTTTTAATTTTATGGCTGTTCAGTGTATAGTATATACACTCAGTACATACACTCACCGATACGCTCAATCACATTGAGATATGGGGAATGTGTGTGTGTGTGTGTCTATGTTGTGTTATCTCAGATGTTACCTTATTGTCATTTTTCTTGCTGTGTTCCTGGATCTGTGCTGCTCTGTAATATGTGGTGCTAAGATTCTTTACCCTGATGCAAGTTGTGTGTATATGTTTATATGCAATGTTCAACTTAAAAAAAAAAAAAAATTCTGGTAGTTTTACGACAATCCCTGACTTGATAGGGTGACAGATTGATTAATCTCTGTCGAATAAAAGAATATGATTGTAGTTTAATGCATTCTTTCATCTGTCCCTGATACTGTAATTGTGATTGTGTTTGCAGAGAAGAGGAGAAGTTAGGCTTATTTTGATCTGGTAGGTCTAATAGTATTTCCTGAAAATCACAAAATTTATGCATGAAGTGGGCTATGCTCAAAGTAAAATGATTTATTACATATTGTTCTTATTCAAACGGCATAGTGGTAGAGATGGGCATAGTTAAATTACATTGATGAAGAACATGTCATACAGAGCATTTGAGTGATATGTTGCTATGCCTGTGAGATAATGTGGATATTCATTGAGTAGAAGGTGTTACAAATAAGTTGCAAGCAAAATTTTTTTTTTTTCTGTGAGAATAGGTTGGCTCAAACACTCGGGGGCCATTTATTAAACATTTATTAAAGTTGTGTGAAAATGATTTTGTAGGCCAAGCTAACTAAAATTTCCTGTCATATTTACAAAAGTTTTGGTAACACTCATTTTCTTCATACACATTTGGGTGAGTTCTAATAAAATTATAATAAATGGTGTGTGTGTGTGTGTGTGTGTGTGTGCTCTCAGGTCCTATATGGGGAGTAGTGAAAATAGGAAATAACAGTTGATGAGTAATTAAAGGTGATGTTTGCAGTGAGTCAGATGTTTTAATAAGATTAGGTTTTTTTTACATGGCTAAAATGTTGTGGTCACCTGACTATCACACCCATATGTGGTTCTTCCCCAAACTGTTGCCACAAATTTGGAAGCACAGAGTTGCATAGGATGTCTTTGTATGCTGCTGCATTACAATTTTACTTCACTGGAACTAAGGGCCCAAACATGTTCCAGCATGACAATGGCCCTGTGCACAAAGCGAGGTCCATGAAGACATGTTTTGCCAAGGTTGGTATGGAAGAATTTGAGTGACCTGCACAGAGCCCTGAACCCCACTGAACACCTTTGGGATGAACTGCAACTCCGACTGCTTCCCAGGCCTCCTCACCCTACATCAGTGCCCGATTTCATTAATGATCTTGTGGCGCAACTTACATGAGGTTTTTTTTTTTTTTTTTCCATTTAACAGTTAACCGCATACAGTTACCTTAAGTCTACCTATACTACACCAAATTAGAACATATTATGACATTGCACATGTTTTGCCTATGCCATAAGATATTTATGGTTGTTTTTGTTGTTGTTCTTTTGGCTGCTCCTGTTAGGGGTCGCCACAGCAGATCACTGGTCTGCATGTTTGATTTGGCACAGGTTTTACGCCGGGTGCCCTTCCTGACACAACCCTCCCATTTTATCCGGGCTTGGGACTGGCAGTGAGAGTACACTCCCACTGGCTGGGTTGGGTCATAAGATATTTATGGTAAAAATTTAAAAAAGGTAATTTCCCAAGTCCTAGAGAACTAACGTCTGGAGACTGGAGACTCTGAATGAGGATATGTTCATGTGAGTTGGTTTGCAGTTCATTGTGCACCGAGTATCTTTTTGAGTTTGAAATTGAGTTTTTGAGTGAATGCACACAGTGACATGGCACACGGTCCAGGATTTAATCCTGAATTCAGTTTAATGTCTCTTTTAAGTTTTGGATGGTCTCCCCCTGTCCGTGTGGATTTTCTTCTCTGGGAACTCCTTCCAGCTCCCAAAATCATGCTAGTAGGTGGATTAGCTAAAATTGATTAAACTTGATAGATATGAATGAACGTGTGATGCTTAGGATGGGCTGGTGTCTCATCTAAGGTGTATCCCTGCCTTGTGTCCAGTATTCCCAGCATAGACTTGGGATCTACCACAATAAAAATAAAGTGGCTATTTAAAAACAGTGAATGAATGAAATAAGGTTTTTATATATTTTTTTTTTTCTTTTGGCTTCTCCCGTTTGGGGTTGCCACAGTGGATCACCCATCTGCATATTTTGATGTTCTGGAAAAATGCTCGGATACCCTTTCTGATGCAACCCTCCCCATTTTCCAGACTTGGGACCAGCACTAAGAGTGCACTGGCTTGTGCAACCCTCCAATGGCTGGGGTTGGTTCCCTGACCTGGAATTGAACCTGGGCTACAGCAGTGAGCATGCTCTGTGGTCAGCTGTGGCTAAATTCCTTAAGCAAACATGCCTGTGGCTCTGTCCTAGACTGCAACCAAGATATAATTTAGTGAGATAGAAGCTAATTGATTATCTTTATTACTAGGCTACAGCCATCTCCAGAATTTTTAGCAGCCTTCATAAAATATATGTGAAGGGACTGAAAAAGTCAAGTGTTGTTTAAAATTCAGGGACACTATATATCGTAAGAAAGCCTCCCTCACAATTAATATTTACTGTCTTTCTTGAATAGAATAACATAAAGTCTTTCCTGTAATGCATAACATTTCAATCTCCTTTATATTCCCAGGTTTGTGCATGTGGAACTGTTCTCTTCTTATCAAATCACAGATTTTTGTCAGGTTTCAAATCCATTGACTGTGTGTATGTTCAGGGGTTAATGATCAATCTACAACCAAATCTTAAACTTCTGGCAGAGGTAACCATGTTTGGGGCTAAAGCATTGTGGTACTTTGCAGATTTCATGATGCCATCAAATTAACAGAAGCTCTTGGACAACTACCTTCAAAACAGCACCAAATATCAATGATTCACCACCATGTTTTCCATTGGGTATCAGGTGCCTGTCCTTGTATACAGTCCCCATTTTTCCATGGTGTGCTTGGCCAAAAAGATCAATTTTGGTCTTACAGTATGTGACGATTTCCGTTGTAGCTCCAATGACTCTTGGTAATGTTCAGGTGCTGCATTTTGTGGGTTTCTGTAAAAAAATGGTTTATTTTATGTTTAGTAGCTAAAGAAAATTGTTTCAATTTGGTTAAAATTAAATTTCACAATCAAGGGCTATTCCTAACAGAGATATTGAAACAACGAGGTAGAGAGATCAAGTCCAAAACACAAAACCCGGAAATGAGGAAAGGGTAATACACTCTTTGATTGAAAAAATGGGCCAAACCCAAAATTGCAAAATATAATAAGCTTTTAATGATCTTAACAGCAAATCATTTTTCAGAAAATTAGCAAGAATTAGCAAGACCTCTTGTGCCACCATTTGCTCTTCTACATTTGCTGCAGTGAACTGTGAACTGAAACGGGGAAATTCACTTATATAGTCTTCTTGTACGCAAAGATTAATTCATGATGATTAAAATGTTTGATGTAAAATTCAAACTAACACATATCTGGGTGTACAAAATTTTCCAAAAATATCTTCTGGGATGTTTTTTTTTTTCTTAAAAGATTAGTCATTATTTGGTTATCTGCCACACATGATGCAGCCCATCAAAGACCTGATAACAAGCTCATAAATGGAACCAGGATTGATAGAGAAGGGAGATATTTTTTGTTGCTAATTTCCTGACCAAAATGATTTGATGTTAAGACCATTAAAAGCTTAATATTTTGCCATATTGGGCTTGGCCCATTTTTTTCTGACCAGGAGTGTACATAACAAGACAATTTCAGTAAATGCCTCAGAACTTCTCATTATAGACATCAGCAAGGCTTTGCAAGGACTGAAAGTCCATGAACTGCTTATATATTAATAAACCAGAACATGACCCAGAAGTGGATGCAAGTGTCTGAGGTCGCGCTGGTACTCTGGCAAGTGCTTCTCACCAAACTCTGCTGGTGGGAAGGGGAAAAGTCTATAGTCCTATTCACAACAGCCTAATTGGAAAATCACAGGTGTAATAACCGTGCTTGTAATTTATGTGCAATAATGGACTTTGAAGAAGGAAACCATACCATTTCAAACAGTAGCTGACTGAATATTAGCAAAATATTGAAATACTCCCAAAATACTATTTGCAAACTGCTGTAATGAACAGGACTCAGAAGGGTGATTAGGATCCATGTACATGTGATTTATTGCAAACAATATCCACAATCCAAAACTCACAAACAGTGAACAGGCCAGGGTCAAACCAATATAAATCTCAAGGCAAACAAGTCCAAAGGGCAATTTTAGCTCAATATTATCAAACCCAAAGGGGACAGGAGAAACCAATAGAAGATGCAGGGGTCATACATGAAGATAGACTACAATGGCTTGGAACATACACAAATGGTAATAAATGACAATTTGCATGAATGTCCATGTCCATGTACTGATCAGCCATAACATTAAAACCACCCGCCTAATATTGATCAATTGGATTTAGATCTGGGGAATGTGGAGGCCAAGTCAACTCTTTGTCATGTTACTCAAACCATTCCTGAACAATTTTTGCAGCGTGGCAGGGTGCATTATCTTGCTGAAAGAGGTCACTACCATTAAGGAATACTGTTGCCATGAACGGGTGTACGTGGTCTGCAGCAGTGTTTAGGTAGGTGGTACGTGTCAAAGGAACACCCACATGAATGCCAAGACCCAAGGCTTCTCAGCAGAACTTTGCCCAGAGCATCACACTGCATCTGCCGGCTTGCCTTCTTCCCATAGTGCATCCTGGTGCCACGACTTCCCCAGGTAAGCAGTGCACACACACCCGGCCGTCCACATGATGTAAAAGAAAATGTGATTCATCTGTCCAGGCCACGTTCTTCCATTGTTCCATGATCCAGTTCTGACACTCACGTGCCCATCCCATTGTAGGCACTTTCAGTGGTGCACAGGGTTCAGCATGAGCACTCTGACCATTCTGCAGCTACACAGCCCAATACACAGCAAGCTGCAATGCACTGTGTGTTCTGACACCTTTCTATCATATCCAGCATTAACTTTTTCAGCAATTTGTGCTACAGTAGCTCTCCTGTGGGATCGGACCAGAAGGGCTAGCCTTCGCTCCCCACGTGCATCAATGAGCCTTGGACGCCCATGACCCTGTCACCGGGTCACCAGTTATCCTTCCTTGGACCACTTTTGGTAGGTACTAACCCCTGCATACCAGGAACACCCCACAAGACCTGCCATTTTGGATATGCCCTTACCCAGTCGTCTAGCCATCACAATTTGGCCCTTGTCAGAGTCACTCAGATCCTTACGCTTGCCCATTTTTCCTGCATCCAACACATCATCTTCGTAACGAAATAATCAATGTTATTCACATCAGCTCTCAGTGGTTTTAATGTTATGGCTGGAGTGGTAGTGAAATGTCCCGGGCAGATGTGTCAGCTGTGGCAACTGCATTTTTTTTTTTTTTTTTGCTAAATTATTACTGTGTGATTCTGGAAAATATGATATCCAAAAGATTTAAAAATAACAGAAATTACTTTGTTTTAGCAACTGGAAAAATGTTCCTAAGCCCTGGATCTAGTTCCTTTAAAAAAAAAATGCTCGGAAATGCCCAATACATTTCACCCCCTCTCATTCATTCACTTTTATACTACTGGGTAAACAACTCCTCTACCAATGCCCTTGCAACACTGCCAAAAATATCTAGTCCCTAACACACTTCTGCTTCTCTTGCAGCTTATGTTTTGCCTCTGCTGGTTACTTGTTTTGTTCTTTGCAAGCAAATGGGAAATCTCTTTGTACCGAGTCTGAAAGGCGCAGTAGTAATTATGTGCATTATGAAATATTCAGGGTTTATTTGAGTGACAGTGTCTATGGATGATTCAGTTTCAGAATAGAAACAAAGCAAACATTGGAATGGGGAAGAAAAGACCCTTTTTTTCTGCACTGTATTAATATGTATGTTAGAGATTTTAAAAAGCATGTTTTTTTGTATCAAGAGAAGTAGTTGTTTGTTTTGATAGAGCTGTTTGTTTGGACTCACTATGATCTTGGATAAAGTTGGATTTCTACTAGCTCCCATCATGATTCAGAGCATGGCCAGTGTTAATGTAATTGTCTTTGTAGCTTCAGTTGGTTGATATTCTGCCCTCAGTTGGGTATGTGATTTCTTAATCCTGCTGTTTTTCAATGTCTGTGTCACTGTCTTTCTGCATCTGGAGATGTAGGATTTTAGGCAGATTTGTGGATTCAGATGAGTGATTGTTCTTTTTATTCCTCTCAACTGAACAGAACTAAGATGAATATTGAAATTAAAGAGAATGGTTGCTCATTCACTGTCTTTTGAGAGAGAATCTTCATTATATTTTCTTTGCTGTAGCTTGTCATTATAGAAATCTTTTACATGTCTAACACCTACACAATTAGGAGACATCTTTATATTATTTATTTAATTAGCTTTGAATGTTTTGCCTTCCTAAAAGAATTTTAACATCTATTAGAGTCCATTAGTGTGATAAATGGACATTTTTGTCCTTTTAGAGAGAAAGAAAGAGAGAAAGAGAGAGGTCTGTGTGCAGTTTTTTACTCTCTAATGAATTCACTGTATGTTCAGAGCTATGATTCTAATTAACGGAAAGGACAATTGCCACCTGCCATTTTAATGTCAACAGGATGCTGAAAGTCTGAACTAGAGGAGACCTCATGAATATTTGAAAGATATGGCAGAAGTTGTGTTGCAGCAAGGTAAATCACTCCTTTCCTCTTTATAGACTGTCCATCCAGCATTCATATTCAGTCTGAAATGGATTGTGGGCATTGTCAGGTGGGTGATAAATAGTGGTATATTGAACACTCATAAGACACATATAGTAGAGAACAATGCTCGGAAATGCATAAACTAAATACAATTCAAGACTTTGCAATGAGATAGTTTGTACACAATTAAGGAAAAAAGACAGAGGCAGAGACTAGGCCAAAACAAAAAGTATGTAGTGTCCATCACTATGGGACCCATGACTTGAAGGGGGATCTATGACACCAGCCAAGTAATAATGCAAAATTAGCAAATGTTCTTATTATCCTATTAAAAAGACAGAGGGTGAAAACATATATACAGTTAAAATAATTATGGATGTTGTGTTGGTGGTTTGGTACGGAACTACAGAAAATCTAATATCCTCTGCATTGTCCGCACTGAGCACCCTTTCATTTGCCCTTTATGAAACACTTAATGGCGAATGCTTAAATATAAGGTGACCTTAAAGCAGCTGGAGCAAGTTTTCCACCTGCAATACTGACTCTTTGCTCTATTTACATATCATAGACCCTTCTCTGTACTCAGCTGTCCTCCCTGCAAGTGTTCAAAATGGAAGTCCTGTCCTCTCTATGGGAATGGGAATGAGAATTTTAACTCTCATTCCCAGCATGGCATACAGAGCAAAACAATGTTGTTGTTCCTCTTTTGGCCGATCCCATTAGGGGTTGCCACAGCAGATCATTGGTCCGCATATATTTGATTTGGCACAAATTTTTTACACTGGATGCCCTTCCTGACGCAGCCATGCCCAATTTTATCCAGGCTTGGGACCAGCACTTAGAGCATGCAACCCCAGTGGCTGGGGTTGGTTCCCTGGCTGGGAATCAAACCTGGGCTGCAGTGGTGAGAGCACTGTGGCCTAACCACTAGTCCTCCAGGGACCCCATAGAGCAAAACAATACAAAGTACAAATACAATGAAACAATACATCTTTGACATGTTTGCCTGGATTTTTATATAAATCTACCCAAAGGCCTGCATGGAATCTCTACTTGCCCTACTCAAGCAGTCATTGCCCCTACAAAGCCTGTCAATAGAAATTTGAATAGAAAGGTTCCTCTACATTCAGAGGATAAGCTGCAGAATCAATACTCATTTGCTGCATTTTTAGATTTTTTTTACATGGGAGACTGTAACAAAAAGGTGTTCACTAGTTGAATACACTCTCTTCTGTAACAAAACAGGAAAAAGCATTAAGCTGGCTGGCAAAAGAGGTCATAAGCATAGAAAAAATTTCCCTGCTTGGCACTTAATCCAAGCATAAATAATTAGTGATTCTTAATATAACTAGGTAATGCAACTAGATAATGTGGTAAGCTAATTATTACCTACAAAGCCAAGAGCTGTGCCTTAAAGCAGTGCTTTAGGAACAATCATATCCTTATGCACATGATCATGCCCTCTCTATAAATGACTTTTTTTAAATAAGGGCTTGTGGTTCCCTGCTCATTTCCCAGACGTACAGTAGCACAGCACATATTGTACTGTATGAGACAGAACAATTCTTCATAATTTACCCTCTTGGGTTTTCTGTGGATTCAGACAAGCCTGAGGTATGGAATCTAAACAAAACTTTGCATAGTTGACCAAATATATCAAGAGTTTCTATGCTCATTGTCCTTAATTAATTGTTTTGTCAGCATTCTGGAGCCTTCCTATGATAAATAAATAATACATATATGCATTTATAAAAGATTTATAAAAAGATTCTGGAAATGATGTGCCTGGAAACAATGAGGTTTAAATTGTATCTAATTGGGGGTTTAGAACATGGGGACATACGGTATAGTTCATTGAGTGATGAATGGGATTATTGTGTGCTCACAGTATTCTCTCTCACTACTTCTAAGGGCAATTCCTGCCCTAATAAAGCCATACACACTATGCCCACAATGCATTTCTCTAGTGACCTGGGATGATGAGAACTGCACAGTTCCTAAATAAGTTTTTGGTTTCTGTCTTTGCCATTAACAGAAGTAAAGCAAGCCTCATGAAAAATGCAGTATTCACCACGCGTCAGAAGCATAGCAACACAGCAATAATGGAGCTTTAAGCCAGTGGTTCTCAACTGGTTTTGCTTCAGAACCTAAATATTATGTTGGACATCAAGTCATGACCCAACACTACACTATTTTTTTTTTAATCATATGGAAGTAAATGAAGAAATGCATATTAATTTTGTATATTATTGTTATTAATACTACTAATAAGTATCCATTGCATAGGCCTAATAAAGTTAAAAATCATTTACTACATGAGTTATCAGGAAATAAATAAACTTACATATTGAGTTGTTAAGGTTGTACCTCCTAGGTATTTGCAATTTAAAATATCAGTTTATTAAGTGCAGTGCATATGCTTAATCAAGTACAAAATTAATTATTCACATGACAATAATATGAAAATGGGCCACTATATGAATCCATAAACATAATCCTGAGTAAGTGCAATTTACCTAGCCTAACAAATAAAACAAACACTGACCCAAATATTGAATTACAGTTTGTACACTCTATATGAAAAATGCACAACTATTAAATGCATAGTACCTTAGTTTAACTATGTTTGAGGTAATATGATTAACCATGATTGACAGGTTTCAGCAACATTTTCAGTGCAACTGAAAATTTGACTGAAAAAAGGAGACATTTTCTTCTTTTTCTCAGCCTTTCTCAGTGTGAGAAAGACTTATTGCCCATGCATTTTTCCATGCATTCATGGACATAATCCCCCTTTAGGTCTACCAATATTTGCAATATACACTCACTGTAAACTTTATTAGGAACACCTGTACACCTGTACATATATGCAATTGTCTAAACAGCTAATCATGCGGCAACAGCACAATACATAAAATCATGCATATGCAGGACAAGAGCTTCAGTTAATGTTCACATCAAAGATCACAATGGGGAAAAAATGTGATCTCAGTGACTTTAACCATGGCATGGTTGTTGGTGCCAGACGGGCTGGTTTTAGGATTTTAAGAAACTGCTGATCTCCTGGGATTTTCACACACAACAGTCTCCAGAGTTTACACAGAATGGTGCGAAAAACAAAAAAAAAACATCCTGTGTGCAGAGGGTCTGCAAACTGAAACACCTTGTTGGTGAGAGAGATCAGAGGAGAATGAACAGACTGATCTGAGCTGACAGGAAGTCTATAGTAACTCAGATAAGTACTCTTTACAACTGTGGTGAGCAGAAAAGCAGGTTCCACTCTTGTCAGCCAAGAACAAGAATCTGAGGCTATCATGAGTACAGGCTCACCGAAACTGGACAGGTGAAGACTGGAAAAAGACCAGGTGATTTTTTTTTCTAATCTTCAACTGTCCAGATTGGGTGAAAGTGTTCCTAATAATGTGGACAGTGAGTGTATCTTACAACATAAATGATTCTGTGCCTAACAGACACACTATCTGTGCTTATACTTTGCTTTTTTGAAAATTTATTAGATTTAATTCTAATTATTTGCTATAAAACAAGATCTTGGTGGCCACAGAGTATTTTTAAACTAGCCCAGTCTTGTAACCCTATAATTAACTGTTTTATCCGCTCCTCCACTGAAAAGCAAGTGTGGGGAAGTATCCCTGCCCCAATGAACCTCTATTAATGCTTGTTGCAGTTCTCATTTCTTTTACTTAATTCACTATGGAAGCTAAGCAGGGTAGCAAGTTTGCAGAGTTTACATTTCTTAACTGGCTGCTATAAATGGTGGGGCTCTGCCACACCTGCCCCTATGGACAAGTCACCACTGTGTATAGGTTAATGTTACTCTACTGTAATCAGAATAATAACGGCCATGATTACTAGTTACTATGCACTGTACATGGTATATGAGTGCAATTAAGATTCCTCTCATATCACAAAAGCTGTTTATAATGTGAGCGTACACAGTCAACAGCTCTGCAGCAACTGAATATGCATGAGCACTCACTTCAAACGTGCCCTTTATCAGCTGAGATTATTTTTTGCCTTGATCCATTTCTTCAAGAGCAACTAACCTTATATAACCACATTAATTCTATTTGAATATGTGTTGTGTTTGTGATACTACCATGTGTTCATGGTGAATCATCAGCTAATTAGTCTACTGATCAAATTCAAATGTGGGCTGGCTGCTTGGAGAGGGATTCAGATGTTGGCATCCATCCTTTCAAAAATAGCCCACAAGAGAGACAGGCCATTGGATATAATTATATTCTCTTATAGTGAAATTCTGTGTAGATGACCTCTTGCCACTTTGTAAATGGAGATCTAGTCAGCACAGTGTCAGTACTATTGCAGGGGGTGGGAGGAGCAGAGGGCAGGTCAGAAAGCAATTTATTCAAAAAGGGACAGACAGTGTGTGTGGTGTGTGGTGGGTGTGCTTGCATCTTTCGATTAAAGGACCAGATTGTAAGTACAGTGCCACTAGAAAGTTTGTGAACCTTTTTCAATTTTCTGTGTTTCTACATAAATTTGACCTGAAATGTGATCAGATCTAAGTCCTAAAGCTAGAGTACCCAATTAAATGCCATAAAACATAGTTTTTACAAAACTATTTCTAAAGAGTTTGGCCTTCACCAATACACTTTGAGGCAGATGATATACAAAGGGAGGCAATTCAGCACCACTATTACTCTCCAATGGAGTGGTCGTCCAGCAAAAATCAGTCTAAGGGCATGGCAAAAAATATTACAGTCACACATGGTAACATTCAAGTGACCTACAGGTCACTTTTGCAGTGAGTAATGTCAATGTTCATGAGTCCATGCTCAGGCAAACACTGAACAAGAATGGCGTGCACGTCAGGATAGCAAGGAGGAAGCCACTACTCTCCAAAAAGAACACTGCTGCCCATCTGAAGTTTGCTCAAGACCATGTGGCTAAGCCAGAGGCATATTGGAAGAATGTTCTATGGACAGATTAATCAAAAATATAACTTTTTGGTTTAAATGAAAAGCGTTATGTTTGGTGAAAACAAAATCCTACATTCCAACATAAGAACCTCATCCCAACCATGAAGCATGGGGGTGGCAGTATAATGGTTTGGGCCTGCTTTGCTGCCTCGGGTCCAGAATGGTTTGCCATTATTGATGGTCCTATGAAATCTGGATTGTACCAGCAAATTCTACATGAGGATGTCAGGGTATCTGTCCATAAACTGAAGCTTAACCATAAGTGGGTCCTGCAGCAAGACAACGACCCTAAGCATGCAAGAAAGTCTACAAAAAATTGTTAAAACAGAAGAAATTTAACATTTTGGAATGGCCAAATCCAAACCTGATTAAAGTCCAGACCTTAGAAATGTTGTGGAAGGACCTAAAAAGAGCAGTTCATGCAAGGAAATCCACCAACATCACTGAGTTGAAGCAGTTTTGTAAGGAGGAATGGGCCAAAATTCCTCCAACTTGTGGAGGATTGATCAACAGTTACTGGAGGTTCACATACTTTTTCTGACAAAGATTTAATTTAAATTTAATTTTGGATAACTTTACTCAATAAATAAATGTAAAAACTATAATGTTTTTGCATCATTTGTTTAAATGGGATACCTTTATCTAGCTTTAGGATTTAGATAAAGATCTGATCACATTTCAGGTCAAATTTATGCAGAAATGCAGAAAATTGTAAAGGGTTCACAAACTTTCTAGTGGCACTGTAACCATCTTTTTTACCTTAAGAAACTCAATGTCCCTGCATTATTAAAAGTTGCATGTGTAAAACCAGGTGATTTACTTTACAGGGTCTATGGAAGACTGTGTCTTTTAAATGAACAAAATTGAACAACTTGCATGTTTTGTATATTTGCCCTAATGCATATGTAATTTGTGGAATTTCTAGCTAAAAGAACAAAATACAGGGCTCTATCTATGCAAATAAATTAATTTAGGACCTGCAATGTGATTTACCAAGCTTATGCAAATTTATAGAACCAAAGGGCATGTATTAAATTTGTGCAAGCCTGCTTCTGTCAGTAAAAAAAAAAAATTAGAAAATATTTTATTTTCTTAAAACCTATCAGTGTCTGAAAATGATGAGAAAGCTTCTTAAAATTGTGACTATTACTACAATAAAATTATTTGGATATTAGATATTAAGGTTTTCATTTAATGATATAGCTTATGAACATATCCCACATAAACTTATAAACTTTTATTTATAAACTTTAAACTTATAAGCTTTTATTTATAAAAAGTCTATAAACTTTTATTTTTGTGCTCATATCATCTATTAAACAGTATTTCAACTCATCTCTCCACCTTTAATCAGTATTATTATACCTGACGTGCAATCTGTGCCAAGTTTACAGTTTACAAAGGTTTGCCACTGCATAAAAAGAGTCCTCAATCTTCCGTGAAATCATTTATCATATGGACATTTATGGATATTCACACACATACAGCTCTGACCCCTGAATTTCATTCATTCATTGATACATCAAGTTTAACTAACCTGTGGAAGGTGGTGATGAATCTGGAGACTATCCCTGCAACACTGGGTGCTAGATGGGAATACACCCTAGACAGAATGCTAATCTTTTACATTGCATCACACGTGCTCATTTACACCTGGGACAATTTAGAGTAATTAATCAACCAACCAACCTACCTTGGGAGGTTGGAGAAAACCCAGGAACTTGGAGGAGACCCACGCAGACAATGGCAGAACATGTGTAAAGCTTAGGACCTGTGTAAACCCCAGATCTTGGTGCTGTTGACAAATTTCAGTTCAGATATAGGCTTGGGCTTTAACTATATAAATTGAAAGTAACACACTTCTGTCTTCCTTTCTCTTCCCGATTACAGAACAAAGTGCTCGACATTGATGGGGTCAAGGTCAAACTGCAGGTAAGGCCTACTTCTCTTTCCAGCATGCTATTAATGTCCACATAATGCTTGTATTTAGGAAACGCTGCTTTGAACTATAGTCCAGCAAAATGAGTGTGAGAGCTTGTACTTGGATGCCCCTTTCTCAATGACCCAATGCATTTATGTCCCTTAGAAACTACTTCAGTTATGATTATATATTATCATATTAAAGATGCCTTTTGTGTAAGGCCAATTGATATGCTGATTTGGAGACAAAATTTCTTAATAGGACTGTGTTCACATTAATCTTGTACTGACTATAAGCCTCATTAGCCTATACTCCATATCATGTTCTTTTTCTCTTTTTATCTCCCATTCTCACACAGGCAGTTCCTGTAATATATATTTTTTTTGTTTTGCCATCTAATTTAAACCTAGCATTATATAGGTCATTCTGAACAGCTTTAACTGGGCTGCTGTTGGAAGTTTTTTGCCACCAGATATGTTCATTTGGGCTAATTGTCTCCAAGTGTTCCCCTGTGCACTGCATGTACTGAATGTGAAGTGTAAAATGCAATTTCTCATTAAAGCTATAGTACTCGTCAATGTTGCGTGTGCAACGTATATTTGTTTCATTGTGATACATATACTAATACGTTGCATGTGCATTATTTGCCACAAAATTAACCTTATATGGAAGCCTTGTAAACTTTATATGGAATTTCCTATGGTTGAAACTGCATCAAAGGACACCTGACAGATTATGAGCAACATGGGAAAACATTCATGTGCATATACGAACAAGAACACATGACTGCATGGACTACATAAAAGCATGTCTCTGAAGGGTCTCTGAAACCTTGAAGGATTTTCATTAGCATAAGAAGTATGTGTTATAATTGGCATCAGATCACCTCTGGAAAGAAGAGGCTCTGCTGCATCCAGGTGGCATTCCGCAGGGCGAATACATTATAGTGGTTAAAAAAAAAGGCTGCTGAAGACAAAGGGCCTCAATTACCAGTGATAAGAGCTGGAACATCAGTATTAATTATATGAGGGACTAGGGTAGAAAGAGACAGATTCACATTCATATTAAAAGAATAAGTTTGCATTTATTTTAGAACTCCTCTGCTGCTTTCAAGGTAAATTTCAATTGCAATGCAAGCAATGATAAGCCTTCCCCCAACCAACCCAAACCCCTCTTTTGACACTACATATACCTTGTGAGTTGCCTTTTAAGGAGAAGGGGCAGTGATACTACCTCTGGTGGCAAGGCTAATTTCGGGGCCAGAAAAATGTAAACATAGGCCTAAAATCTTTAATCAAGAACCATTGCATGGCAGTATTTTGAGTCACTTTTTCTAGGAAATCATTGCAACAATGAGCACATTTTAAAAAAAACTAATAGAATACTAGTTATTTTGAACTAGATCTGTATCACATCTGACACAAGGACAGTGATCCAGCACCCTTAGCTTTTTTACTGTTAAGAGAGAATAGAGACACATAGGATGATAAGGTTAACTGACAGTATAGCATCAAACATTAGTTACCTGAGAGGTCAGTTGACAGTTGATCTAGGCACAGAATATTTGGCCACAGAATATATTTTTGACTAAAATCTTCAGTGACAAATATCTTCAGCATATAGCAAAAACAAAAGAATTAGCTTTTCCTTATTAATTCTTTTGGAGGGGACTGCATGCATAATATTCATGTCCATTAACCCTGGCATTCATGTTAGACAATGATCTTGATCAGAATCAAAATCAGAATCACCTTTATTGCCAAATACCGTGGGTTTACATGTACAAGGAATTTGTCTTTGTGTACTGGTGCTTAGTATAACAGTAAAATACAAGAAATAAAAATAATATTAATAAGGTAAACAACTATGAGCATAAATATAGAAATACAAAAATTTAGGAAAATAAAATAAAAATAGACACATTAACATTAGTGCAGGATGTCAAAAAAGGGCCAGTGCAAATGCTCACAGTTTGAAGTAAGAAGGAGCACTATAGCAGTCTGAGTTGTGCGCATTAATGTAACTCATATGAAACAGCAAAGTGGGGTTTTTCGTTAATGTCCATGGAGGTGGATAAGAGACCATGGTGGATCCTAGATATTGTTGATGAGGCCAGTTGTGGACGGAAAGAAACTGTTTTTGTGGCATGAGGTTTTAGTCTTGATGGACCGCAGCCTCCTGTCAGAGGGGAGTTCCTCGAAAAGTTTGTGTCCAGGGTGAGAGGGGTCAGCCACAATCTTAACTGTCCACTTCAGGGTCCTGGAAGTGTACAGGTCCTGAAGAGGTGGCAGATTGCAGCCAATCACCTAGTGAATGACACGCTGCAGTCTACTTTTGTTAATGGCAGTGGCAGCAGTGTACCAAATGGTGATGGATGAGGTGAGTATGGACTCGATAATGGAGGTGTAGAAGTGTATCATCATTGTGTTTGGTAGGTTGAACTTATTTGCTGCTACAGGAAGTACATCCGCTGGTGCACTTTTTTAATCAGAGAATTGATGTTCAGTACCCACTTGAGGTCCTGGGTGATAATGGTTCCCAGGAAGCAGAAAGAGTCCACAGTATCGACTGGGGAGTCACACAGGATGATGGGGGCGGGTAGGGCTGGGTTCTTCCTGAAGTCTACGACCATGTCCACTGTTTTCACAGCATTGAGCTCCAGGTTGTTATGACTGCACCAGGTCACCAGATGATCAATCTCCCAACTTTAGGCAGATTCATCCCCCCCAGAGATGAGCCCAATGAGGGTGGTGTCATCCGCAAACTTCGATCATTTGAACGACTGGTAACTGGAGGCGCAGCCGTTGGTGTACAGGGAGGAGAGTAGAGGAGAAAGAACACAGCCTTGGGGGGAACCAGTACTGATGGTCCGGGAGTCAGAGACATGTTTTTCCAGTCTCTAATGCTGCCCCCTGTCAGTCAGAAAGTCTGTGATCCACATGCAGGTGGAATCAGGCACACTCAGCTGGGAGAGCTTGTCCTGTATCAGAGCCGGGATGATTGTATTGAAAGCAGACCTGGAATCCACAAACAGGATCCTGGCATAGGTTCCTGAGGAGTCCAGGTGCTGGAGGATGAAGTGGAGGGCCATGTTAACCATGTCATCTACAGACCTGTTGGCTCTGTAGGCAAACTGCAGGGGGTCCAGAAGAGGGTCTGTGATGGATTTGAGGTGGGACAGCACACGGCGCTCAAAGGACTTCATTACCACAGATGTCAGAGCAACAGGTCTGTAGTCATTAAGGCCTGTGATCCTGGGTTTTTTGGGGACGGGGATGATGCTGGAGGTCTTGAAGCAGGCTGGCACATGGCATATCTTCAGTGAGGTATTAAAGATGTCTGTAAACACTGGAGACAGCTGATCAGCACAGTACTTAAGGGTGGATGGAGAGACAGAGTCTGGTCTGGCTGCTTTTTGTGGGTTCTGCCTCTTGAATACTCTGTTAACGTCTTGCTCTAGGATGGAGAAAGTCATTCTTGTGGTGGGGAAGAGGGAGGGTGGGGCATTGCGGTGTGCATTTGTGGAGAGGCCTCAGCCCCTGCTGTGGTGGGGGTGGTGAAGCTGATGGACTGAAGCTGGCGTTGATGGCTGGTGTCGCGGGGAATGGTGACAGGACTGTCCCATTGTCTTTCAGAGGGACAGTAGAACTTGTTCAGGCTGTTGGCCAGATGCAGGTTGTTAGCAGAGTGGGGGGCTTTAGGTTTGCAGTTTGTGATCTGACTGAGCCCTTTCCAGACAGAAGCAGAGTCATTGGCTGAGAACTGCTGTTGTAGTTTCTCAGAGTACAACTGTTTAGCTTCTCTCACCGCCTTGCTAAACTTGTACTTTGACACTTTAAACCTGGTTCTGTCCCCACTCTTAAACGCAACTTCCTTCGCCAGCCTTAGCTGTACGAGTCTGGCTGTGAACCAGGGTTTGTCATGTAACTCACCCTGGTGTTTGATGGTACACAGCTATCCTCACGGAAGCTTATGTATGATGTCACAGCCTATGTGTACTCATCCAGACTGTTAGTAGCAGTCCTGAATACATTCCAGTCAGTACAGTCCAATATATATATATATATATATATATATATATATATATATAGATATATATATACATATATATTGATGCACACAAGGAATATATACCTATTCCTCCTAACAACCAACAAAGGAGATCTTCAGGCCATTTCCAGCAACCAGTGTTAACCATGCTAATGAATCATGAATTCCCTAAACAATCTATTAAAGGTCTTTTCTCTTGGTATAGTGGCCTAGGAGGTAGGCTACTTCATTCCCAGTAGTGGCCACAGTGATAACTCGGCTATCACCCACCAGATCAGCCTTGGCTACCAGGTCACCAAGTACCCCTTTTTACTACCTGCTGTGTAAGTAGTGGGGCCCATCAAATTGAAGGATGGGATTCAGTGGAGCCAGATCTCACCTACTGCTTGCAGAGTCACTCAATATAGCCAGGTTCTAAGCAATGCCTGCAGATTGGCCATCCGAATAATTCAGTGGCCATTGGGCTGTATTAGAGGCTGGCAGCCCCATGTGCTGCCTGACTGCATTTGGTAGAGTTCTAGCAGCCACAGCTGGATGAAGGATCAACATTTAGCTCATGCTCCAGTTCTCTTGAAAAAGCCACCAGCCAGTTACCCATCTCAACTGCCATTTTCTCCATCAGTTCTTTATTTATTTGCTGTAGGACAATGAGTTTTAGCACAGTAAGAGTGACTCAGCCAAGGCAAAGCAACTGAGGACCCATGTCACCATATCATCTACTTAGTTATTTGCCCCTTTTATATCTGCAAAAGACAGAAAGGATGTTGAAAAATTAGAATTCACAGCTCATGTCATATGACATGTAGCCATCCACAAATTCCAAGCCATCCACAAATCTACTCTCATCAGGTGGTCAGTGTAGATGCAGATGCTGTCTGGGTCTTCTAACAACGAAAGAACTCAGTGAATTGAAGAGCAAATTCTTGGATGTTCTCTGAGGGTTTATGCAACAAAACGAATGGAGCAAAGGACAGCGACAGGCATTATATTGCCATAACACAGCAAATGTTTTGCTTTATGTTCATGTTGCTGTTCAGGTCTTGGAAATTAAAATCTGTCAATGAAATCTAACAAACCCCACTGACAACATCAGTTCAGCACAAAATTTCTCCCAAAATAGTTGAGAAAAACAAAAGGAAGATAAATAGTACATGTGCTACTAGTAATCAGACTCTAGCCTCAGTCATATTGGAATAAACGTCCAAATAAATAAACATTTTCACATTTGAAAAGCCTTTGTTTAACAGATGTACACAAACAAGCAATGAACCTCAGTGGAGTATGCAGAGGGCTTAAATAGCTCCCACTAAACAAGTATATAAGAGAAACTGGTCCTCTTTCAATTCAATGACCACATACAATTTAAATCTCATAAGAACAAAAGCATGAAACTATTACTTATCCTCCATGGCTCAAATGCTTCCTTGTACTTCACACAATTAGCACAAGAGAAAAAAAAGACAAAAGACAAAACACCCCTCAAGGAAAACAATGTCCTGAGCACAGTTTACGTTTAACCACTAATGATAATTCATACCAGTTTGAAAAAATAATTTATAAAACAACAAATTACCCTGTTACACTAGTATGTGGTTCAAACCAAACAGGTACCACATCAATTACAGTGATAGAACAAATAATGTACTCCAAAGATAAATTCTACTTCTTTTCATTCTAGACCACCAGGGCAACTGATTTCTGAACTAGTGGAGTATTCCCCTTTGCTCATTTACTTGCCAAGTATCAATAGCAAATACATCACCTTGTGACTATGAGCCCACATGGTCCCCATAAAAGACCCCAATTACGTAAAGCTTGTCCTCTTTCCAATTCTTGTCTTGTAGAGGAGTTGAGGATATGGGAGTTGAGGAGTTGAGGACAAGTATAGCATTCCAAACTTTTGTTATTTGCCAACCTTATTGTTAAATCTGCACCATCAAAGGAATGTGAATGAATGCACATCATGGTTGATGGTGAATTTTTGACTTACAGAATTGCTATTCTCTCCACAGATGAATGTAACCTTAGAACAGACATGTGGCATATTGTTTTTGTTGGCATGTCATAGGATGTAAGCTGTGGAAGAAAGATTACTTAATTTCATAATTTTATAAATTCAGGATAGGATAGCAAGTTGTTCTGTTAGGCCCTGTGGAGTTGGATGATGGACAGTCAGTAAGAAGAAAAAGGCATGGTCCTTCACCATTTTGTCATGGCAGGAACAGAATGTGCAGAAGGCTTGGCTAGTCAGCCTCCTAGAATCAGAAACTTGGCAGCTGAGACAAATGCAAGAGCATTAGCATCATTAGCAGAGCATAATGCAGGAGTGTGGCCAAGCAGCAGGGAGGAGTTTAACAATGGAAAAATTTAAACATTTTCTCATCTCACTATATTATTCTCTTATCTCTTCAGATCTGGGATACTGCAGGACAGGAGCGCTTTCGCAGTGTTACACATGCCTACTATCGTGATGCCCATGGTGAGTCACAACACACACAAACATAATGCTCTTTCACTACACAAGATACATGTTTGGCTCAAACCCTCATTTGCTGTTGGTCCTGTACCCAAGGTTCCAGCTGATTGGTTTTGATACCTGCCCTACAGCAATAGTAATTGGGGGTGGGGCTAGCAGCACTGCTTGATGATGGTTGGTTATATATACTGCATCACACAATGTGCAACACCATTAACACAGAAAAACAAAGAGTAAAAATCCAGAGAAATAAACCCTCATAGAATAGTGTGAGTAGTTGGACCTCTTTGTGCTGTCAAAAGCAGCATTGTGCTGTTTTATTTCTTAACATGCACAAAATTTTTATTTCTATACAAATGTACCAATAGTATTTTAACATCAAAAGTTTTTGATGATATGAGATGTGGCTTTACAATGTTTTTTAGTGCTTTAATAACATTCTACAATGTTGTTTTAATTTCATCACACAAGTGGATATTGTCCTTATGTTTATAGAAAATGATTGCAATTTAACATAATTATAAATAATTTAATCAGAAGGCCTTTTCATCAGCAATTTCACTGCAGCCAACATGAGATGGTTAAGCACATTTTATGCCTCTGCCACTAGGTGGCCACCATTATGTTTTCGAGTCGTCCATGTGTCTGTCCGTCATTCCAAGATTCACATTAGTGTGGTATCTCAAGAACGATTGGTTGAACGTTTGTAGGATGTTTTTGGAATTACCATTGTAACCAGCAGATGAACTGATTTTGCAGTTGATCCAATCAGAGTCAAGGTAACAGCAAGGCCAAATATCTTAAATAGGTTTTTTTTCAACAGCTTCCTTCCTGTTTGAACTATATGTTAAGGGTATTTCAGGCATACAAATTAGTGACAAGAAGGATTAGACTTGTTGGGGGCAGGGGTACCCCTGTCAACGCCACTGACATTGGGTTCTATTTGTCCCATATTGGATCTTGTGTTTGAGTCAGTTCTTGTTATTGAATGTGGAGATGCAAATCACAGGAGGGAAGCCTTATGTGTCTCCTAGCAGTAAAAAAGATAAGTGACTAATTATAATAAAGTTTACTGATTAAAAAAAAATCATATCACATCATGAGATGTCACCAAAATTATAAATAAATTTGTAATGCTCACTCTAATGCTAAATGTTTACCATCTCTATAATCAAGAGACAGGAAATTGATTACTCCAATGCCCTTGCGGGTATGGGCAGTGATAATTAATATATGTCTACATGCCAGCCTGTGTGTTATGCACATGCAGTTGTTGTATTCTTCCTGTAGAAGTATCCCCTCTGCAAGGAAGATGTGAATTACAGTATATTCAGAGGTCATTACCACATAAGCACACAAGGATCAGACCAAGATCACTATTGCATAATTCTTTATTTACCTGGTTGAACAAACAGAATAAATTAAAAATTAATCAACATTAATTAACTTAAACTGGGCAGCATGGTGGAGCAGCGGGTGGCCACATCACAACTCTAGGTCCGGAGTTTGACCCTGAGCTCAGGTTAATATCTTGGTTGAGTTTCGCATGTTTTCTCTGTGTTTGAGTGTGTTTCCTGTAGGGTGTACTGTTTCTGTTTCTGTTGTACTGGTGTCCCATCCAGTGAGTATTCCTGCCTCACACCCACTATTCCCTGAAGATCCAGGGATCCTGATCCACAGTGATCCTGTTCTTGATAAAGGGGTTACGCAGCAAATTTGCCAGTGTGATAATAAACACTGTGAGTGTTAAATTCAGTACTTTCTCTGTGTGCATATACTGTAGGTCCACACTAAATTGAGTGAATTTTACACTTTACTGAGAGTTGGTATCTTACACTACTTCCAGTGTTGAAATTTTAACACCATCAGTGTTGTTTTCACACCACGTAATTGCTGCACTTTTACACCAAACAGTGAATACTGTTAATTTCTCACTGCACTTGTGTTAAATTCTCACTGCTCTGGAGTTCATTTTCTCACTGCACTGGAGTGACTTGGTGGTCTAGTAGCTAAGGATCCCACGATCTCACTGCAGCTGCCCGGGTTCGATTCCCAGGCAGGGAACCAACTCAGCAACTGGGAGTGTACTCCCAAGCCTGGATAAAATGGGAGCGTTGCATCAGGAAGGGCATCCATCATAAAACCTAATGCCAAATCAAACATGTGGACCAGTGATCCACTGTGGCGACCCCTATCGGGAGTAGCTGAAACAACAACTTGAGTGAATTGTTCACATAGTGATAATTGCTGAGTATCTGAATTTTTATTGATTCTCTGCACTGGAGGTAATTACACTGTTTTTTTTATTATTTACTATGGTTGATTTCTACCTTCACAACAAATTACGCAATTTAAGAAAGCAGTAATAAAATCATCCAATACTGAGAAAAGGTATTCCTTTTACTCAACAGACATGGGTACCGTAGAGCAAGTAATACAAAGGTACAATGTAATGACCATCAGCATCGGCATTTTGCAAGTCATAGGGTCTGAAATGTTTCCAACTGTCAGCTTTCCCAAGCAAATCTCTTTCCTCCCCTTCAAAACTGTAAAAGCATGATAACGTTCATTAAACCCTTCACTAGTCAGATTGTCAACAACAATATACAATATTATCAAACAAAAAGATGTTTATCTGGCAAAACATTGGCATTTCATTTTGGATGTAATCGCATATAATCAATTCAACTCTGTATTCCGTCCCTTCAATATTAACTCAACTGCTTCTGCCAGAGGCTGACGGCGTGGCCTCCCAAGTCCCGTGCATACCAGATGCCAATGGCGCAGCCTCCCAAGTTCAGATCCTGCCAGAGGCCAACGGCGCGGCCTCCCACGCCATGCATCTGCCAGAGGCCAATGGCACGGCCTCCCAAGTACAGCTCCTGCTAGAGGCCAACCGAGTGGCCTTCCATGCCATGCTCCTGCTAGAGGCTGAAGGCGTGGCCTCCCAAGTCCTGCTCCTGCCAGTGGTCGACGGCGCGGTCTCCCAAGTCCTGTACATGCCAGAGGTCAACGTCCCGGCCTTCCAAGTCCAGCTACTGCTAGAGGCCGAAGGCGCGGCCTCCCATGCCATGCTCCTGCTTGAGGCCAATGGTGCGGCCTTCCAAGTCCTGCTCCAACCCAAGGCCCACAGGGCGGCCTCCCCTGCAGAGCTCCCTCCAGAGGCCGTCAACACAGCCTACCCAGCTGCGCTCCAGCCTGAGGCCAACAAGGCAGTCTCCCAAGTCCAGCTCCTTCCAGAGGCCGACAGCATGGCCTTCCACACCATGCTCCTGCCAGAGGCCCACAGCGTGGCCTCCCACGCCATGCTCATGCTAGAGGCCGACAACGCGACCTCCCAAGTCATGCCAGAGGCTGACATCCCAGGCCTTCCAAGTCCAGCTACTGCTAGAGGCTGACAATGCGGCCTCCCATGCCATGGTCCTGCTTGAGGCCAATGGCGCGGCCTTCCAAGTCCTGCTCCAACCCAAGGCCCACGGGGTGGCCTCCCCTGCAGAGCTCCCTCCAGAGGGCGCCAACACAGCCTACCCTGCCAAGTTCCAGCCTGAGGTCAACAAGGCAACCTCCCAAGTCCTGTTCCTGCCAGAGGCCAACGGCACAGTCTCCCAAGTCCTGCACATGCCAGCGGCCAACAGCCTGTTTTGCTGCCTAACTTTACGAAGCCTTTTGTTTCCATGTTCTCTACTGTGATTCTTGAACTCGTTCTGTCCTGGTTCTGGTTTATGTTTTTGGATTACCCCGATATTGTTGTTTGTAGATCACCTGACCTCTGCCTGTTTCCTGTTTCTGTCTTTGGATTCATATTTTGGATTTGTCTGCCTGCATCTCTAATAAAATGCTTAAACTGCAACTGCATCCATCTCCGCCTCCATTACATAACAGTTAAGCGTAGAAATTCTTCTAAAACCACATGCTGAAGATGGAGGCATTTCTGATTGCAATAGCTTAAAGTGCTCTTCAAACACTTCTTTGTCACAGGGGATGACCTTTGGGTTGTCCTCACTGTATACACCCTGAACATGTGCTTTTCAATTAAACAATAACAACAGAAGTAATTACCATTGAAAGACTCAGTGAATCCAAGAATAGAGTGCACCCCCGAGTTATCCCCAGTTTTGTGAGAAACAGTCCCATAAACTCAACTATCAGAAATGGGCAAGTCAACACAGTGGCTTTCTAGAATTTTGAGATCATTAATTGGGGCTCTAAATCAGGATCAAACCCCTATTTTTACAGGCCCTGTGAATGAAGGGCTGTGAGCAACCGAATATCCAATACAGCAGAGTTGATCTTGGGGGGCAGATTCCTGAGAACAAAGTAGAGTGCATCTTATGAAGGCCATGTTTGGACCTGGTAGATTCCTGGTTTCAAAGTCATCTTAATATAATTGAATCTGTAATGCAAAATGTTTTGAAAACAATGGATGTGCTTGGAAATACCTCCATCACAAAATTTACCTTGCATTACCTTGTTTAAACAGTTTACATATATTAGAATTGCCACACATGAACTTTAATGTTTCCAATATGGGAATGTACACAAATGTGTCAGTGACATGGACTTGATGGTATGTGCCTGCCCTTTTATTGTGCAGAATATCATATCTAATACCAAGGACTCGTTCAGTGGGCTTAACAATGCCCCATTTTGTGGTAAAGTAATTCTTTTTGTCAAAATCAATAAATGGATTTTCTAAATTCTCAAAACAGTCTTGTACTGCTGTTGTGCTTGAGATATCGTTAGGCAGAACAGACAATATCACTACCCTATAGTTTAGCAATAATTGTGCCACAAATGTCTTTTTTATGCTTTTTAGTCACACTTAGTCCATTGTATTCAAAACAAGTGTGAGGGTTTTCTTGGACAGCATCATCAGCTGGTTGAAATACATCTGGCTGAGGTGGGGATTAAGTAACCTAAACATTTTGTTCTTTATTTTTACCTGTATAATCAGTCTGATCACTACAGCTATTATGATCATTAAGTAAATGTTTTCTGTAACCAGAATATGTGAAAAATTGATATCTGCACTTATCTTGTGCACAAATTAGACAAAACTTCAAAGAGTGATAAAAGCTGTGATCAAAGCACAAGTGGGAAAACAAATGCTTCAAAAGATGTTTCAGATTAGTTGAGGAAGACAAAGTCTTTGCCTCTTTAATGACCTTGGGCTGGAACACTGTGTCCCATTTCTCAAGCAGCTCAGAAAAGGTTTCATCACCAAAGAACAGCTTGAAATCTTTGATTTCCCTAAGAGGAGTAAGGTTTGTGCCCTGTGTAATTACCTTTAAGATAAACCTTCATCTATGTTCTGTCATATTCTTCTCTTTTCCAGCAAAGTCATGATTAAAATTTGACATACACTCACCGTCCACTGTACACCTGCACATTGATGCAGTTATATCATTCAATAATGTGACAGCAGCACAATAAATAAAATCATGCAGATACAGGTCAAGAGCTTTAGTTAATGTTCACACCAAACATCAGAATCAGGAAAAAATTTGATCTCTGTGACTTTAACTGTGGCATGGTTGTTGGTGTCAGATGGGCTGGTTGAGTATTTCAGAATCTATTGACCTCCTGGGATTTTCACACACAACAGTCTCTAGAGTTTACATAGAACTGTGGTACTATTAACACTGCAATTAGATTTTTCATGAAGTTTGTGTCAAACCATGTACAGTACCATTTTAGCCTCCTCTTATACATCCTTTGCAATACCAGCACTCTGTTGCTGTGGTAAGCCACTGAACAAAGGAATTCTGTCTGGAGAGGTCAGGTCTGGATCACTTGAGGAAAGTGACAGGGTGTCTGTTGTGCTGGACGTGCATGCTGAATAATCTGCAGGTAAAAACCTCTAAGACAAAGAAAGCATTGATACATGAAATATGTACAGACATTTTACTAGACCACTACTCAAGTATACAGTATTTATACATTTTGCAACATGACCATGAAAACACTATACTTCCAGGGTCTTTTGCTGTAAAACAAATATTTGGGTTAGCCTCCAGTAGCTCTTGCAGTACATCTTTGTCACCTGCAGTCTCAGAGCCATCAAAGATGTACAACTCTGCTGAAAAAGTAAGTCCAAATTTATTCTGAACTGAAAATTTTTAATTAGATATAACTTATACCTAGCTGTATAATAAAATTTGCTACACCCATTCTGGGCCTACAGAAATATATGGGTCTAAAAACATTTGGGAAATGTGTACATATGGCCTGAAAATGTACCACCTTCATTGATGAATGTTTCATATGAAAAGCCTGGTTGTAACTTAATATACTTTTTTGTTCCATGGTACTGGACCTTTACCAACATTGTTAACCTGCAATTCAAATGCGAGTGAAGGGAGTGACAACCATAAGCTTTGAGTAGTGATAGTACTGTAGAAAAAATGTGTAGAAGCACATTTCACGCTTAACAGAAGGTCTAAACATTCAAGAATGACAACTGAAAATGTATCACTTCTAAATAGACCTATCCACCTGCAATGTCAAAATGTAATGAAAATCTTTACTCTACTTACCTGCACAGCAACCATGCAGTTAAAAATGGCTTTGGTCTTTTTACCGGACATTCTCCCACCTGCGTGCACACGCACACACACACACACACACACACACACACACACACACGCTTAGCAATAACGGCCTTATGTTTTATTCTTATGTTACTACACTGAATCCAATTTGGAACAAAAAAAATTAAAATGCGATTTTATCCTACAAAAATCAATGAACCACAAGCCTCGAATTAAGTATTATTCAAGCATCATATAAAAATGGACTATCATTAAATAACATTAATTTACCTTGGCTAGCTCTCTTTTTTGCTAGCTTGTTCATTCAAATACCACAATGAGGGCTAGCTTCATTAAACAGCTTCATATAAATCAAATGAGGCGAGATAAATTCATAGTACAGTATATTAAACAACGATGTCTTTCACTTTATTGCTTATCAAAATGATACAAAAATGAGCTGTGAACACAGCAAGTCTCAGCTCTCAGATGGCCTTTTTAGCTCATAGATCTAACTAATATTTGAACACCGACTAATAGTAGCATTAGCTTGCTAACTAAAACGATATTATATAGGACCAACTGCATCATGAAACATTTAGATATTAAAAATGTTATACAAATTTGCTATGAAGGGGCATGCTAATTAGATCACTGGTATAAAAAAGGACAGTTGTCCACTAAGATTCCTAGTTAGCAATGGTCATGGTTAACAGAAATGTAACTGATTTTAAAAAAGTATATGCCTAGTTATATAATTCATACATCAATTCATACATTTTTTAAAAGTAATATACACTACTTACCTTATTCATTCTCAGCCGAGATCCTCAGTTGTGCCTCGAGAGTTAACCAACTCTATGCCAGAGTGTTGGTTCTTTACACACCCATAAAACACCAGGCTCTGAGTTTTATTATCATGCTGGGTGTAAAAACAACTACAGAATCTTTTCAACACTAAATATTTAACTCTGAAAAATCAGCATTGTTTCACACTGTAAAATGTGCAGTGTACTGATGATGAATGAATGATTTAATCAAAATAAATTAAACTAAACTAATATAAGCATAAACTAAGTGCTATTAACTGGAGAATGTTATTTAAAAAAAAAAACATTATGCAACAGTTCTGGTCCACTAATTTGATTGGTCAAGTGGCATTCCAAGAGCATGCTTAAGCAACCGGCAGTGCTTCCGGGGTTATGTCTGTGTTGCCATGTCCCCCCCCCCCAACCGTTGTTTTGCTTCACGCAATAATGTTCGGTTTTTCGCCGCTTGACTTTACTTAGCCGTTTTGTTCTGTTTATTCGCTCCACTTTTTGATTTCTTATTCCGTTCCCTTGTTTTGTGCTTTTGGATTATCCTTGATATTGCTGTTTGTACATCGCCTGATCCATGCCTGTTTTGGATTACATTTTGAACATTGTTTTGGATTTGGCTGCCTACCTCTCAATAAATACACCCTTTTACTGCACTTGCAGCCGTCTTCACTCGCATTACATGACAACTATAACCGCACTGGGACATTTCACTGTGTGTATCACTGTGCCACATAAAATTCCACTTCCTAGGTTGAAACTATTACTACAGTAGTGTTAGCGACATCGTAAGCGGATATGACAAATAATACTTTTCAGGAATATAACTTTTACCTTAAAATATGAAAAGGAGGAGGGGACTTTTACCAGAAGCACCTTGGATAATCAGGTTATTTATAAACTTTCATGAAACAGCCTATCAACTGATGCTCAGCAGCATACCAAATTTTAATTTGTATTTTAAGAAGTCATAAAATGTATCTGTAGTGTCCACATGAGTTGAACTTGAAATTATGATTTTCTTTTTTTTTTTTTCTACTTTAATTAATGTGTCTGTTTGTAAACATCCAACACAACTTAAGTATGCCACACTTACTAAACACCCCAAAACATCCACCTGCTTATGTGGGTCTATAGGCCGGCCAATAAAAAAATGTAGCAGAATCCCCAGCAAGCTAAAACCATGTCCTCAGTGGGTCAGGGAGGGGGGCAACGACATCAGAGTCAGGAGGCAGCAAGATGACATTCTCACTAGAGTCAGGATTCAAAACGGATTGGACATGAGAGACCTCGTCTGCTTCAAATGTAGTTTGTGAGGCCTCCTCATTGTCCTCTGGCTTGGGCGTCGCTTGGGAGGCCACCCCTTCAGCCTCTGACTTGAGCATGGCTAGAGAGGCCGTCCCGTCCTACTCTGGCATGATCTGGTATGGAGAGGCCGCCACATCGGCTTCTGGCATGAGCTGGGCTGGAAAGGCCTCCCAGCTGTAAAGCTACTGCCTGTGTACGGATGACTACACCCGGCCAACATACAGGTTATGGCCCTCTCCCAAAAAAATTCTTTGGGGAAGCCCAGCCTTGAGGTGGTCCAGGAGGCTATTGATCCAGTCGAGCTGCCACTGGTTCTCCCGGATTTGCTCGTCATGGACCAATGCGCACCGAAGCGTGTCTGATAAATCCGTACTTGGGTCTTGCATTCTGTCAGGATATTGAGTCGGAGGCAGATGCAAGTTCAGATGACGGTTTTATAAGTGCAACACAAAAACACTAAGAACATGAACTAGAAGAACAAGAACTAAGAAGACATGGAAATGCACAAGAACATGAGGTGAATACGAAAATGCTAGACAAAGAGTGCTACAAATTACAGAACTTACTAGTACTCATTAACGTAATGAGACATTAACGTGACTCAGGTGTACGTGATCTTGCAATGTGCAGGGACTGATGGGTAATATAGTCATGACATCAAGAACCATCTTTTTTGTGTTTTTTGTTTTTATCAATGGTAAGAGATGACAAAGGAATTTGATTTGGAGAATAAAATACTTAGGGGAACACAAGAGAAGGGAAAACTAACACAAAGTGAAAACTGCCCAATGTGGAAGGCCAGGTGGCCAAGGGGATAAAAATGGAAGTGCACAACCTGAATTTCCTGACCAGGAGAGAGAGTGAAAATTCCAGACTAGACTTGGGAGCACAGCTGAAATTTATAAGCAAAGCTGAATGGTTGGTCACTGTGTTTTGTTTAATTTATAAAGATTTTGGTTAATAAACACTATCATAAAATGGCAATTTTACCAATAAAAAGCATGAACATATCCAAATGTGAAAAGACTAATTTGACAATGGTGTCTCATAAACAAAATATGTAACAAAAACAAGTCAGTTCACTGTAAAAGAAAGCCTATTTTATTAATCTTTGATCAAATTAGGTAACCCAGTGTTTATACAGTGAAAGTAACATTTTATACTCTTTTTATAATAATAATAATAATAATAATAATAATTTTAATTTCATCTCATTTTAGGCTAATCTACAATCTCTAAGTGCTACAAAGTAGACATAAGAAAGACTATATCCCAAATTTGACCCGATGGTGGTGGTAGAGCGTTGGCAGCTTTTCGAATCGTTTGCCGGAAGTTGCTTGCCTGTGTCCACATTTAAACTATACAGTTTCTTTCTTTTTTAATCAATAATTTTGTGCTATTGTTTTCATTTGCTGTATTTTTCACTTTCCTTTCCGCCGTATTTTCATTTTTTCGAAGAACGCTTTTGTTTTTTGTCAAGACAGCAAGCGGAGGCCATCCACACCGGATCCACGCTGTCTAAAATAATATCAACAAATCTTTGACTAAGGTAAGTTAAACATGTCAAACATTCAGCTTGTTCAGTGTGTTGAGTGCAGAATGTTTAGTCATTCTTCCTCCATTGTTAGTAATAGCTTTATTTGTGATAAATGTATGTTAGTGACAGAGAAGACTGCAGCATTAAAGGTGCACATCCAGACTCTAGAGAGGGTTAGTGAGAGTGAGAGCAATGTAGTTTCTGTAGGGGAAAGTCTGGATGCCGTAGGCGAAGTTAGCAATCCCCCAACTCTGGCATTAGAGCCCTTACAGCGGGGCGAATGGGTGACGACTTGGCGGCATAATCGCAAAGCCAAAGCTAACAATAAGGCTCACCCACAGGAGCACCACTTCTCTCTGCTTCATATGTCTTAACAGGTTTGCTCTCTTCAGTGAAGCACCTGCTGAGAAACCTGCAAGAGCTCTGGTTATAGGAGACTCTATCTTTCGGCACATGAAATTACCTAGGCCTTTAGGGGCACCAGCAGCATTAGTTAGGTGTATACCGGGAGCCAGGGCGCCAGACATAGCAGGTAATCTTAGGGTCTTAGGCAAGCACAGGTTCTCCAAGATAGTTATTCATGTAGGAGCTAATGATATACGCCTTTGTCAGTCAGAGGTTACTAAGAGTAACATTGTAGAGATGTGTAAATTAGCAAAGGCGATGTCTGATGCAGTAGTATGCTCTGGCCCCATCCCAATGCAGCATGGCAATGTAGCTTACAGCAGGTTATGGTCGCTGAACTGCTGGATGTCCAGGTGGTGCTCTGAAAACAATGTGGGCTTTATAGATAATTGGAGTAGTTTTGAGGGCAAGGCTGGCCTGTTAGGGCGGGACAGTATCCATCCAACTCAGGAAGGAGCGGCTCTCTTTTCTTGTAGCATAGCGCATAGTCTCAGAACAGGCCTAGTTAATCGGTGACAATCCAGAGCCAAAGCCAGGGAGCAGACGAGCAGGCTAAATCTACCGTCTGCTAGCTGGACTGAGTCGTTACTCAGGTTCTAACATATTGAGACTGTGTCGGTTCCCCGAGCTAAACAAAAATATAGAAATACCCAGAAAGTTTGTTTTAGTAACCTAATTGACATAAAATTAAATCAAACCGAATGCACAACCAGCACCATTGATCTGAAGCTAGGACTGTTGAATATTAGATCTCTTACATCTAAAGCGCTTATTGTTAATGAAACTATTACTGATCAGGAGTTTAATGTACTGTATTTAATAGAAACATGGACTAAACCAAATGAGTATGTAGCATTAAATGAAGCTAGTCCACCCGGATACAGTTAAATACATCATCCCCGTCTAACTGCCAGAGGAGGAGGTGTTGCAGTTATTTATAATGATAATCTAGATGTCACACAAAAACCTAGTCATAAATTCAAAGTGTTTGAAGTTCTTTATACTAATATAACACATGTAGCCACAAAAAATAAGTCTATCCAGACCATTCTGCTAACTATTATTTACAGACCCCCAGGGCCATATTCTGAATTCCTTTGTGAATTTGCAGATTTCATCTCTAACCTGGTTGTTTCTTTAGACAAAGCATTAATTGTTGGAGACTTTAATATTCATTTTGATAATCCAGAAGACCCTCTGAGAACAGCGGTTCTGTCCGTTCTTGATTCAGCAGAGGTTAATCAGAATGTAATAGGACCCACTCATAGTGGTGGTCACACTCTTAGTATGAAATCAACATTCGGTTTAAATATAGAAAATATAGTCACATTTCCGCAGTCTGAAGCTATCTCAGATCATTATCTCATCTCATTTAAAATGTATCTTAATCATAATATATGCACCTTGCCATCCTACCGTACATTCACTTCAACAACTGCACAGAGTTTTATCAGTAATCTCCCAGAGTTACCAGCCATGATTGGATCACCGTCTGATCCCGAAGAACTTGAAGAGGCAATTGAATGCTTAGAATCAACGTTCCGCTACACGCTAGATAAGGTAGCGCCACTTAAAAGAAAAATAATTAGAGAGAAAAAGCTAGCACCCTGGTATAACAATCACACATGCACCTTAAAACAGACCACTCGAAAACTAGAACATAGATGGCGTCAAAGTAAATTGGTAGTATTTCAAATAGCATGGAAGGAGAGCCTTTTGAGCTATAGAAAAGCTCTTAGTGCTGCTGGATCAATGTATCTCTCCACCCTAATTGAAGATAACAAAAGAAATCCTAGATTCTTATGTAATACTGTAGCAAAATTGACTACAAATAAGACCACAATAGGAACACGCACACAATCATTATATAGCAGTGATGACTTCATGAATTTTTTCAGTGGTAAAAGTGAAAATATCAGGCACAAAATTCAGACTATTAATTTTAAGAGTTTTATAACTAACCCTGTAGGTAATAATATAATGATGTCAGATCAACGATTAGAATGTTTTACTCCCCTTAGAGAGACCGAACTAATTTCACTAATTTCATCATCAAAATTATTAACCAGATCAGATCCCTTACCTACATGTTTCTTCAAACATATAATTCCGGAAACAATCAAACCTCTTCTAAAGATAATCAGTTCTTCCCTTAGCACTGGCTATGTACCTAAATCTTTTAAACTAGCAGTCATCAAACCCCTGATTAAAAAACCTAACCTCAACCCCTGTCAGCTGTCTAACTATAGGCCAATATCAAACCTCCCCTTTATCTCCAAGATCCTAGAAAATGTTGTAGCACAGCAGTTATGCTCATACTTACATAGGAATAACATTCATGAAATGTATCACTCAGGATTTAGGCCTCATCATAGCACAGAGACAGCACTGGTTAAAGTGGTAAATGACCTACTATTGGCCTCTGATCAGGGTTGTGTCTCCTTGCTTGCTTTGCTTGACCTTAGTGTACCTTTTGATACCATTTATCATGCTATTCTTCTCGATAGGCTAGAAAATGTTGTAGGCGTTAAGGGAACAGCCCTCTCCTGGCTCAGGTCTTATTTGACTGATCGTTATCAGTTTGTAAACGTAAATGGTGACTTCTCCTCTCATACTAAGGTAAAGTTTGGTGGTCCGGAAGGCTCTGTTTTAGACTCACTGCTCTTTTCTTTATATATGCTACCTCTGGGCAAGATTATTCGTAAACATGGTATTAGCTTCCACTGTTATGCTGATGACACACAGTTGTATGTTTCAGCAAAGCCAGATGATGGACACAACAATAAATTTGAGGACTGTGTAAAGCACATTAGAAACTGGATGCTTATTAACTTTCTCTTACTTAATTCTGACAAGACAGAGGTACTTGTACTAGGAACACATGCAGCTAGAAGTAAGCTTTCTGATTACATAATAACTCTGGATGGCCTTTCTGTTTCATCATGTGCAGCAGTAAAAGACCTTGGTGTGATTATCGACTCTAGTCTTTCTTTTGAAGCTCATGTAGATAATATTACTAGGATAGCTTTCTTTCATCTCAGAAATATTACTAAGATAAGAAATATATGGTCACTACACAATGTAGAAAAATTTGTTCATACTTTTGTTATCTCTAGGTTGGATTATTGTAATGCCTTGCTGTCTGGATGTTCCAGTAGATGCATAAACAAGCTCCAGTTAGTCCAGAATGCAGCAGCAAGAGTCCTTACTAGAACCAGAAGATATGACCACATTACCCCTATCTTATCCACATTGCATTGGCTCCCAATCAAATTTCATATTCATTATAAAATACTACTATTGACCTATAAAGCACTGAATGGTCTCGCGTCACAGTACCTGAGTGAACTTTTGGTCTTTTATGATCCGCCATGCCTACTTTGATCAAAAGGTGCAGGCTATTTGTTGGTAGCTTGAATAGTGAAGGCTGCTGCAGGGGGTAGAGCTTTCTCTTACAAAGCCCCACAGTTATGGAACAGCCTTCCACTTAGTGTTCGGGGCTCAGACACAGTCTCAGTATTTAAGTCTAGGCTGAAAACATATTTGTTTAGTCAAGCCTTTTGTGAATAGTTTTCTCTTAGGTAAAGGAGCAGGTCTGGCGGGTTCACAGGCATAGTGTTGTGGTGAACTGGGATGTTTGGATGCTGTCGCCCCACCCCCACTCAGGTTTGTCGAAGGTGGAGTGGCTGGCCGCTTTATGTCCCAGGGTGCCCTCACGTCTGTGTTACTTTCTGGCTCTCCCTTTTAGTTATGCTCTCAAAGCTAGTCTTGCCAGAGTCCCTGCTTGCACTCTGCATGCAAATAACTTTGTCCTCAACCATTATGGGACAAAAGCTTACCTAACAATCTCTCTCTCTGTCTCTCTGTTGAGCTACACATGCTACTCCTGAGATACCGGTGATCCTGACTCCTTATGCTCTCCGGACCTGCCTGATCCATCCTGATGCCCTACTTCTGGTTGGAGTTCTCATCGATTGAGATCGCTCGCTGCCGCTGGGGGTGGCCCCACATGGATGGCCTGAAGATCAGTGAGATTGCTGGGAATGGTGCCACTTGAGGACAGTGGAGATGGCTTGGGGATCTTATATGGGGAGTTGTACTGTGAAGGCTTGGGACTGCGATTGCTGTGGTGGCTTTGGGGCTGCGGTTGCCATGAGCAGCTTTGTACTCAGGACTCCATCAGTGGACAGTGGATAGGTTTAACAAAACGGACTTCTTTTGAAAACTGTGATGAATCTACTGGTTGCACAATTGCACTATTTGTCCATATAGTACACAGTTATAGAAGGGATTTATTTATAATTGCACTATCCATTAGCACCCAGATGAGGATGGGTTCCCTTTTGAGTCTGGTTCCTCTAAAGGTTTCTACCTTATATCGTCTCATGGAGTTTTTCCTTGCCACCGTCGCCTCCGGCTTGCTCATTAGGGATAAATTCACATATTTACAATTTATTTTGGTTTAATTTAATTTAAATCTATTTATTTCTGTAAAGCTGTTTTGTGACAATGTCAACTGTTAAAAGCGCTATTCAAATAAAATTGAACTGAATTGAACTATAAAACCTGCATGAAAAGGACAGCAATACAATTTAATAGGTCATAAAATAGAACAACTTGCTTTGCAAGAATTGCTTTTGATATTAGTTTTCCCTCTCACTGTTTTTTTTCTCTGTGTGCCCTGTCATTTAGAATATATAACATGTCGTATCTCTTCCAATCAAACATAATTTCTGTTGTAAATAGTCCATCATGCTTGCGTCTATCTATTTATAAGTACTGTGTATATGTGTCTGTTTATGCTGTTTAAATGACTGATTTATCTATTAAATTTACCTCTAGACAGGGAATCAATTGTTTTACCATCGACTTGTGCAGCTTTTTGCCAGACCCAGGCAGGGCGGAGTCAACAAACAACTACTTACAACTCATAAAACATCTGATAATGAAGGCAAAATAGGCTCATACATAAATGTACGTCCTTCGTTAAGTTGTTTGGTATTCAGTAAGATTCATTATTATTGGGAAATGCACCCCAGACTGTGTTGGTTCAGGAGAGTGGGCACTGTGAATCAGGAGATCAGATATTTCCCTTCAGAAATAGACAGAAAACAGGTATCTGTGCCATAATGCCCCATTCATCATATTTTAATGAAAAGACTGTGATTGATCCCTGGACTTCTCCAACTCCAGGCATGCTGGGAATCTGAACTGCTCAAACATACACCAGCACTTGAGTGTAGAAATGAATACAGAGAATCCTATCAGAAAGAGATTCTATTATTTTTCTCTGTCATGTCCCATCATTTTCCTCTCATAGCAACAACACTACTATTTGAACTCCTTAAGTCATAGATGAGATTTAACTACAGTATACACACTCAAGCACAAACAAAGGTACACATCAAAAGAGCAACTGAATTATGGTATCCCAACCATCTTAAGGTTAGCCATCTTAACCATCTTAATGCTAGTGAACAGAAGAAAATTCAAACCCAGAATGGCAAGAATGTTAAACCTCAACTGCTCAGCACATTATGGATTGTATAGAATTATCTGCCAAAGAAATAAATGCGTTGCTTACTTGCATTTGAATTACATGAATCCAGATCTATTACAGTCCCCTCCAAAAGCATATACTTGTGCAATGGCTCTGATAGATTTTCCCTCTTTTCTCAGCTTCAAAATGGCTTGCTTTGTCTTCATTTTGGTTTATCCTTTTTAACAACAAATGCAGTCTTCACAGGTGAAACCCAGGGCTCAAACCAACATTCCGGAGCTATTAACTGTGTAATTAATCAATCTATCAGGGCACACCTGGGCAATAAGAAACACCTGTCAGTCATACTGTATGTGCCAATATTCTAGATCCCTTGAAAAATGGGTGGGTTCAAACAAAAGGTGCCATGTTGTAATGCTGCGTCTCAATTCGCCTACTTATACTATGTACTAAAATTATGTACTCTTTGTGAAGAAAAGTACATACTTTTGAGTGTGTACCAAAAGAGTATGAGTAAGTACTGGGACATACTAACACATCATGTAATGGAAGAGAACGTTGTTGCCTAGTTACCCACACTATCACTGTAAACAAACTCCTCGTTGCATTTCAGCTTTTCTTCATTCATTGTTCTTTATTTAATTTCTACAATATAATTTTATTTACCATTCCCTTGATTTACTTTTCCACATTCTGCAGGTTGAATTCGGCAAAGCAAACCATTACAAAACTTCTCATCCTTTGTGCAAGGAGTTGTGGGCAATATTAGCTGAAAAAGTGTCCATGGATCCACACTTCAAAAATCTACCAGAAATATTATACCATCCGGGTACCTTTGGGATACTAATTTCGACATACTACGATTTGGGACACACTAATTCTAATCTCGGATACTATTTAGGATGGAGAGTAGGCGAATTGGGATGCAGCATAAGTTGTTTAACACATGTAGATATCAGGAAATGAAAGCTGAAATTCGGATTTATCATTTTATATTCATCTTTTGATCTCAAACCCAAATGTCTTCAGTGTATATAGCAAAAACAAAAGAATTGGTCTTGCTGTTCCAATACTTTTGGTGGGGATTATATATTAACATTGTTTCTTTTCCATGAGATTATATAACTCCTTTCAGACTACTTAGTCAACTCAGTGGGATTTTACAACCGCTATTTCTCCATGTGAAGCAGTGCCCTCTTAGCTGTTCTACAGCTTGTACCTAAAGTTTACTAATATTTTGTGTTCATTCTACATTTTGTAACACCAAATGACAATGTCTGATAAGACCTGCTCTTGTGTTCCCATGAATTAGCCAATTAGCCAATTTATCACCAATTTATTGCAAAATATTGGCAGAATCAGTGGAAACTTTGAAAAGCTATTACTGCTTTATTGAATAACTTACCTTCCTTTTCTTCCTCCATTATTTTTCCTAGCCCTGCTGCTGCTGTATGATGTCACCAACAAAGCATCTTTTGACAACATTCGGGTAAGAACATCACCAGGTGTTTTTGCTCCCTATAACAACATTCCCTAATAGCATTTAAAATTCATTCATTCATTCATTCATTCACACATTCATGTCATTTAATGTAACAGCTTTATCCTAGTCTGGGTTGTGGTGAATATGGAGATTTTACCTGGGAACACTGGACACGGGGCGGGAATACACCTATGATACTAATGCCATTGTGAAAATGTCTGTCATAAACCACCAACTTACAATAATAGCTGAAAAAACAATTAAAAAGTATATAGAATATAGACATAATTGACACTGTTGAAGCTTTTGTGGAAGGTGGGTGCCTGTGTGCATGTGAGACAGTTTTCAGTCAGTCAGTTTAGCTCAGGTCCTCTGGGTGTTATTATAGAGCTCTTCTCTCAGCTGCCTTTTTCTTTGTGGTGGTGCAGTAGTAACTGTCAGCTCTCTTGGAGGACTTGCATACATCTCTCTCCAGAGGCACAAAAATGGCACTAAACCTGAAACAGTCAAACACACACAGACAGACACACAAAGCTTAAAAAGTACTTCATCTCAAAATGTTCCTATCCTATGAAAACCGATGAGTTGATAGATACTAATAAAAAGAGACCTGTTTGAAAAGACCTGTAATATGTTCAGTAGTTTCTGGAGTAAGCAGATGTAAACACTGTGTAGAGGATGATAGTGTAACAAAGCACAGTGATCAGTATAAATGGTAGCAGTGTGCAGGACAAAAGTTTCCCTTAAAGAAATATAAAGCACTACTATGATGCAGTATAATCTCACTTCCACTATTTTATACAGTATCAACCATTTTAAACAGAGATAATGCAACATTCATCTTGATAATTTCCAGATAATCAAGAAGATATTAAAAATCCAGATATTGTCACCAGAGGAATTATCTTTCTGATACAATTTGTCAAGGCATGTAATATACTGCAGCTAATTATAAAGCACTGAATATTTAATTTCTGTCCTTAATAGGGCTAGTACTAAACTTGGAGAGAAGTTTAGTATAGAAATTTCAGGAATGCACTCATCCAGTTCAACTAAAAGATGAATATATTCAGGGAACACTCCAGCTTTCACTGAATAATTTTTGAAATTAATAAAATTAATAAAATTCTTTCATTTTTACTTTTTAACTTTTAGCTGCTATGTTTAGCCAGCAGGTTGTGTAGTATAATATCACATAATGCCTTTGTCATTATTACTAAGAGACAGTGGCAACCCACCTGTTATGCTCTAAGAATAGTTTAGAAGACCCACTAGGCAATTTCTTCTATACAGCACATCAAGGCATGAAGAGGATTGTTTTTTTGTACTTCTCATTTCTAACAGTTGGAAGTTTCTGTTCATCTGCAAAAATCTCACTCAGATTCAAAACGTTTGCCCACATCTCTCATTATACACTATATGTGTATATATGCCGTTGTGGGTGGTACCCCAAGGTGAGGCCAACCATGACCTCCCAATTTTTTGTATTATTAATCTTTATGTATTAGTTATCATTATTTAAATTATCTTCTTGCAAATTGAGAATAAATTATCCAAAGTTAATGAACGTTCTATGAATTTATTACAATATTTAATAGTCAGTGAAATAATATGGGGATCTGAATATTTGCATATGCTTATTGTCTACTTCACTACTAGAGATTTTTTGTTGATTGGTTTATAGCGCAGCATGATGTTGTCAAGTGGCAGAAGTGGATGCATATATGAAGTGGATGTCATAATCAGGCTTGTTTTCCTGTTTTGTTTTGTTTTTTTCAAATCTTCATAAATATTATTTTATGTGGGGAACATTTATTTTGGTGATCATATACAGTCAGGTCCAGAAGTATTTGGACAATGACAGAGTTTTTGTGATTTTGCCTTTATACACTACCATAATGGATTTGAAATAAAACAATCAAGATGTAATCAAAGTGTAGACTTTCAGCTTTATTTTAAGAGGTTCCACAAAAATATGGCATTTACCATTTAGGAATTACAGCCATTTTAAGCAAAGTACTTCCATTTTCAGGGGCTCAAAGGTATTTGGACAATTGACTGACAAGAAGTTAATTGACCTCGTGCAGTCCATTCCCTCGTTACTTCAAGACAAATGAAGCAGATAAAAGGTCTGGAGTTGATATCAGGTATTTAGTTGGCATTCAGCAGCTGTTCGACTGGAGGTACCAATATGAAGTCCAAGGAGATCTCAATGCAAGTTGAGGCCATCATTAGGCTGAAAAAATAACATAAATCTATAAGAGAGATAGCAAAAACCTTAGGTGTGGCCAAATCAACAGTTGGGTAAAAGAAACAAAGCACTGGTGAGCTCAACAACATCAAAAGGCCTGGAAGACCACGGAAGACAACTAAAGTGGTGGATCACAGAATCCTTTCCTTGGTGAAGAAAAACCCCTTCACAACATCAACAGAAGTCAAGAATACTCTGGAGAAGGTAGGCGTATCATTGTCAAAATCTACAATCAAGAGACGCCTTCATGAATGTAAATACAGAGGGTTTACAACAAGGTGCAAACCACTGG
>CM040466.1:16654018-16669934 GCA_022758105.1 Pangasianodon gigas
GAAAATAAGGTGGTGGACGTCCGTTTCCTAAAGACCAGCATTTCTAGACTGCATGGCCAATTTTGTGGCAGAAGGCACAGAATTTGCCTTGCTTAATATGTGACTTGGATTACATACGTTGGTTTAATTACATTTCTCTGGCTTTAAATTCTGGCTTCTTATCAACTACCCACTGAACTGACGCAAACTGGTGTTTATCCTGTCTAATGCGCCTTTCAATTTTGGATGCCCAGCTAACTATAGAATTGAACATGTGTGCAGGTGGATTTGCACCCCAAATGCCGTGCCTGTTGCACATGTGGACCTTCATTGTTTTTAAGGTACTCCAGCAGAATCTGGTCATATTTAGATGGTTCAGTAAAGCCGGAAGTCTCTAAAGGTTACCTAGAGGTGCTCAGCAAATTCTTCAAATGGTTCCTCTCCTTGCTTTAAGCCCATTATTCTGCCCCATTGTGCTGGAATGCCTCCTCTAAGGTCTATAAGGGCTTGTTAGTCTTGCTAGCACATCAGTGTTTGTTTCTCCCAATAAAGGATTAATTATTGTGCCATCCTGTAGCTCTCCTTGTACTTTACACATTCCTGATCATGTTAACCTTAATCAAGTTACTGCCACAGTTTATAAATCTACTACAGTATCCATTAGCCCACATAACTCAGGTATTAATTATTGGAACCCTTGGTAAAGATGGATAAAAGGATAATTTAAAATGTCTGTGGTTAATTTGCAGTTAAGATTAAGATCTCGGTCTTCTAGAAATCTAACCTCTAAATGAACTAAATAAAAACGAAAAGAAAAAACCTTTATCAAATTTTTTTTTTTTTTGACAAAATCATGTGGCATAATTATTGACACCCCTGCATTTAGTACAAAATAACAGCGCAGTTGCTTGATGAGATTATGGGGTTTATGTCAGGGGACTGGTGTGGCCATATCAAAAGATTTATTCTGTGGTCATTGGACCATGTTAATGGTTAATTGTTATTATTTTGTTAAAAGATCTTATTTTTTCATTTAGTATTGCCATTCAGAAGCTACATAAGATATTTACATGTTTCCAAGAAGATAAAATAATAACAATTTACACTAATCATCCTGTTCAAAATTTTACATCCCCCTGGCTCTTAGTGTATCGTGTTGCCTTCTTGAGCATTAGTGAATGTTTGCACCTTTTGTAATAGTTGTGTATGAGTCCCTCAATTGTTCTCAGTGTGAAAAGATGGATCTCAACATCATATAGCCACTGTTGAAAAGGGGTCAAATATGCAGAAGATGCTGGAAAACCAAATAATGTGCAGGACCTGGAGGATTTTTCTTAAGAACAGTGGGCAGTTTGACTGCTCAGCACAAACAAGGGACTCATGAACACCTATCACAAAAAATAAAAACCGTCATGGATCATCCAGGTAACAGCACACAGTATTAAGAATCAAGCGTATGTAAACTTTTGAACTGGTTAATTTGTGTAAATTCAGTTATTATTTTGTCTTGTGGACTATATGTAAACATCTGTTATGTGAAATAGCTTATTCAGGGCAGTACTAAATAAAAAACAATGCAATTTTTATGATCCCTCTTATTTTTTTTAATTATTAACATTTTGCAGATTCTGCAAGGTCTATGTAAACTTATGACCCCAACTGTGTGTATATATATATATACATATATATATATATATATATATATATATATATATATATATATATATATACATACACACTACTGTGCAGAAGTCTTAGGCACCCTATTTTTTTAATACAAACTTTGTTATAGATTTTTATTTTATGACTTCTACATTATTGATTCAGTACAAGAACATTTTAGAATTCCAAACATTAGTTTTCCAGCACAAAATTAAATGTTACAGAAAAATGTTTGTATGTCAGTAAAGAAAGCAACATATTACATAAGAGACCACTTTTCAGACAAATAAACATAATGAAGGCTGTTGGGTTTTGCTGCAAAAATAAGAAGCAAGTGTGACAGTCAAAGTCTCCAGAAGAACTGTGGCTGGTTCTGCAAGATGCTCAGTAAAACTTACCAGCTAACTTCCTTATAAAACTGCACACACTGTACCTGAGACTACTATTTTTTTTTTAAAGCGAAGGATCGTCACACCAAATATTTACTTTGTTTCATTTATTACTGTTTACTGCTCTTTATAGTATTTTTTAATATAGAAACATTTAGTTTCATTATTTCTGAAGGCATCTTTGCTCTACAGCATTTCTTTGCATATATATACACCGTAAATATATATATATATATATATATATATATATATATATATATATATATATATATATATATATATATATATATATATATATATGTATGTATGTATATACACACACGCTCACCATCCACTTTATTAGGCTTTATTAGGAACACCTAAGTGTGATGTTTGATCATGGCATGGATGTTGGTACCAGATGGGCTGGTTTGAGTATTTCAGAAACTAATGATCTCCTGGGATTTTCACACTGAACCTTGCTCAGATACATATATTGCTTAAACTGTCTATTTACCTATGAGTCCCAACATAAAAGAGACATTGGCTTCCTGACCATCCTCAAATTAGTGTCGACAAATTTGCCAGGGTATATCAATTTAGCATTTAGACCTGAAATGAATGATGTCACAGTATTTTGGCAATTAACTGGTTAAAATAAATTAACATTAGATGACTGGATTGTTGATTGTGGTTCCTTGGGAAAAGCCTTTAATGGTGTTGCTATTAAGGTGGTGGTGTCCTTTTGTTGACTGTTTTGCAGTAGAATTGTATTGTTTTCTGCCTGGCTTTTCCAGGGCTGTTATATATAAAACCCTTATTAATGTTGTGCTCTTTTTGCTTTTTTTCTCCTTCTCTCTCTTCTCCACAGGCCTGGCTGACAGAAATCCATGAGTATGCTCAGCAAGATGTGGTTTTAATGATACTGGGCAATAAGGTGTGTGCATTATCACAGTCTTCTTGTATCCAATAATCAGAGGATATACAGTGGATGTAAAAAGTCAACACAAAACCCTGTTAAAATTGTGATGAGGTTTTTGTTATGTAAAAAATGAAAGCAAGATAAATCATGTCAGATCATTTTTCCACCTTTAATGTGCTAAAGCAAATAGAAATGTTTTAGGAAAAGAAAAAGAAAACACTTACAATAACCTGGTTGCATAAGTGATGTCAACAAAATCGTACAGAAAGAGCTGATCATTATTTGGGGTTAATCCGAATCATTTCATTGATGACAGATGTGTGACTGGTTAATTTTGAGTACAGTCACATGACCCATTATAAAAAAAAAAGGGGTGTGCACCCCTTAACTAATACTTTGTTAAAGCACCTTTTACTTGTAATATAGCACTCAGTCTTTTTGGATAAGAGTCTACCAAGTTAGCACATCTTGATTTGCAATTTTATTCCACTCTCCCTTGCAAAAATGTTCTAGATCTATCAAGTTGTGAGGGATCTCTTGTGCACAGGCCTCTTCAAGTCACTCTACAGGTTTCTAATAGATTTAGATCTGGGCTCTGACTGGGCCATTCTAAAACATTGATCTTCTTCTGAAACCATTACTTTGTTGACTTGGATTTGTCGTTATCGTGAAATTTTTCTTCATCTTCAGCTGTCTAACAGGCCTAACAGGTTCTGTGTCAAAATAGATTGGTATAGTCAGGGCACTGATCAGGGAGTTGGCCAATTTAAGGGCTATCTCATTCACAAAATCCTTCCAGTGCACTGGAACGTTCACTTCCTAAAAAATCCCACAATGCACCACAAAAACCAGAAAGCATCAATGTTCACTATGTTCCCTTACTGGAAATGACCTCATATTTTCTGAAGCCTCTCAGCTTGAAAAAAAAATGGCAGAAAACTCTCAGCCAACTTCATCTACAAATGTAAGTAGCCTGTTATCGTTGCAGATATTCCTGCAGCTCCTTTAATGTTGCCGTAGGTCTCTTGGCAGCCTCGCTGATAATTGTTCTTCTTGTCTTATCGTCAATTTTGGAGGGATGTCCTGTTCTTGCTAATGACAGTAATCACTGTGTTCTATGGTACAATTAATGTTTCACAACTAATGTAACTACCTCAACTAATCAATCAACAAGTCAACTAATGTAATCACCTTTCAATGATTTCTTTAAATGAGATCCTGTACATGCTTTCTAAGTTGTTTGCAGACCATGGCTTCAGCAGTTCAATGAACCCAAGAAGATGTCAACGAAATCCTACAGAAAGAGCTGATCATTATTTGGGGTTAATCCGAATCACTTCATTGATGACAGATGTGTGATTGGTTAATTTTGAGTACACTCACATGACCCATTATATATATAAAAAAAAAAGGGTGTGCACACATATACACCAGGTTATTCCTTGTTTGTTTTTTCCCTAAAATCTTTCTATTTGTTTTTCACTTGAATTTTGTTGGTTGCTATATCAGATTAAGGTGGAAAAATATCTGACATGATTTATCTTGGCTTCAACTCCGCAAAAACCTGCAATTTTAACAGGATTGTGTAGACATTTTATATCCATTGTAACTATAGAAATATCACCATCAAGATAACTGGTTTGAATATAAAAATACAACAGTTATATCAATTGGCAGCTCAAGGGGAAATTACTCTCATCGCAGATCAGTGTCTATCTAAGAGATAAATGGGAGATCAGGTTGAACAGTATTATATACAGTACTGTGCAAAAGTTTTAGGCACATGCAAAGAAATGCTGTAGAGCAAAGATGCCTTCAAAAATAATGAAACTAAATGTTTCTACATTTAAAAAAAAAATTTAAAGAGCAGTAAACAGTAATAAATGAAACAAAGTCAATATTTGGTGTGACGATCCTTCGCTTAAAAAAAAAAATAGTCTCAGGTACAATTTGTGCAGTTTTATAAAGAAATGAGCTGTAAGTTTTACTGAGCATCTTGCAGAACCAGCCACAGTTCTTCTGGAGACTTTGACTGTCACACTCGCTTCTTATTTTTGCAGCAAAACCCAGCAGCCTTCATGATGTTTTTTTGTCTAAAAAGTGGTCTCTTATGTAATATGCTGCTTTCTTTACTGACATACAAACATTTTTCTGTAACATTTAATTTTGTGCTGGAAAACTAATGTTTGGAAATCTAAAATGTTTTTGTACTGAATCAATAATGTAGAAGTCATTTATTTTATTTTTTTTAAAATAAAAATCTATAACAAAGTTTGTACTAAAAAAATAGCGTGCCTAAGACTTTTGCACAGTACTGTATAAACACTGCAGCTGTGGGAAAGAACAGATGTCTAGAAGATAAATGGTGGATTGTGCAACAGTTTTAACACACAGGCCTGAAGCATGAGTTAGTGGCATGAAAATACATCTGCAAACCTGATTACAGGAAGTAACATATAAATTTTTTTTTTTAAATTATGAATAATAAATGTTCTCTCCTTTCAAAAATTTGTTTTATTGACACACCAGTTAAATAGAAGGAAATCTAGAAGTTTTAAGAATAATGTACCACCCTGTGTGCAGTGGCAATATGCCACCAATACCAGTTTTATGGTGTGGAAAATCTATAATTTCACTTATGTAATATCACTTTACATGGTGAAATTTTGATATTTTCTAATATACTGCATATTTTCTGATAAATGTAGGTTTTCCCAACCTGAAATATGTTTCTCCTTTGTGTGTATCTCAAACACAAGGGAATGTCTAGCGTTTAAAAAAAAATAATAATCTGGTTACCACATACTGTAACTGGTAAGTGAGAAAATTGTATTTAAAGATTCTATTCTGACTCCACTATGGCACACTATTAACTCATAATTGCTTGAATGGATTTGCGTGAAACTTGAAATTCTTATACAGTACAAGATTCTAAGATAATAAGCAACGATAGGGGCATGGTCATTCATAGGGGGCAGAGCTATGGGGATATAAATGTTTCTCAGGAACCATAAGTCCCATCAAGCTGAAATTTTGTATGCTGCATCTGTGTGTTAATCCATAAGTGGATTTCTGATGACCTGATTACTTTAAAAAACACGGCCCTCATCAGCCAATCAGTTTTCAGCAGTCATTTAACAGGGTTAACACTGACCTATTGTCATGAAAATCTCTGGAAAATAAGGTGTTTTTAAAAACTGTCCTTTGGACCATTCATCTGCATCTACGGAAATTTGTGATAATTTGCATAATATGTGAAACCTACTTTTGTAAACTAGTGTTACGTTTCCTCCCCATCTAGAGTTGGGGAAGAAAAGTAAAAAAAAAAAAAAGCCCCGCCCCGTAACAACACCACTAGTTTAAGCATTAACAAAATCAAATGTTTATTTACAATTAACATAGAAAGAAGCAACAACTTCAAGAGGGAACAAGGCCAAAATAAAAAACAAAACTCTAGCCTCACTCTCTAGCTATAACTAACTAGCTATAAACAGGAGAAAACAGAATTATCAACAAAAATGGCATCCACCTCTCTACAGCTTCCACAAAACTTTAAAATGGTGGTGGGGGGAGGGGGGTAACACACACCATCAAAGCATTTGTCAGAGTGATGATTAATGACAGCTGGTGTCCATTAACCTGGCTGGAGCAGTGACAGAGAGAGAGCAAGAAAAAATATAGCTGCAAGCAGCAATGGTGGGCCCAAGCACTATGGTGCCATTGCCACCCGGTGGGTGTATGAAAACAATGCACTGATCTGTTAGGTTAAGCCCAGGCTTTACAATCATTTCCATGTTCATTTTGAAAGTTGTCTGGCTTGATGAGAACAATATATGTACCGAGTTTGGTGACTGTAGGTGAAACTGACCCCACCACTTTAGTCAAAAGGGGTGCTACAGAGCCCCGCTCCATGCAACATGGGTCTTAGCTTTTGCGTATGCCTAACGGTCGGCAACTCTGACGTGTGTGCCAACTTTCATGAAATTTTAAGCATGCTAAGAGCCTCAAAAACACCCGAAAAGAGTACTAATGTTTGATGTGTTACCATGGCAACACTATTTAAGATATCAAAAATCCTTTCATAATTTTACATCAGCCATGTCTTGATATTATTCTGACCAAGTTTGAGGCAATTTGGATAAATATAAGAGGATTATTGCAAAGTCTGTTGTAAATCGCACACTTCCTGCTGCCAGTTGGTGGCACTATGACTGTGACTCAAAATAGCCAAATCCATTTGGTCAGCCCCAGTACATACAGCTCAAGTTTGACCCAAATGACTCAATGCATGCAGAAGATATGAGACACTTCCTGTTTCCCTTTTTTCTGCCATAAATTTATTGCCTCGCCATGGCGAAACCATTTGAGATATCAAAAATCCCTTCGTAATTTAGCATCGTCATTGTCTTGGCATAATGTTGACCAAATTTGGTGACAATCACATGAATCCCCTCAGAGAAGTATTTAAAAGTTCACCCCATGCACTTTTCACTAATGATGAGCTAATGAGCTAATGATTGTCAGGTGAAAGTTATTCGGGTCGATGAGAACAATATGTGTACTGAGTTTCGTACATATACAGTACTGTGCAAAAGTCTTAGGCACATGCAAAGAAATGCTGTAGAGCAAAGATGCCTTCAAAAATAATGAATAAGGAAGATTGTACTGAATCAATAATGTAGAAGTCATAAAATAAAAATCTATTTTTGTAGATAAGTTTGTACTAAAAAAAATAGGGTGCCTAAGACTTTTGCACAGTACTGTACGTACAAGTATGTCCAATACATGCACCAAGTTTATGTACCTGCAGAGCCCCTGCCCCCGCCCATGTGCTACCCTTTGTCTGGGCCTAATGGCTGAGGATTCTAACGTATGTGCCAAATTTCATGGGTTTTTGAGCATGTGAAGGACCCCAAAAGCCCCCGAAACCTTGAAAAAAAAAATTTTTTAAATAATAATTTAAAAAATCCTCGGGAAAACAATAGGGCCCTGTGCACTTTCAGTGCTTGGGCCCTAATTAAAGCTGCAAGCAGCATGTTCCGGTGCCAAGCACCCAGAATCAGTGAACCACACATTCACAGACACTCTACAGTGGTTGCCTAAGCAATCACAGGAAAGCAGAGCCATAACTTTAGGCAAAGTGATTCAAGAGTGATTTATGTTTATGTTTTGACCACAGATAGTGGTGCAATTCTCTGACCGTAAGGTGGAAAGGTCTAGATGAACAAATAGGCAGCGGTGTGGCATTGCTGCAGTATTATTTATATAGGTATCAAGATGATGTGAGCCAAATTTGGTTAAGATTGGACAAAATTTGGTGGAGGAGTAGCAAAAATGGCATGTTATTATAACTTTTGACCAGTAGGTGGCGCTATCACAAAATTTGTTGCATAGTCTCAGGTCATGGTCCTTAAGATGCCTACCAAGTTTTGTGTCAGTGCGCAAAGTCGTTGCTGAGATACAGCCTCACCTCCTGTTTGGCGGCTTCGCCATCAGATTCGTTGGCCCATTAGGGGAAATTCCTTTGGACTATTCAAAATTCTTTTGATAACTTTTGTGAGGCTTACTCTGAAGATGATGTCTGCCAAATTTTGTGACGATTGGACAAAATTTTTAGAAGGAGTAGCGAAAAGACTGTTTTTGACAACATCCAAGATGGCGGAAAATCTAATAGGTGGAAATTGACGTTGTAGGGTGCACTGAACACATCTCAATCCAGGGAATCCAGGGGTGCCTGGCGTTTACATTTTGGACACATGGTTCAAAAGTTATGACCATAAATGTACTTCCAGATTAGGCCCAAATTTGATGGATGGTGGCGCTAGAGCGTTGGCAATACTTGGCCCAAATTTGGTCAGAATGTTCCTTAGACCCTCCCCAATCAGTGTGCCAAATTTCACAACTTTTTTACCAGATGGTTCTATGGGCTGCCATAGACACCTTAGCCAGAAGAAGAAGCAGAAGAAGAAGAAAACATAGAATAACTATAATAATATTGTGCCTATGCATCTTCGGTGCTTGGCCCCCTAAAAACATTCAACAACAATAGGGTGCCTATGCACCTTCTGTGATTGGCGGCCTAATAGTAATAATAATAATAATAATAATAATAAATAAACAAATAAATAAATAAATAATTCTTAGGAAGTCAGTAGGGCCCTGCGTGCTTTCAGTGTTTGAGCCCTAACAAGAAGAAAGACAACAAGAAAACGCAAAAGCACAGCACACTTACACAATGTACAGAAACATTAAATTACACCCACAGATGTAATATAAATAAATAAATGTGTCCTGGGACATAACAACTGGTCTTAGGACTATTGGCCAATCTTCACATTTTTGATGTCAAAATACTCAGCTGTTCATGATTTTTTTTAAACACAAAAACAAGACTATCTATGAAAAAAGGTTAATAATGAAATTCCTTTTTCCTTGCAAAAATTTGCCTTTTGGACCATTTAGACACACCCACTAAGGGGACAGAGTTAAGTTCAAATAGCTGTTTCTCAGGAACCTGAAGTCTAATTGAGCTGAAATTTGGTGTTCTGAATTGTTCTTCTAATCTGTAACTGGATTTTAATTTCTATTGGGTTACTTCAAAAACATGGCTACCTTCAGCCAAATGGCTAATGTTCATCTATGCAATCTTTATTGTTCTATGTAAGTTCTTGGCAAGAACTGGCCATTGGGGTTGATATTTGCTAAAGGTCCTTGGGCCCTGATAATGACTGCTTGCGGCTATATCATGATATGTGAGTTTGTAAGGTAAAGTAATTAGTACCTTTGTACCTTTGTAATTAGTACCTCTTCAAAATAGCCCCACATTCCTTAAAGGTTTTTTGGTTAAAGAAAAGAAAAATTCCCTTCCCATACCAACTTTGCTCCCCTACTTTCACACAAAACCAGATGTCTATGGTGACCTAATATACAGTATGAATCTGTTAATAAGCAACGATTAAAATGATTTTTTTCAAAACAGTAGGAGAGTTGGATTTGAATGTTTATGTGCTGAAGAGCTGTGTTTCTGCAGGCTGATGCCTCTCACGACAGAACAGTAAGGCGAGAGGAAGGTGAGAGACTAGCTAAGGTGAGCTTTTTTACCATTTTTACCAATTTTTTCTATCTATGATTTTGTAAATTAGTGATTTTTTTACTAGAAGGATAGGCATGTGAAACCAAATGTTTTATCTGATATGTAACTACATACACAAACAGCATTGTTAATGTATTCTCTATATCCCCTAGAGTGCTGAAACATCCCTGGCTAGCAGTTTTCCATGTCATCCTTAAAATGTTTATCACCACCTATTTTGGAATGCATATTTGTCACTATGGAGTGATATGGAGATGTACAGTGGCTTGCAAAAGTATCCAGCTGGAAGCTCCAAATGAAAGATGTTGTTTTAATGAGGACACAGTTGACTTATAATTGGCCTTCACCTGTGAAATATTAAAATAGCTCCCATTTTCTGAATAAAACCACCTCAGTTAAACTGTCATTGAACAGACTGTAAGTCTGATGGAAAGGTGTGAAAATGAAGACTAAAGAGCATTTTAATGAGGTTAAGATAACGTAATAGAATTTCATAACTTAAGAATAGGGTGTAAAGTTATATCTAAGAGGTTGGACATAACCTCAGCTTAAAAAAGAAACTCAGCTTAAAAACAGCAGAAATTGGTGAGGGAAAACTCAGTGAGTTCAACAAATCACTCTGAGGGAGTTACAGTGTACAGTGGCTGAGAGTGGAATGAAGGTGCACCATACATCCATTTCAAGAACTCTGCATAATTGAGGATTGTATGTGAGGGTGGCTAGAAAGAAACCATTGCTCAAGAAGAGCCATATGAAAGCACAAGCATGACCCAGTGAAGATGTGTTTTTTTTGGTTTGATTAGATCAAGCTCAAAATTCTGTATTTGGGCAAGAAATCATTCCTACAGGGAAATATGGCGGCAACATCATGCTCTGGGGATGCTTTTCATCCTCAGCACCTTTCAAAATTAAAGGGAGAATGGATGGAGCAAATTACATTATTAAAAAAAAACAGTGGGGGACAAAGCACAAAAATCCCGTACTCAAGTGAAAGCAGAGATACCTTTGGTAACATGCTACTCAAGTAAAAGCAGAAGTCTTCTATTTATATTTGTATTTGAGTTAATGTTAAAAATTACCTGCTTTTAACTGTACTTAAGTGACAGAAGTAAAAATACTGAGTTATTTTAGTTAGATTGTTTTGATGTGCAGTTAGAAGAGACATCTCTGAGTTTCATGTCTGTATTTACAGATGAGTACTATTTTAAAAAGAAATAGCAGATTTGTGCAGGAATGCGTGTCACTGGATGCTGCTGTAAATAGACAGCTAGCTTTCTCGGCCAATTAAATGGTGAGCTGAACTACTATTGTTTTGCTTTAATTTGAAAGTGTGTCCTATTCAGATATTTTAGCCAATACAGTTCCCCTCCGGGAACTCGAGCTGCGTCGACAACGCTTTGGGAACGCCTCTGCGTGACCACGCTCTGAATCACATGTGTAATCCGTCCAATGGAATCGCGTGACGTCACCGGCAGGATGACGTAGCGACCCGGAAGTATAAAAGCGCATACGGTGGAGCCGGCGCCAGCTTCTGTTGTTCAGTAAGCGCTCTATGTGTGTTTGTCTGATTTATTGTTGTATGTCTCAGTATTATATCAATGGCAAGCAAAAGCAAACAATCATTTAGACTGTGTGATTCTCCCTGCCCGAGTTTCATTATGGGTGGGGACACTCACAGTCTGTGTGTGGCTTGTTTGGGAGCGGAGCATGCTCGATCAGCTCTTGAGGGAGCTGATTGCCCGCATTGCGTCCAGCTTTCGTTGTGTACGCTCCACTCCCGGAGGGCGCTCTTTGAGGAGGGCGCTCTCTCTAGCGTGCCTCGCGGTTCGGCTCAGATCGTGGAGTTCGCAGATGGATTTGGCAGAGGGAATGGAGACGGGCATAGCCCTTTCTTCTTCCTCACCTGCCAGATCCAGTGCTCACTCTCATGGAACGGAAGCACGTTTTGTAACGGTTTCTTCCCCCCCGGGAGAGGGCTTGACGCTTCTCTTGTCTTCCTCTGAGGAGGGAGGTGAGGGGAGCGCCGCTGAGGACGAGTCTGTGGACTTGCCACCATAGTCTGTCCAGTTTGAGGAGTTATTGGAGGTGGTGACTCGAGCTGTGGCTAAATTAAATATTGACTGGCCGACTGAAAAGCAGGAAGCACGTCTGCGTAGCAAATTAGATGAGCATTTTCTGCGATCTAAGTCACTGCCTCCTTGCCGGGGCCTGCCTTTCTTTCCTGATTTGCACACCGAGGTGTCCAGATCGTGGAATAATCCATATTCGGCCCGCCTCTTCAGTCCCAATGTCTCTCACTACTCTAATGTTGTGGGACTGAAGGAGCGCGGTTACGGGGCGATTCCCCGGGTTGAAGAGACGCTTGTGGGCTATCTCTCTCCTGGTAGTGTATCGTCCCTTAAGCCCCCGGTATTGCCCTCCAAGCCGCTTCGGACCTCCTCGGCTTTGGTGGGCAAAGCGTACACGGCGGCGGGCCAGGCTGGTGCTTGCCATGGCGGTGTTGCAGGCATACCAGGCTGACCTGCTTAAAGAGTTGGTCGAGGGAGACGATATAAATAATGACGACATTGCGGAACTGCGTCGTGCCGCAGATTTGTCTCTCCGGGCCACTAAAGAGACCGCCAGGGCAATTGGGCGGTCTATGGCGGCCCTGGTAGCTACGGAGAGACATTTGTGGCAGACCCTGTCTAATTTAAAAGAAAAAGACAGGGTCTTTCTCCTGGACGCCCCGATAGTGCCGACTGGCCTGTTCAGCGACGCTGTAAATATAGTCGTCGACAGGTTCCAGGAGGCCAAGAAACAGTTGGCGGCGTTCCAGCGATTTCTCCCTCGCCGCTCTCACGGGGCTGCTCGAAGTATGGTGGCCTCCAAGGCCTTCTCCTCTGGTGTTTCTCTCCAGGATATTTGCAATGCTGCGGGATGGTCCACCCCTCTGACTTTCGTCAGGTTTTATAGCCTTGACCTCGATGCCACTCCCGGCTCCTCAGTTCTCTCGACCTAGTTGTGCCCTTCCACACTAGGCAGGGATTTGTCAGTCTGGTGGCGTTAGATACTCGTTCCCAAAGCGTTGTCGACGCAGCTCGAGTTCCCGAAGGGGAACGTCCCTACGTTACGTCTGTAACCATGGTTCCCCGAGGGAACGAGACGCTGCGTCTCGGTGCCATACTTCCTGCATCCCTGCGAGCGCTTCCTTCACTCTTCTGAAGCTGGCGCCGGCTCCACCGTATGCGCTTTTATACTTCTGGGTCGCTACGTCATCCCGCCGGTGACGTCACGCGATTCCGTTGGACGGATTACATGTGATTCAGAGCGTGGTCACGCAGAGGCATTCCCAAAGCGTTGTCGACGCAGCGTCTCGTTCCCTCGGGGAACCATGGTTACAGACATTTTCTCCTACTTTAGAGTGATAATTAATGAATGACATACTACAGAAACATATAAAGTCTGTAGGAGTTATTGTCTATAAGAGTTAGTGTCCCACTTTTGGAGTTTGCACCCAAATTTGGGCAGCTCATATCATCTAATTTTGTGTTACTCCTTTTAACCCATTTCTTTCCTAGCCAGTATCACAATTTTTCACTTCTTTTTGGAATTTATGAAACATAAATAAAATAAGCAGATTGTATGTGTTATTTGCACTGCAGTAAAGACCAGAGACAAACATGTTCGATCATAATCAAAGACTAATATGTGTCAAAATTTTTGCCAAAATATTTGAAATCATTTAAAATTTCTTCATTTAAATATATTTAAAATATATATCCAAATGAACATTTACTTGGCAAACATCAAGCATTCTGTCAGGTTATAAGATAAAATGATCTAATTTTCACATTTCATGTCACATTTGTGTGTGTGTTCACACACAACAGTGGAATTGTGTGGTAAGAATGATGTGTGCCTTGAGAATATATTTATTGTATTTGTGGTTCATAATGCTGGTCTTCATATACCTGGGGGCACAGAGCTGGCACCTCTTCCTTTTATCTGTTCTTTTTTTGAGGGCAGCTGCTAGGGGAGGGAGAGAGTGAATCCTGTACACCCTCACTCACTTTTTGTATTTCTTCTTTTGTTGTCTGCGCCATTTCCTTTCTTGATTTTGCACACCTGTTTTTTTCCCTATTAGTCACCTATTAAATTCAATGTTTTCCCTCTTTGGTTGTTAGAGTATAATGCTTATGTCTGTGTGTGTAGGTAGATTTCGGTACTGTTTGCTCTGTGAATAGCTTTTGCTCTCAAATTTGAGTTTTCCTTGCCTTGTCCTGCCTAGAATTAGCCTAGCCCTTGTTCTAGTTTTTGGTTTTTCCCAGTCATTCTTTGTTTTTTAGTTGTTTTTTTCATTAAAGAGATTCTGCATCTCCAACCGCCTCCCTGGACTCTCCTTGGCCCCCTTATGACAACTTCGTACAGTAACAAATTGCATGTACTTTGTTACTGTCCACCACTGGTGTCCTGTGACCTTAAATAGTGTTTTAACACTAACAGTTGTTACCTACTTGTTGAGCATATTTGTAACTGAAAACATGTTAAAACAGTGAGTTGACATTCACACATTTCATGGTGATATTAATACACACATTTCATGGTGATATTAATACCCCACTGTAGTTCATGTTTACCCTTGTGGATGAATTGCTCTGGCTCACTTTGGACCTGCTCAGTATTAATAACATTTACCTGAGAGTAAGGAAAATGTTGCATCAGGGAATCTGATAGGGTTTAGTGTTTAGTTTTTGTGTGCACATACTAATACTAATAGTATATGAAGATTTTTCATGCCCAACCACATAACCAATTGCATGTAACCTTAATAACTGTTGGAAAAAAGCTGGTTGCAGACATCTTAAGTGTTTTAAAGGCAGAGGCCTTTTTTGCACTAAAGCAGTACAGTGCAGAAATAAGTCTCTTGTGTTAAGATCAAGATCATCAGAGATGGTTATCAAGCCCTTGATTAAAAAACCTGACCTTGACCCCTGTCAGCTGTCTAACTATAGACCAATATCAAACCTCCCCTTTATCTCCAAGGTCCTAGAAAAGGTTGTAGCACAGCAGCTATGCTCATACTTACATAGGAATAACATTCATGAAATGTATCAGTCAGGATTTAAGCCTCATCATAGCACAGAGACAGCACTGGTAAAAGTTGTAAATGACTTACTACTGGCCTCTGATCAGGGTTGTGTCTCTGTGCTTGTGCTGCTTGACCTTAGTGCAGCTTTTGATACCATTGATCATGCTATAGATAGACTGGAAAATGTAGTAGGCATTAAGGGAAAGGCCCTTTCCTGGCTCAGGTCTTATTTGACTGATCGTTATCAGTTTGTAAACGTAAATGGTGACTTCTCCTCTCATACTAAGGTAAAGTTTGGTGTCCCGCAAGGCTCTGTTTTAGGCCCACTGCTCTTTTCTTTATATATGCTACCTCTGGGCAAAATTATCCGTAAACATGGTATTAGCTTCCACTGTTACACTGATGACACACAGTTGTATGTTTCAGCAAAGCCAGATGACAGACACCAGCTTAATAAAGTTGAGGAATGTGTAAGAGACATTAGAAACTGGATGCTTATTAACTTTCTCTTACTTAATTCTGACAAGACAGAGGTACTTGTACTAGGACCACATGCAGCTAGAAGTAAGCTTTCTGATTACATAATAACTCTGGATGGCCTTTCTCTTTCATCATGTGCAACAGTAAAAGACCTTGGTGTGATTATCGACTCTAGTCTTTCTTTTGAAGCTCATGTAGATAATATCACTAGGATTGCTTTCTTTCATCTCAGAAATATTGCTAAAATAAGAAATATATTGTCACTACACGATGCAGAAAAATTAGTTCATGCTTTTGTTACCTCTAGGTTGGATTATTGTAACGCCTTACTGTCTGGATGC